>CAUYUJ010015171.1:775000-837500 GCA_963575745.1 Prorocentrum cordatum
CTCGGTACGAATGCACCCCTGTGCCTGTATACACATCCAGCATGTACATCGCTGTGCCTGCGTACACCACAAAGCCCGTGTACACCTCCAGGGCACGGCCCCATACCCCCGTTGCCTGCGCGGACAACAATAATTATTTTTGCGTACGACAATGCTGGACACCACCGCGCCTGTGTGCACCACAATTGCCGCCGCAGCCGGCGTGTGCGCTACGCACGCCGAACAGCCCGTTGTTTCCACTGCTGGGTGTGCCGCCGCGCCTGCGTGGGTGCCACATCAGCCTGCGCGCGCCGCGCGCCTCTACATACCACAAGCACATGCCTGCGCACGCTGCAAACACGTTGCGCGCGCACTACGCACAGCATACCTGTGCGCTAAACAACACGCGCTGCTGCAACGGGGGTGGGTGGGGCGGCGGGCGTTATGTTATCTACTGGGTGGGTGGGTGGGTTGGAGGCCACATAACGCGCGTTATGTGTTCGAGTATAAAAACTTGATTTCCTGGGTGACATTCCGTGTCCTCCAGACTGAACTGTATTAAACGGACAAAACTGGGCTGGCGCTATTGACAACATATGTCTAACCGCTCGGGCGCAACTTCAACCGCAACTAAGCGAAACATTTCAACCTGCCCGTGGGCGCAATCGCAATCGCAACGAGGCCACTCATTTCAACCCGCTCGCGGGCGCAACCACAACCGCAACTAAACGATACATGTCAACCCGCCCGCGGGCGCAATTGCAACCGCAACTAAGCGACACAATTTAATCCGCCCGCGAGCGCAACCGCAACCGCAACTGCAAGTGAACGACACATTTCGACCAACCCGCGGGCGCAACAACAACCGCAACTCAACGACACATTTCAACCAACCCGCGGGCGCAACCGCAACCGCAACTAATCGACACATTTCAACCCGCCCGCGGGCGCAACCGCAACCATAACTAGGCGATACATGCCATTTCCGCCCGCGGGCGCAACTGCAAGCTCAACAGCAACTAGTCGACACACCTTACCCACGGCGGATTGTTCGTGGGGAGGGTGGCGGGCGGGCAGAAAACCACGGGGAATTGTTTGCGCGGGCCCTCGCGCGTGAACTGCCCGTGGAAGGCGGTGCGTGAATGCCCTCTTGACTCGGTCTGCCGTGCGAACGGCTTGTGTGAACCACCGCGCAAGGTCACCGTGTCCTCTTGTCGAGTTCCTTTTTGTTTGTCCGCTCACCTGCGGTCCTTCCGAAGGGTGTCGGTTGCGCAGACACTCGCGCGTGAGCTGCCCGCGGAAGGTGGCGCGTCAGCGCCCTCTTGTTCACGCGGAGGAGGGGGAGGGGGAGGAGGTGCAGGAGCACGAGGAATAGGAGGCAGGAGGTGCAGGAGCACGAGGAAGAGGAGGGGTAGGGAGAGGAAGAGGAGGAAGAGAGGGAGCGGGAAGAGGAGGATGGGCAGGACTGCCAGGAGGAAGAGGAGGACGATGATGAGGGGGATGCAGCGGTGGTCGTGTTCCAGGGGGTTGCAGGAGCAGGTGCTGGTGGAGGAGGAAGCCCAATGTCAAGATAGGAAGGTGGAGGGCCAGGAGGACGCGAAGGAGGAGGAGGACGAGGAGGACGCGTTGCCCGCGGTTCTCCGCCAGGACATTGCAGCGGGGAATCCCCATTCCACGCTGCTGCCTCTGGTTATGTAGAGCTCTGTGATTCGATACTCCCCAGACCTCTCCACGGGTGCGTCGAGGCGGATCCCGCCACGGTGGCGAGGGAAGGGCAAGGGCATCGGCGTCTCATTTTTCTGTCCGGGGCCCAGGGCGGCCGCCGCCGCCTCCAACGGAGGTGCCGAGCCCCCGGCTTGCCGGGGCCCGCCTCCTTCGGGCGCGGCCTAACCGACCCGTAGCAAGCCATACCCTTCCATGACGTCACCTCTCCTCGCAAACTCCCCTCCGGCCGCGTACATAATTACGTCTTGGGGCGAGGCGAGGGGGACGTCACGGAAGGGGATGGTTTGCTCGAGGTCGGTTGGGCCGCCCCAGGCTCCTCCATCAGCGCCGGGTTCATGACGGCGAAGATCGAGCCCCTCGTGACGCTGGCGGCTGGCTGCCTCGTGCGCCAGTGGTTGAACGCCTGGCGGCCGCGGCGAATTCGATGGCTGCGGCGACGATGTCGATCGCGACTTCGACGACTCCCGCCCAAAGAAGGGTCCAGGAGAAGGCGACGGAGGCCACCAAGATCCCCAAGATTGTCCCAAGACGGCCTAGAATGCCCCCGGCCCCAAGAGGTCCCCAAGACGATCCAAAATGGCCCAAAACGGCCGACGAGGGACGAAAGCCGACCCAAGAAGCCCCCAATACGGACAAAGACGCTCCCCATGAGACAGTCCCCAATACGTGGCTCACAGGGGGGGATCGAACTGGCTTGCGCAGTCGCAGATGAAGAGCGAAAACAGGCATAACCATAAACATTCGGAAAGCCGCGCGGGCTTCTTTGGATCTGCGCTGGACCCCTCTCCCTGGCGCGCGGAGCGCGCCAGGGACGGCGCCAGAGACGCCGCCAGGGGGGCCAAGCGCAGATCCAAAGAAATACGCGCGGAACGCCGAAAGTGTATGTGTATGCCGTGTTTTGCTCCTCGACTGTTATCGACCGGGACACGTGACAACGTTCGCTGCGCAATCGATCACGAACTCCAACACTGTATTCTGATTAACACCATGACTCTCCTGCGGCTGCGTGGCCGCAAGTGCACCACCGAACGGATCAGGAAAAGGAGGAAAAGGAGTAGGAGGAGATGGCCGCGGTCGGAGAACTCAAAGGCCGAGAGAGAGGGAGGTCCACGATCGTTCGCTGCGCAGCCGATCACCATCTGCCCAACACTGTATACGAGGTCCAGACCTCTGGCGCCCTCCTCTCCTCGCGGAGTGGGCTTCTCGAGCTGCCGGGGGCCCAGGAACGGCTTCCATAGGCGTCGAAACAACGAGGATCCGCCGCCCCTGCCAGCATGTTTGCGGCGTTTTTCCCTTGGAGTCGTCGTCCTCGCCGTCGCCGAGGACGAGGATCAACTCGGGTGAGGACAAACCGAGAATCTCTGAGATTCGGCAGCTCTGGGCGCCGCGGCCTTCTCAGAGCGTTCCGGAATGCTTTGACAGCATTCCAGAACGTTATGGAACTGATCTAGTCTCGTCCTCCCCGTCCGATTACCCCCTTTCCCTGGGCCCTCCTCTTCAGGCGATCCAGCCAGACGGGAATCTAACAGCGTCGTAATCATTTCCTTTGATCCCTTTCCTGGCGGGGGGGTGGTCACCAGGGGGGCGTCCTGGGGGTCGTGACCTCCCCCACTGGCGGTCCCCCGTGGACAACGGCCGCTGCCGCCGCCGCCGCCGCCGCCGCCGCCGCCGCCGCCGCCGCCGCCGCCGCCGTCGTCGTCGTCGTCGTCGTCGTCGTCGTCGTCGTCGTCGTCGTCGTCGTCGTAGTCAGCGTCTTCCATCTTCAGGGTCGGCGGCACATGCCGTAAGGCCTTCCGAAGAAAGGAAGAAAGCATGGCATAAAAATAAACTCTCGGAAGCAATTCTCGGAGGTCCGCGCTGATTTCTTGGATCGTCGCTGGACCCGCAGAGGCCCAGCGCCGATCCAAGAAACCCGCGAGGAGCTCAGAGAAATGATGCTTGTGCATGTCGTGTTGGGGAAACGCAAGGCTGGGGTTCGGGGGACTCGGGTTGGCCTGACAGGGCCATCGTGAAGATGACGCGACGCAATCTGAAATTTGACGCGAGATCCCGCCGCAGGCATCCTACGAAACCTGGACCGTCAAAATCCAGGGCGGGCTCGTCAAAATTGCCCTTCGGGTTAAACCGCCCGTCGCGCTCCCTCTCCAAGGAGGCCTCTGAAACGTGGGCCCGCTGCGGAGCAGGCAGCGACGCCTGCTCGAAACGACCAGGAACCAATGCCACCCGCCGCCCGTCCCCGCCAGCTTCGCTCCCCCGCTCCGGCCTCACGCGGCCGACACCGGGCAAGGGGCCCTCGCGAGGTTTTTCGGCGCCTCCGGCACCGCATCGTCGGCGTCGGGGTCGCCGTCGTCGTCTTCGTCGTCACCGTCGTCGTCGTCGTCGGCGGGCATCGTCGCCGTCGCTGCGCCCCGAACCCCGAGCCCGCCCCACCGCTTCCTGAAGCAACGTTGTTTCCCTCCTCCGTGCGAAGTCCCGATAATGAAAATTGCCAGCTTCCCACCTGATGGGAAGGGGACTCCAACACTGATGGGAAGGGGAATCCACTCCTGATGGGAAGGGGACTCCACCCGCCAAAGCAGAAGTGCCAAGGAGGAAAAACATTATAGTCGGGCGCGCGATGACATGAAATATGCCTCCGTAGATCTGTCGCGTGGGGGCTGGATCCACGGACTGGGGAACGTACGACCAGAAACATGACACCAATACCGCCTGATTTGGCGATGGAGCGAGCCGATGCTGCACGGAAGCGGGGCCCGTCGCTAAAACCACGCGCCCCGATCAATGTCTGCGCTTCCTTGAAACTGCCGGGTGGCCTCGCTCCGCAGGCGCACGTCCAAGCACCTCGGCTTCGGCTCCCCCAGGTCCGTGAGGCGCCAGCACGAGAACAGCTGCCCTGGGGAACGCCCCGCCTCTCCCGCCCTCTGGCCAGGCCGCCTGGCCAGCAAGAGTGACAAGGGTAAGAGCTACATCTTCGACCGTGGACACCGTGTTGCCCATTGGCCCTGGGCGGTATTCGGTGGTCTTCTGGCGGTCTTCGGACGGCATCTGTCGGTCTTCTGACGGCCTTCGGCGGTTTCTGGCGGTCTTCATGGCGAAAGCTAGATGGTTGAGCTTAGCAGGGGGTCCATGCAAACCTTGCTTGAACACCTCAGGAAGAGAACTCAGACCTCCAACGCGGCGAAGAAGTATAGTAGTAGTAGTAGTAGTAGTAGTAGTAGTAGTAGTAGTAGTAGTAGTAGTAGTGGTGGTGGTAGTCGTAGTAGCAATAGTAGTAGTAGTAGTAGTAGTAGTAGTAGTAGTAGTAGTAGTAGTAGTAGTGGTAGTAGTAGTAGTAGTAGTAGTAGTAGTAGTAGTAGTAGTAGGTGGTAGTAGTACTAGGGGTAGTAAGTAGTAGTAGTAGTAGTAGTAGCAGTAGCAGTAGCAATAGCAGTAGCAGTAGCAGTAGCAGTAGTAGTAGTAGTAGTAGTAGTAGTAGTAGTAGTAGTAGTAGTGGTAGTGATAGTAGTAGTAGTAGTAGTAGTAGTAGTAGTAGTAGTAGTAGTAGTAGTAGTAGTAGTAGACGTAGTAATAGTAGTGGCTGTGGTAGTCGTAGTTGTGGTACTAGTGGTATTATTGTCATTCGTAGTAGTAGTAGTAGTAGTAGTAGTAGTAGTAGTAGTAGTGGTAGTAGTGGTAGTAGTGGTGGTAGTGGTAACAGAAGTAGTAGTAGTAGTAGTAGTAGTAGTAGTAGTAGTAGTAGTAGTAGTAGTAGTAGTAGTAGTAGTAATAGTAGTAGTAGTAGTAGTAGTAGTAGTAGTAGTAGTAGTAGTAGTAGTAGTAGTAGTAGTAGTAGTAGTAGTAGTAGTATAGTAAGTAGTAGTAGTAGTAGTAGTAGTAGTAGTAGTAGTAGGTAGTAGTAGTAGTAGTAGTAGTAGTAGTAGTAGTAGTAGTAGTAATAATAGTAATATTAATATTAGTAGTAGTAGCAGCAGCAGTAGTAGTAGTAGCGGTAGTAGTAGTAGTAGTAGTAGTAGTAGTAGTAGTAGTAGTAATAGTAGTGGTAGTAGTAGCAGTGGTAGTAGTAGTAGTAATAATAGTAGTAGTGGTGGTAGTACTAGTTGTTAGTGGGTAGTCGTTAGCAGTAATAGCAATGGTAGTAATAAACGTCGTCGTCGTCGCCGTAATAATGGGGATAGTGGCAGTGGTCGTAAAAGGCGGAACAGAGGATGAGGAAAAGGAGGAGGAAGGGGATGAATAAGGAAACAGGAAGAGGAGAACGAGCGATGCTGCCACATATCAGTGTCTTCAGGAGAATACAAAGGAAGGTGTGTGGGGGATGGGTTTATTTTTTCCCTTGCCAACTCTCGTTCGCTTCGCCTCCCCAAGCCCTCACAAACCCGGAAAGGAACACCTCGGAACTCCCGAACAAATCCTGGGACGTCCTCGCTTTTTCCTCCCCGTCCCTCGGCGGTCGGTACGACCACTTCGATTCCCCTTTTGGTGTGAGGACTTTTCGAGCTGGACCGATTCGCGAGGGAAGGAAAGAGGCGACTGAGGAAGGGTGGGGAGGAGGCCAGGGACAAAACATGAGGGGGAAGGATTGGGGGTGGGCGAGGAGCATGCAGCAGGGGGAGGCGGAGTGGGGGGGAACCCGAAAAGGGGGAAATCTCGTTGCCCCCCACCCCTGCGGTCTTCCAAGCTGGATCGATCCGCAAATGTTCAATGCAAGAGTCACAGCGCAAACACCAGACGTGTTTCATTCCATGACGCCCACCAGCACGTGGAAGGGGTCCAAGCCCGACTGAATACTGCCAGGAAGGAACGACTGATGGAGGGCACCCTGGGCCCGAAAACCTCCAGGAATACCCGACAGCCTCCGACCACCCTCCTCCTCCCCCCAGCGGGTCCGTTCGCCAACTTCTCCGCCGGCCGCGACTCGTACAAGACCGCTATCACCACCCGGTCCTGGGCAGGCCCGCGCGCAAGGTCGTCCGCTGGTGGGGGAAGCCAAAGGCGGAGGTGGCCAATCGGCACGGGGAGGAAAAGGAGGAAGGGGGGCACATGAGGTTCCCGAAGGCTGTGATGAGGATAGTCCGGAAGGGGTGGTGGGCGACGACGAAGAAACAAAGAACAACATTGGGAGGATGAATCAAGGGGGACTCGGCGGGGAAGGGTGATGATGAGGATGATGTACCTGATGGCGAGGAAGGCGATGATGAACATGACGATGGTTGTGATGGTGACTAAGACGATGCTGAACATCGCGGCGCTGGCGGCGATGATGGCTTCGATGGGGAATATGCTGATTATGATAATTCGGATGCGGATGCTGATGCCACTGTTGCTCACGATGACCAGGTTGAGGACAACACCCACTGTGAGGTTACTTTTTGCATGGCACTCGCTCGAGCTTGGCCGAATGCAATGATGCAGTCAAGGCCGAAACTTCGTTGGCTTCGTCATAAAAAAAGTGCTAGACATCATATCGTACACACATATGGCCGAAACGTAGAATTGGGGATGCGAGAACGCGACCGCGAACGAGCAGCAACACATCGAATACACTCAGAAATATAATCGGGGGAACGACGGGGCGGGGCACGTGTAAAGGTCGCGGATCGCCTGTGGAACGGCGGTCCGCATGTTTTAGCTTTCGGTGGGAACGTTGCAGCAAATAAAATATTACCATTTGCGGTGACGATGAACGGTTAATGCACAACCCAAGCAGCCGTCCCTCGGCAGTCCTCCACTGACTTCGGTTCCAGGCAGCCCAACACATCCTCGCTTTGAACTACGCTGGAGACGCCTGGGATCGGTCAGGGAGGCCAAGCAAGCGGTTCGCTTCGAAAAGTGGTCGGAAGAGGGCGCCGTGGGGCACAGGCTAGGAGCTGGCGAGCCTCGCGCTGCTCATTGAGCATCACCTGGGGGGCTGGCACAGCTGGGCAACGAAGCGAGGTGCCGCAGGCGATGGCGCCCTGGCAACCCCCCAAACAAAAAAACGCTTATCTGAGGTGGTTGCGCCCCAGAGTCTTGGCGGAAACGAAGCTGCCCACACCTGGGCAACAACCAGGTGCAAACCCGCGTGCCCCCAAGCCGCTTGAACCCACAACAAACGTTCCAAAGTGACAAACAATCAGGGGGAACAGCTCGCGCGTTGCACGTGTAGTTGCTGTATCGCGCTAGGAAGCGCGCAAGCTTCTGGGTATCCAGTCAGCCCCCGAAGCCGCTCGACCTTGCCTGGGGTTACGGGGGGGCTTTGGGCTTGGATTATGCGAGCATCCGTCCGATTTGTGTTGATATGGCATTGCACATTCAGAGGCTGGCAAAGGTTTGTTGCGGTTCGAAATTCGCTATCTCTTTGAGGGCTGGGGCCGCGGTATTAAGTCGCACGTGTTGCGGGGCCCAACTCTAGAATAGTTCTTTCACAAGAAAAATGACGCGCGCCCTCTAACTTAGAGTGAAAGCAGCTGGGCCCCGCGGGCCCGAAGAGGCTCACGCACCCAGACCCGCACATTACAAGTGGCACGCCTTTTCGTCAGCGATCGGCGGCAGCCCCGACATATGAATGAGAGCGCCCAGCTTCTCATTTCTATCGACTCCAGCCCGGCTCCTGAGAGTCGGCAGGCTCGGAGTCTCCGAGCCTGGCCCCAGCGGCCAGCCGCTTAGCTGCCATGGGCGATTTTGACGTCCTTCGAAGAACCAACCCTCCCTCTTCACCACTTCGCCCAAGTCCCGCGGCGAGGTGGCCCTGCAGCGCTTCCCGAAGAAATCCGAGTGGTCGGGGTTGTCCTTCAGGCAAGGCAAGGTGTGCGTGTACTTCTGGTCGGCCACCAGCCACTGCAAGTCCATGTAGTCGATGATGTGGGTGACCACTGCTTCCGTCGTGGCGACGCTCTGCTTGGCGGTGGGTGCGCCCTCGTCGGCCTTCTCAGCCTTCGCGCAATCGCGCAGGCGAGGCGCCCGTCGCTCCGCCGAAGGTTGTTGGCGAGGCCCTCGATGTGCAGCTTCGGTCCAGCTCCGTCGCTGTCGCCGATCGGCAAGCGCGCGGCCTCGCTTAGCGACGCGGCTTCGCCCTCGCAGACCGCCCTGCCCCAGAAGGGGAGGTTGACATCCTTCCCGCGATGTTGACATCCTTCCCGTCGCTCTTGTTGGCCAACTCCACCTGGTGCACCTCTAGCTTGATATTCCTGTTCGGCGTGCCCGCCTCGCGAGGGTCGCAGCGCTTGAAGCAGAGGCCGTTGGCGTCTTGGCGGGTGCCGTAGGCGGCCGCGTGGTGCATCATCGCGCCGATGCCGCGATGCCCCTGGGAATCATATGCCGCCCGGCCCCCTCCTGCATCAGCAGGGCCCTCCACCAGTTGCCGACTGTGGTCAGCGCTGGGTTCTCCACCTCGGTCACCGCGACGCCGTCGCCGCTCATCTTGCTCTCGACCGCCACTGGGGCCCTGGCTGGAGGCGGCCCACCGTGCTTCTCCCATAGTCGTTGGGTCACGATCTCCGATGTCTTCGCGTAGAGGAGGACCGCCTCTGCCTCGGCCTGGTGAATCTGGTCGCGCGCGGCCGCGATCTCCTCCACAACGGCTTCGTGACTGGACTGGCAGAGCTCGATCTGCCGGGCGATGGTCGTCCTGATCTTGATGCCCTCGCTCGCCAGCTGGCGATTCAGCGCTTCGGCTGAGGCCCTCTTTATCTGGTCGAGGAACGCTGTCTTCCCCCCCGAGAAATACTGCCCTCCATTGGCGCGAATAAGCGCACCCACGTCGACATGCTCCGACATCCGTTTGCCCGATGCCTCTGCGAAAGACGAGCCAATTACGCCCCCTTTCCGCAGACATGCCAGTGACAAGCTGGGAGAGGAAGGCAGGCGTCTCCGCGAATGCGTCCTTGCCGAAGATAGCGACGTGGTAGGACTCAAACAGCTCCTGGACTACCCTCCGACAGTGCATCGGCAGGCAAGGTCACCCCACCGACTTCGCAGCCTCCTGAGCAGCAGGAGGCGGCGCAGAGACGTAGGTCATGGGACCAATGCCCTCGAGGATGCGGAAGAAGAGCTGGGGCCGCATGGCCCTCAAGAGGCTCGTGATCACATCGACGATCTCTGCGATCGAGTCCGCGACGTCGCGGGGCAACATCTCGATTGGCCCGCGCTGCTTTGCCGAACCCAAAGCTTTTGCCGCGCCGCCCCGCTCGATGGGGGCTTCCGCGACGACCGGCTCCGCAATGCCAGCGGGGGCAAACGCTGCGATCTGCTTCCCCTTCTCGGGCTCGCCCATGTCGGCCGAGCTATTCGAGAACTCCATCAGCTTCATCCGCGCCTCGTTGGCCAGGCGAGCTGGGAGGCGCTGCGTCGATATCGGCATGCTGGTGTTGTGGTCCTTGAAACTCTTCATGGCTGCGGCGGTCTCCGCGGTCTCCGAAGCTCAGATGAACCCAACAAACTCATCGACGGCGGCCGCGCGGTCGGCAGGCGCCTCGGCACCATCCTCCCCGAGGAAGCATTCCTGGATCTCCCTATGCGCGTCGGCGCACAAGGACGCATTGCAAGCCTCCTCGCTGGGGCGCGGCTGCAGCTCGGCGCTCCTGCGAACGTGGCTGCGGAACAGCAGTCGCGATGCAAACCGGCCCTTGAGTGCGCGTTGGGGCCAATTGAGCGCGACGGCGCAGCTCCTCGTGAAGCATGCCTTGAGCGCGGCGAGCTCCAGGGACCTGGCCTTGAAGGCCTGGCGCTGGCCCAGCCGAGTCAGGCGCGCCTCGCGGTCCGCCACGAAGGGGAATGGGCCATGGCAATACATGGCCACACTTGAAAACGGAAGTAACATTTGACAAACACATCCGAACACACAAAGAGCCCATAGCCCCCTCCCCATGGCGTGGACAAGGCCTCGGCCTGGCAAATGAACTCGAGCCTCGTCTTGTCCTTGTCGGTGATCTTCAACTGATCACGACCCGTCGTCGCCTCTCCTCTTGGTCGTGATCTCGTCCTCGATGATGGTTGCCACCGCAGAGGGCGATGCGCCCCGCTTAGCATTGGCCTGCATCTTCTGCGCGATCTTGTCCTGAAAGGCTTTCTTGATGTCCGACTTGCCCTCGGCACGAGAAGTCGGTTTCGATTTGGCAGCGTCGGCGGCCTCCTTGGCCAGTTGCCTCACCTTCTTTTTATTCTCATTCGTGTCGGCCTTGGCCTGCTTCCTGAGCAGCGCAATGTGTTTCTGTGTGGTCAGTTTGCTGCCCTCCTTCAGCATCTCGAAAACTGCCGTGTTCTCCATCGTCTTGAGCAACTCGCGAACGGGCTGGTCGGTCAGGGTCATGTCAAGGAGGCCCACTACATTCGGGAGGAGGGGGCTCTTGCCGAGCACATCCGAGGCGGGGGTCATCATCGGGGGGATGTCGACGATCGTCTCTGGCCCCCTGTGGGCGCCCTTCAAGACTTTCGGCCATCCTACGCAGACGGCACCTAACACTGACCACCCACCACCAACTTCCCAGGCCCCGTGTGGGCCCAGGAACAGGTACCAATACCAGTACCATGCTTTGGTAAAGCAAAAACAAATGCCAACAATTGCCAACCCCGGAAGAGATTGCGCAGGAATGCACGGGCTACGAGAAGGGTGGGCTCGTGGCTCGTGACGACCCATCTGCGTTGGACGCCTGACCCTGGCCAGGGCATCGGCAGACAGGACGACGTTCTTCGCCGGCATCGGGCCCATGCGTCGCCGAGCTCCAGGAACGCCTTCTCGATCGCCCCCCCCCCCCCCCCCTCCACGCAGCGAGTCGCCCTTGTAGTGCCCCGACGTGATCTCGATCCTCTGCGCATCCCTACGGCGCGCAGCGCGCCGGATGTAGTAGTTCTTGGATGTCCCCCACTGTCCAGGGTAGACTTTGTTCGCGATCTTGAAGTGCTCGCCCCCGTAGAGGCTCTGCGTGCCCATCGACTTGACAGTGATCTTGTGCATCTCCTTGCGCGCCTCGAAGCTGGCGACGGTGCGATCGGGGCACTGCCTCGTCTCGATCGGGGTGGTGAGGGTCACCGCGTCAGCCTCTGCGTTGCCCAGCGCGCGCTGGAGTTCGCCGAACATGCACCCTCGCATGGGATACGCCCTCCTTGATCATCTTTGCCATGTGCGCGTGGTCTGGGCTCTCCTGGAGCACGCGCTCGCAACCCTCCAAAAAAGTAGCCCCGTGTCCAACCGTGTACTCATCTGTCCTCGTTGGGTCGTCTCGCACGTAGAGGGAGGGCCCACCTCGCGTGGGCAACAACCCAGACCGCAGGAACGATTCCTTCCGCTTCTGGATGCTGCCCTTGTCGCCTCTGCCCTCGTTCTCGCCGCCCCTCTTGAAAGCCCATTCGTTCTTCGAGGTGACTGGGCGAATCAGCTCGTCGCCAGCGCCCCTCGCGAACCAGTTGTCGACGAACTCCCTCTTCTCCTGCAGGGGCCGGTTCTTGCCGACCACATCGCCCAGCGACTTTACATCGGGGTCGAAGGCGTCGCAGGCCCGCCGAATCTACGCAGGCACCTCGCCACCTGCGGCGGCCGCGATGGCCCTGCGCGGCGACGTCGACGACGCTCGACATCAGTTGATCAGTGGAGCCAAAAAAAAACCTGCAACAGAGGAGGGGGGGGATGAGGAGGGGGGGGACGGGGGCGGAATCGCCCGTCCACCGGCCGCCGCTCAAGCGCGGCCCGCCCAAATCGGCATAACAATGCCAAGCACAACAACAATATTTGTCATGCCTGTCTAGGCATATCCATGCATTTTGCAGCGCGAGTTCAGCGAGCAGCCAAACCGATGGGCACCGCGCTTGAACGACGGAGGATTCAAAAAGGCTACGACCCTCAAGGGGCGAGCATCTCATCTGCATGGTGCACCCAGGGCACGCGCGCCTAGTGGCTACGACCCCCAGGGGGTAAGCATTTGATGACCGCTACGGCCTACCCAGAGCGCCAGCATCAACTGGCTACGAACCCCCGGGAATAAGCATCTGATCTGCGCGGCTAATCAAGGGCATGAGCATCAACTGGCTACGACCCCCATGGGGGATAAGCACCTCGCGGCCACGACCCCCAGGGGAGATCAGCATCAACTGGCTGCTCCCCCAGGGGGGATGGGCATCTAGTGGCTGCGACCCCCAGGTGAGATAAGCATCTGGTGGCTACGAACTGCAGGGCAGATAAGCATCTGGTGACTACGACCCCGAGGGATGGTGAGGAGATGGCGGCTACGACCCCCATGGGATAAGCATCTGGCGGCTGCGACCCCCAGGGGAAATAAGCATCTGGTGACTGCGGTCCTCAGGGGAGATAAGCATTTGGCGGCTACGACCCCAGGGGATAAGCATCTGATCTGTATGGCGGACCCAGGTCATAAGCGCATGGTGGCTACGACCCCCAGGGGATAGGCATCCGACCTGCATGGCCTGTCCAAAATGCAAGCACATGGCGGCTGCGCCCCCCCCCCCCGCCGCCCCCCGTGAGATGGCGACGGTATTTGTTTTTTTTTGGCGTCAACCGACAGCGAGTTCACCTCGGCCACTCCTGCGACGCTGCAGAGGCAACGAGCCAGCACAAACTAGAATCACTCGAGCATCCGGCAAATGGCGGGCGGGCTTTTGCGCAGCGACGATGTCGTTTCAGCGCGTCAGTTTCGCCCCCTATTCCTCTCCGCGCGTCGCGGTTCCAGATTCGCGAGTCTGGCCAGATTCTGGGGCCTCGCCGCCTCACCCTGCTCCTCCTCCTCCTCCTCTTCGTCCTCCTCCTCCTCCCCTCCTCCTCCTCCGCCTCCATGCTGCCCCCCCCATCCTAGCTGTGTGCGGTTTGTTGATGGCGTGTTCTGTTTGATGCGTGCTGCGTGCGCGTGCGGCGCGGTGTTTCTTTGTTTTTCTGTCTGAGCGGGCGCGGTGAATTTCTGCGGCCGATGCGCGTTCTGTGATGCGTTGTTTCGTTGTGCTGCGTGTTGCTGGGATGTGATGTGTCCTTGGCACGTGCGGTTCTTTGCTCAGCTTATTGTGATGTGTCCTCAGTTACCTGCCATCCAGGTTGCAAGCTAATGAGCTGGGCCCACAACTGGGCCGCAGGCCCTGCGCAAGAAGCAAACCCATCCGTCCGAAAAGAAGCCACCTGCGCCCTCGGCAAAAAAGCTCGACGCACCGCACTGCGCATATGCTATGCCGCACAAGGCAGCACGAAGCACACTTGCACGCTACACTCGGCTCTGCAAGCTCGGGCGCGGCCCCAGGCCCCCCAGGCGCGCTCCAGGAAGCTTCGCACCGAGCGCGCGTGCTTGCCTCAGGCCCAGGAAGGGGGCCAGACAACGCACGAGACTGGTACCACTACCTCAAGACAAATGCAAACTCAGGAACCGCATCCCTCTCGCGCTGGAATTTCCAATGCAAGTGCATCGCCCCAGTCTGGACAACTAAGACTGTCGCAATGGAATAGCCAGCAGGGGAAACCATGCCGATCACAATGACTTTGACCTGCTGGTTCACTACATGTAGAGGGCAAACCACGCGAACGACAAAGATCGCCCAAATTCCGGAAACTACACTATCGCCGCTCTGGGCTAACGGGACCACGCGACCTTGCAAAGGCAATGCTGTATCGTTCGTGTTTGCCAAATGCTCAAAAGCTTTTAGAATGCGCGCCTTGTTGTCCGCACTCTTACCAGCCACGAAAGTCTGCATGTCCGCGTCAAGGGGGGCGGCCTCGATCCCCTCGCCACCGCCGGCCTCGGGCGCAGCGTCCGAGGGGTCATCGCTGCTACCGTCGGACGACTCGGGCCACTCGGGCAAGGGCTCCGCCACCACCCCCTCCTCGTTGACCTCGGCAGCAGGGCCCCCTGCTGGGCTCTCTGCCTCCGACCCCCCATCTAGATGATGATCGCCGTCTGGATGCCCATCAGCTCCGACCGCGAACCCGAAACCGTCCGCATCCAGCAGGAGCTCCATCTCCTTATCCACCCAGGAAATCGTCAGCCGACTTGTCGCTATCGTCATCGCCTCTGCCTGGGCCTCCATCGCGGGGTTGTGTATCTGCGCTCGGCTTTCCCCATTTTATTCTGTGCTCGGAGGAGCTGCCCAAATCGAGATGCCCAAGAAGGTCAGCAGGCACCTCAATGCCGTCGCCCATGCCATCAGCCCATGGCACGGTTCACGACAACTCGATCGGGACCAGGCCAGCCCCGCAAGCCCCATCGCCATCATATAAGGGCAAGCAGTCATCGGCAGCGGGGCCGCCATCCACCATGCCAGGTACCAAACATAAGACGTCCGTGAATTTCAAAGGTGAGAATGGCACGACGTTTGCCATTGTGCCTGCCGCTGCGAGGATGCGAAATTGAGCCAGCGACCCCCCGGGGGGGGGAGAAAAAAAAAAAACGACAGTGTGCACGTGCTGGCCCATGCATTCACTTGCTGCCAACTTGAAGCCACAGGCGTGCGCTTTGGCTGCTGTTCTGAGCATCTGCCGCTGAGCAGGAGCTTCAAACCCACGAGCTCTACAGCTATGTGCAGGGTCGTGCAAACACGGCTTGGAGGTGACCCCCCTGGCTGGTCGAAGTCGCGAGGGGCAAACCGAACGGACTGCGACCGCGATGCCATGTGCCGTTTGGCGGTACGGCGCAACCCGCAACACTCAGTGGCGCTGATGGGGTCGCCAAGCTAACTGCAAGCGATCGCTGGCCAGTGCATGGCCCCTGCTAGGTGCAATCCTCGCCATTGTTTGCAGAGCGACGTGGAGACCCTCCGCGCTCTTGCTCTCGAAGACGACTTGGGGCCTCCACGCCGACAGCAACGAATGCAAGTTCAGAGGCCCCTGCCCAGAGGACTTAACCGCTAGCAGCTCACCTGCACGCGTTTGCCTGAGCTTGCAATCGATATCGCTTATGCCACTCCGCAGGTAAGGACTCGGCTGCCGCAGACAGCATCCGCGCGAACCTCCACCGGCTAGCAAACGGTTGCATCCAGCGAAGACCCCGCCCACCCATGCCCCGAACGGGCTGCCCCCTACCCCTACACCTCCAACCCTCCAACACGTTTGTTGTTACCATTTGCTCGCCGAGAAATTAATAGCTTCTGGCACGCGCCCTGCCCCCGACCATCGTCAAAACCTGGGGGATGTTCCAGCAGAAGTAGAAGCAGCAATGGCAACGTTGAAGAACCATCTCATACTCTGAGACCATAAGACGCCCCCCCCCCCCCCCCCCCACCACCATTATAACGCACTCGGCGACAAGTTGCCTCGCCTGCTCCGTCCCCAAGCCAGTTTTGCATTGAGCCCATAGGGGCGCCTAGCAGTCGTGGCTCCGCACAGCTTCCCCCCTCAACAAGAACGAAATCCAATCGCGAATAGTCCCCGCGAAACTGGCCACCATCATCGAGCAGGGTGTCGGGCCGAGGTATGTTTCACCTCGCGCCGTGGATGCCTTGGCGCGCTGATTGAAAACCAATTGCTTACCGTCGGCCCAATTCATAAAATGCTGGATAGGCCTCTTGACGTTAAAAGACACCCTTGCCATACATCCGAAACGATCGTCGTCCAGAAATCCTAGCGCATTTCGCCTCGCATTCCTCTGCCGCTGCTGGAACTCCTGCTCCTTCCTCTCGCCTGGTCGGAAGGGCAATGGGCCCCTGCGCCCCCCTCGCAGGCCCTCGTCGTGCTCTGCCTCGGCCCCGTCCGCGGGCAGGGCCCCTCATCTTAGGCCCACGTACAGCAGGTGCCACAACTCGCAGGACCCTCATCGATGATCACGAAATCTGTTCGTCGCCGTCGATTAACCCCCATCGGCCCTTCAAGCATCGCCCTGGTATCCTGCCGATGGCCTTCAGCGCTGCCAAGTTGTTTGGGAAATGCCTCTTGGTCATATGTTTGGCGCAGGCGGGCATGCCAGGCGTTCGCCGCGCACCTGACAGGCTGGTGACCCCGTTGAAACATTTCACTTGCGTTTCATCTACCCATGAATGCCAAGACTCAAGAGCAACCGTGACAGCCTCGTCTACCAAATGGCACTGATGGTAGTGACACCAGACAACGGTTAGCAGGATATGACGAGAATCCGATATCAACCTTGCAACGCGCTTCCACGCAGCAGCGCTGTCGCCAACTATTCTGGCCACGCGGCACAACATACGTCGGACTCCGACCCCCATCGCGATGAGGCGTCGTTCTGGGTTCGGCGCCCTGATGCGTTTTGTGCACGGCGTCCAACTTTCGCCGACTGCAGCGCTCAGGAAAGCAATTCTCGCCTCATTGGCCTCGCGAAGCCGCTGGACCCAAGTAGGTGCGCTTGCAGTCGGACTCGCGGAGCATCAAAGAGTACGTATCCTGGCCTGTCCCTTCGCGAACATCCTGTAGGTCGCAAAGTGCGCGCTGGGAGACGCACGCGTTCTGGAGCTTGTCCAAATCGAAGCAAGAGCGGTCGCGCCACGCAGTGTTTATCAACATTGCTGAACGCGAGACTTTTGCAACATGCTTTTTATTATCGAGCGCGGCTGAGGTCGTGGCGCCCCCCTGATAAAGCAAGGTCTCAGCGGCCACGGCGCGCAGACGCGTCGCAGCTCCAGAAGCATCGCAACCATCTTGCGCACCCTCTGGAACCGTATCCAAGAACATGTTTGATCGCAGCCTCTTGCTGGCAGCAGCCATGTGCTCGTGAGTTGCGATGGCGCCCTTGTCCTTCAACCTCCCGCCCAAAGCGCCCTCGCCACCAGCCATCATTTTGACTGCTACCGCTGCCCCAGCGTAGCCCTCGTTCTTGTTGATAGCCATGCAGTATGCCTTGTACGTATTCCCATTCCAATGCCCCCCGGCGCGCGCGCTCACCCAAGACCCGATCTCCTTTATGGTTGTATTCAGCTGGGCATTTTCAATATGCAATTGCCTTTTCGGTTTCATCACTTTTCGTTGTGACTTCCGGAATTGATCCCTCTCGTGGTTTAGCTCGGACACCCTTTTGTCCTGGGCGATGACCAGTTGTAGAATATCGCCTCTGCTGGAGCTGCTGTAGTCGGCCACCTTCCCTGGGGCAATCTGCGCGCCGCCATATCCTGCTGCGTGCAGGGCCAACTGCCGCGAAGCCGAGCCCCTGTCTATGCCGCGAGCGCGATGAACAGGTTGGAAACTCTGGGGCACTGCGATTCGCAGAGTCCTCTCCCAGTCGATCTCGGGAAATGCCGCAACATCGATGTTGAGAAACTGCTCGATGAGGGGTGGGGTCGCCCGAACATGGACGTTGTTGGTTTCGACAACCTCAACGCCCTCTATGCTGATCGTTCCACCGTCTAGTTCCACTGAGACTCGCTGTCTGGCTGCTTTTTTGGCTCAGTTCCAAAACCTGGCGATCGCACCCGCCGACTTGCTCTTGGAGCGACTGAAGCAACTGCACGACACCGCCCAATGGAATTCGATGTGACCGCCCAATCCTCGGCCCGAGATTTCCCGATTGAAAGTGTGAAACGCTTGCATCAACGATTGAACTTCCAATGCTGGCAGCGCGACCGAGAGGGCCCATGCACCGCCAACAGTACAATGACTTTGCGCAACGCGCCAGAATGGTTCGAGCCAAGTTTGAGCCAACATGGGCACGGAGAGAAACCCAGAAACCCAGAAGAGATAACCTGGCGAGTCGTGATGAATATGGAGGAATTATCGCGAGGGAGTCTCGTATCTGGGTGAAGTTTGGGGAAGTCATGACATGTCTTGTATACGGCCTGCGTTGTATGTGGCATGCTTCGTATATCATGCTTTGTATATGACCTGTGTTGTATGTGGCTGCTGTTGTAGATGACCTGCTTTGTATGGGGAGTGCTGTGTATATGACTCATTCGTGAGGTGGTGGCGACGGCGGCGGTGGCGGGCCATGGCAGAAAGGGGACCGCGAAGACGGCAGCCATGTGCGACTCCCTTCTGAATACAAATCCCCCGCAGACACCGGCCCCCCATCGCGCGCCGGCGCGCGCGTCGGCGCCGCGCGGCATTGATCGCGCATTGAAGCGACGCAGGACCGAAATGGCCCGGGGGGCGGGCGGCGCCGGGGAATGCAGCGGCGGCGCCAACAAAGATAGGCCAGCTCGCGTTGCGCCTTCAGGCGAAGAGTCCGCAAGAAAATGAAATTCTCAATCTGGGCGATGTTGTCTTGCGTGCCCCCAGCTAAATGACGCCCGCCTGGCCGGGCCGCGCGACGCGCGGGGCTGGCCGGCTAGACGCGGGCAGGGCGGCGACGAACGCGTCTTGTGATCGGCGCTGCCAAGTGCAGCGGTTTCGTCTCAGAGCCCTCCGTCGGCGCGACGCGGGGATTCTCGTCGCCGGCGTTCTCGGCCAGGAAGACGGTCGCGCCGCGAGTGCACACGCAGGGGCAAGGTTGGTTCGATCGCAGCGCGCATCGCGCCGGATGCATGACCGCTTCGCGCGCCGAGCAGCGCGCCGCCAGCTGGCGTGCGTCGGCTTGGGCGCTGTATCTGGACGTGCCAGACTTGCGCGCCGGGCGCAATGCGCGCGCGCGTCTCTGCGTCTCTGGCGCGGCCAGGGAGGCGCTGCCGCCGCGCTCGCCGCCATCGATGAAGTTGCCGGCTAGACAGCGCCAGCTCAGCATAGCGGGCGGCCCGATAACGGCGCGCGCCATGACTGGAAGGAGCGAGGGCCAGGACGCGGCCACAGGGCTCAACAGCTTTCGACACATATCCAACGACGCCAACAGTATGTCTAGCTTCCAACATCAGCTGCAGCGCCCGCCAGGATGCGGGGGCTGCCAGGCCCGCCAGAAGATCGCACCCCCCCCCCCCCCAGGATCGCCAGATCGACGCGCGGGCCCCTGGGCGAGCTCCAGGCCGGATGGAAAAATCAGAGGAAGTGGCGCAGCAACGCTGGTCGCTCAGGCCGCTGGCGGGCGCCGCCTGTCTCGGCGTGAATCGTTCCAGCCGCGGAACAATTGGAGACGCCTTCCACGCGCGCCAATCAACTGGGCGCGCGCGGGGCGGGATTGCGCGCATTTGCCCAGGATGGCCACGTGACGGGGATAATTGAGGGCGGGGTCCAAATGCATATTGCAGCACCCCAGGCTGCCCGGGTCGCCGAAGAGACAGCGAAGCAAGACGACCAGGGGCGCGCCGGTCTGCCTCGGCTGGCGCGAAGCCTGGCAGGAGAGATGGCAGCGCTGGCGGTCGCGTTGCGGGCGTTCGACCTTTCGCGAGAAGAGCAATTGCGCGCGATGGGCAGTCGCGTCGAAGTGGTTCGAAGTAGTTTCTGTTCCATGCGGGCCCTGCGTGCGCGCTAGTTTGTGTCTTGGTAAGCGCGCGGAGCTTGCGCGTTCGACTCTTCTGCTTGACTGGGTCACCATGCCCGACCACCTTTAGCAGAAGCATGGAATCCCTAACGCCAGCGCCAGGGCGATATTCAGCAGCATTGGCGAGTTCAGGGCACGCCGCAGCTCCAATCTCAGCGGCGTCAGTTCAGGAAACGCGTGTTCGCGATGCGAATAAGACACCGCGGCTTGAAGGTCTCCGCCCGTTTGTTTCCAGGGAGCGCTGATGTCGAATAGGGCGTCCTTGCCAGCGTCGGTGGCCACCTGCACCTCAGTCCGCGAAGATCGATGAACCAGGCCACTTGGCTCGTCATAGATGGCGGTGTTGCAGACGCCTTGGTATTTGTTGGACGCGAGCATGGCGTTGGACGTCTACTTCTGATTCGTCCTCAAGTCGGCGCATATTGGTTTCTAGAGCAATGCCACGATGGAGCCTTTTGATGTTTGATGTCGCACGGCTCGCCGAAGCCGGTCCCCAGATCGAAGCGGGTGCCCAGGGAGGTGTGTGTGAAACGAATGCGTTAATCCCTGGACTTCCCGAGGAACGCGCGGGGGTCGCCTGGGCCGTCGGGGATGATTGCGATCGAGAGCCCCGGGCTCTGACATATCGGGTAGCACTTGTTACTGTGCTGTGCTGGCGTGCGCAACCTCACGATTGTGAAGTGTCGCCCGAAAGAGACCTGCTTGTTTTGCTGCTTTTTGGGAATAGCTCGTGTCCATACGTTGGTCTCATCCGCTGGGATTATTGGTTTGACCGATGGAGCAAACCATGTGAAACATGCGGGGGGTAACGCCGAGAGGCGAACGCGGTCCTTCTTAAATGTTGCGCTCGGGTTCGGAATGGCTATGATTCATTCCGTGGATGCGAGCAGCCGCAGAATATGTGGTTGCCGGTTTGCTGGTGCCCATGCCGTCGGCAACTCCTGGTGGCAAACTTACAACTTCAACAATGAATAGGGTCGTCCTCTCGCTCTGTTTTTTTGGATGGTACACTGCATCTTCTCAATCAGGCTTGTGCTGTGCAGGATTTCCTCGGCCAGGCAAGCGCCGAGAACATTGGCATTCCCGAAGGTCCGACTCAGCACCTCACGGATGTCACTGATATGTGTGTTGGTTGGCGTCCGTGTTTCGTTCAGCGGGGGACGAAGCGTTGCTTAGTCCATGACTGGCGGATGAGGCTGACAACATGCGAACGTGAAACGAAACACTGTGGCCGCTCGGGCAGCTCACGACAGGGGAGAAATATGGCTGTGCAACTTCTGGCAAACGCTTGACTCGTCCCTTCGGCAGCGCCCAATGAGTTCGAAACGTCAGGGGCGCACGTTTCGAACTTGAGCCAAAATGACTACGGATGATGCTGCTGCTGATGATGATGCTGATGATGACGATGATGATGGGGGGTGAGGAGGATGGCAGGATGGGGGGGGGAATGATACCCCCGAAACCCCAAACTAAGAACCATCTGGCGTCGTGATCTGCCGTCGTGATTTTTTCAAGACGCATGACGTCTGGGTCCCCCTCGCTGCTCTCGACGTCTCGGGCGACTGGGGCCTCCAAGGTCCCAACACCGTGCGGTGACAGACCTCGGGGAGCTCAGGAAGATGCATACGCGTCTCTTTCTCCTCTGAGGCTAAACCACAACGTGTGCGCTACGCACCGTTTTGGGGGCCCACGGTTCCCTGCCATCGCTTGGAAAACCATGCCCCGTGCATTTGCCGGCCTCTTGCGTTTATTTTCCACGATGATCCAGGAAGCTCCTCGATGGTCCTCGCCGAAGAAAAATGCACAGGTCCGAGCGATGCCAAGGCTCCTCCCCCTCGTGCAATCCTGGCTCTGCTGCTTGGCCCGGAGAGGCCCCAGCCGTGACAGCGGCACCACCAGCCGGTGCTTGCCCCTGATCTCCTGCGGGGGGGCGGAGGTGCACCAGGGCCCGGCAGGAAGGACAACGGAGGGGGCGGAAAAACAAGGCGAAAGACAGGGCTCGAGCTAAACAGTGTTTATCGTTTTTGTTGTGTTGTCGTTTTCCTTCGTTCTGTCTTCGTTCTGCCTTTGCTGTGACACGAGAGCAAAACGAAAACGCCCTACGAAATCCGCAAAACATCGAGGCTGGCGAAGGACCCCGAGATCTGGGCATTGCATGTTTTCACCACGGGCGATGTCGCCCTCTTTCGGGCCCTGGGATCATCACACATCGATCCTGCTCGAGAAATGCAAAAGAAAGATGGGGTCTGGGGATTGGGTCGAGGTTTTTGTTGCGACGCTGTACCTTTTTTCTGTGACGTCGGCTTTCTCTCAAGGGAGATCGTTCAAGTCCATGAGCGCGCAGGGGGTCTCTGCAAGGGCTCCTAACTTCGCGGTTCGCGCTGCGCCAAGCGCGAACAACTTCGTGCTCTCGCGCCGCCCCCCAAGGGAGAAGAAGAAGACGAGGAGGGATCGGAGCCGAACCGCGAAGCGCGAATAACTTCGCGCCCTCGAGGGCGCCCTTGGTCTCTGGGGTGTGCAGTGGTGTTTCTCGGAAACTCTGGGGGGAAGTCTGACGAGGGAGCTGCCCCACTGCAGTCGGGGGGGGCATCCTGCCCACGAGGGGGGGAGAGCAGCAGTCAGGTGTGCACTCATACATGTGCCGCTCACTCTAACAGGGGATATGTCGACCCCTATCCCAGGCGTCGTGGGGCTTCCGAATGGAACAGACATCTGGCGCCCAACCCTGGGACAGACGATGGGGGGGCGCCCATCCTCAATAGGGGTGCGTCCGAATGGCCACCTTTGGGTGTATCCCAGGGTCTCCCTCCTCTCTTAAGGATCTTCATTTTTGTCGACAATTCTGGGGCTGAGGAGGACTAATCGCGTGCGACCTCTCTCTCACACTCTCTCTCCGACTGACGAGCCAAGACATACGGAATGCTCACACGCGCGGGGACAGGATACGAACGAGCCGCTTATCTACGGATGACTCGGGGATCCCTGGCAGGAGGGAACCCAGAATCGGTCCAGAAGTCGGTTTGGCGATCAAAATGAATCGGATCGGAGAAAACCAGCAGCACGAATCGGGAGAAATCAAATCCGCGGAGATCGGCAAACCAATGGGCCTCCATGCAGAAATCGGAACCCACATCGGAATTCGAGGCCGATTCAAATCGTAATCGCAACCTGTCGACGATACGATGTGACAAGGAAGCCGTGCATCCACGAAGGACGCGCGGGGAGAGAGCGCGGCTGGCGCGCCAAGTCAGGGGAAGGGGAAAGGGGAGAGGGGAGATGATGACGATGACGATGACGATGACGACGACGGTGGTGGTGATGATGATATCGGTGCTGATGCTGGTGCTGGTGCTGATGCTGATGCTGTTGATGATGCTGATATTGATGGTGTTGATGATGATGATGATGATGATAATGATGATGATGATGATGATGATGATGATGATGCTGATGATGATGATGATGATGATGATGAGGATAACGATACCGATGACGAAGAATGACGTCATCGTCAGCGTCATCGTTATCGTCGTCATCGTCGTTGTCACCATCGAGGGTAAACACAACGTGATTCATGCTGGAAGCTATCGACACCGAATCCAATCGCATCTGAAGGGGCCCTGGGACACACAAATAAATACACACAAATAAAAGGATCCCCCATATTTTCCCATCTTCTTGGTCTCTGTTTTCCCCCCCACTTCCATTTTTTTTTTTTTTTTTTTCTGGGGATGCGACGATTAATTGTGTCTGTGTGTTGTTCCCCCTCCTGAGCATCGGAGGAGTCGAAATGAGCCCCGCCTGGGGGCCTCGGCGGGCCAGGGCGGTGCGCTTGGGGCGCCCGCGGCCGCCCCAGGAGAGCGCCCCGAGGGTGCTCCTCTGAGGCGACGGGCCGCCCCAGAAAAATTCGCGGGCTCCGCGCCGCGCGGCTCGCGGTGAGCTCTCTGCAGATCTCTCGCGCCGCACGGGCAACCCTGAGCATTGTCGAGCGGGAGGAGGAGGAGGAGGCGGAGGCGGAGGAGGGGGAGAGAGAGGCAGGAGCAGAGGCACGCGCGGCGCTGCGCCTTCACAACATGGGCCCACGAACAACTGGGCCCCACTGGCCGATGTACCCGGCTAGATGGGGATGTAGACTGCTCCCTTCGGTTTTCGAGGGTCGCCACTGGTCGCTCATAAGTTCGAGCTCCGCGCCGCGGCTCGCGGTGAGCTCTCTGCAGATTTCTCGCGCCGCCCTCCCTGGAGAAGGACGACACTCAGCATCGTCTGACCGATCCCCCCATCCCCATCCAAACCATCCCACCACTCAAGCTGGCGGGTATGCCACTCGAGACCCGAGGGAGCAGCCAAAAACCCCATCTAGCGGTGTAAATCGGCGAGTGAGGCCCAGGCCACGCCAGATAGGGATCGGTTCAACGATGCGCAAACCTTCTGGCCCCGGGCCGCGACGCGCGAAGCGCGATCACCTTCTCGCCCCCGCGGCTGACACCACGAGCGCTGCGGAACGACCTCTTCGTACCCTGCGCTGGCACGAAGCAAGCGGCTCCCAGCGCAAACGGGTCCTGAATCCCCGGGCCTGCGCCAGGGGGGCGGGGCCGGGGGACAGTTCCTCGTCCCGAGGCGTTGTCTGACAGTCCCAGTGCCCGTGGAAGGCCCAAGGAGCCCGAAAAGAGATCAGAAGGCCCGGGAACCCTTCCCCTCAGGACACGCTTCCTTCATGGCGACAGCGGCTGCCCGAACTCCTCCTGTTCTCGCTCCCCCAGGCTGGTGAAGCCTGCCCCGAGATCCGACGTCGCGACAAAAATGCGACATCCTTCAAAGTCATGACACGCGTTTTTCCATCTTTCGGCTGCGTTTCTCGAGCCAGATTGATCCGCGAAGGCCCCACAGCTCGAAATGGGGCGGGCGACACCGCCCGGTGCGAGAAAGTTGCGACGCCGAGATCGGTGATATGTCGCCGGTAGATCTGCGATGGGCCCCCGAAAGCGAGCCCGCAGTGTCCTGAGCGGGGTAGGCTATCATTCGAGCCCCTGTCGGCGATCAGTGGGCGATTGGGGGTCGATGCGTCCCCTCCTGACCCTGTGCTCCCCTCACGTTGCCCCTTGCTTTCCGGGCCTTGACTCGGGACGGCGGCGGCCGTTCGGGACGATCCGGGCACCCCTGTGATCGCCCTCGGCCAGGCGCAGCTGCGGAAGGCATCCCGAGGCTTGGAAACCCGCCGGGCACCGACGGAGACGTCCGAAAACCGCCCCCGACTGCCGCTCGCGTCCCCCCTGAGCCTGTCGCACAAGGAGCGCTGAACAAGGAGCGACGGGGGCTCTCCTGGCCACGGCGAGCCTCGGCCACGGATGGGCTCCCCGACCTCGATCCAAAGAACAGCCCGACGACCAGAGCCCCGCCCGAGCCCTCAGCGGTCCTCAGTTCAGCGTCTTTTGGGCGTCGATGGTTTGGGGGGGGGGTGGGCGAGAAGTGGGAAGGGAGAGAGGTGCACTGCCCTAGAGGCTTCCTTTGGGGGAAGGGACCCTCTAGGGGCCCTAACGGACCCATTCGCTGAAGCCTTAGCTGCCCCCCCAATGTATCGCCCCTCCCCCCAATTACGCGACGACCGAGTCTTCACTGAAACGTTGCCCTGGGCTGCCCTTCGGTAGCCGCGAGCCTGGGACCACAGGAGCGGGTCGACCTGCCTCGCCGTGATGCGGAGGCGGCTGAACTCCTCGGGCGGCCCATGAGATCGCACACGCGCTCGGCGGCCGAAGGCCCTGGCCTCAATCGCACGATCGCACCGCTTGCGCAGGTCGTGAGGGGGCCAGGGAACGAAGATGAATGATCCCAGGATTCTCCCCATCTTTCCATGTGAGCTGGACTTGCGCATCCCCCCCACTTCCCTGTCACAAAACAATGCATGCAACGTACACATTGGAGCAAAGTCTTGAATCATGTTCGCGAGGCCCGCGAGCACTTCGTATTGTTTTTGACAAGGACGGCGGGGGTGTCAGCATATTCCCTGCTGCGCGCAGGGCTACCGCCCATGACACAAAGCAATACAACATGCACCTCGCGGCGAAATCTGGATCATGCGCTGTCAAATGGTTCTTGGCAGGGACGGCGGGGGTGGTGGCGCGTGGCCTGCTGTGCGCAGGCCCAGCTGACACAATGATGGGCATCGGCTTTCGACAAAGATGGCGGGGGCGGGCATGTTTCCCGATGTGCGTTCTCACGTGCGCAAGCGAACCTGACGCGCTCTGCACGTGCCCCGAACGCGGCGCACCTGGCGCGGCTGGAATGTGCGGCACACATGGCGCACTTGGAGCACGTGGCACACCTGGCGCGCCAAGCGTGCCTGGCACGCTCGGGCCCCATGGGTGCCTGGCGCGCGTGGCGCCCCGGGCACGCGTGGCGCACCTCGCCTAAACGTCGCGCGCCTGGGGTCGGCTTTTGGTTTCCAGTAGCTGTCCATCCAAAAACGACCGCTGAACATGCTCAGGCTCGTGTGTTACTTATGTGTGGGGAGGGCGGGAGGGAGTGAGCTAGACGGCTTGCGGGCGGGTGGGTGTGTTGACCCCTCACCATACCCCCTCCCCTGGACCTGGACCAGGACGGTCGCGGGTAGTTAAAGCGCCCACAACGGCGTCGCCGAGAAACCAAAACTTTTGGTTTCACTATGATGTTGGCCCCGTTTCGGCCTCGTGGGAGGGCATGGCTAAAAGGAGCCCCCTTGTTCTTCGATCGATGTCCTCCAAGATGGCCCCAAGCAAACGCCCAGGAGGCCATAAGAGGCCCCAGGATGGCCCCCAAGGAGCCACCAGGAGGCCCCCCAAAGGACCCAAGGGCCCCCCCCGAGGCACCCATGACGCCCAAGAGCCCCCCAAGACCGCCAAGAGACCCCCAAGACGTCCCAAGAGGCCACCAAAAAGCTCCAAAGAGACACCCCAAGAGGCCCCAAGTAGCATCCAAGAGAACTCTGGCTCTTTTGCTTGCCCTCCTCCTACTCCTCTTTCTTCCTCCTGTTCCTTAATTGTCGTCGTCGTCCTCCTCCTCCTCCTTCTCCTCCTCCTCCTCATCCTGTTCATCCTCAGTCTCCCCACTCCCTCATCCATCCATCCAACCTCCTCCTTCTAATCCCCCCTCCTTCGCGCGGTTCGGCCGCCCCCTCTTGGCTCCCGCACTTCCCCGATCACCTCAACTCGCCTAGACATCGTTTCTGGATGGGCTGGGGGGGTACTTTTCTGTTCGCAAGCGCAAACGGAAAGGCCGCCGCGCGCCGTCCAAGCTACAGCTAACAAGCCGGAGCCGAAATTGTACACGAGAGAGAGGGAGAGAGAGAGAGAGATAGGAAAAGAGAACCAACAAAAAAGAGAGAGACAGAGAACAAAAAAACAGCGGGAGGTGAGACTAGCCGGGGCGAGCCGCGCACCGCTCACGGAGTGGGTGCAATCGGCAGCTAGCAACCGCCGGAAGTGCACGCCAAAATGGCGGGTAATTAGCTGGCAGTGCTGTGTCCCGTGACTGCGGCGTGGGGCTGTACGGGAGCCGCAAGCGCCTGCGGCTGTACGGGGGGCAGCACGTGGGGGGCTCAGCGCGGGGCTGGTGGGGATACTTTTTTTTGATTGACGGCTCCAAAGACAGATCCAGGAAGCGGGATGGTCTCGACAGGGGCAGCTGGTGGGGATACGCGATGCGTCGAGAATTCCCTACATTTTCCAAGGAAACGGCGAATTTTAGTCTGTTGTTTTGTGCATTCCTCCTGTCATCGAGCCACATCCTTGAAAATTTCTGAAAAGTTCGGAGGTCTCCCGACTTGTTTGGTTTATCTCGACGTTTCGCTCTGATGTTCCTGTGTCCGCCGTTGCAAATTAATCGAATCGCTTGCGTAATCGAACCGGTCGAATCGGAGGTCGCCCATGTGAGTCCGTGACCGAGGGGACCCATCATGGCCAAGCACACATGTCACCACGCGTAATACAACGGATCGAAGAACGGACAGCCACACCCAAGCGGGGACAATCTCAATTGGAGGCGCGATCGCGGCCCAACAGACATACACAAGCCTGCGTAGTTGGAGGTTCGCGGGTTCATGCGATCTTTGTACAGATGCCGTGTGCACCATGAACCACACCTGGGTGATTCATGCATGCGCCAGGGCGCCGCGTGAACTGATGAACGCGTCGGGCACTGTATTCGTTGCCTGGTCTTCAGCTACAGCGCCCGTGAGTTCTGGGTGCTGTATAGGGCGAAGATGTTTGATGTACCCATCCTGATTTAGCTGGCCGTGGCCGCCGTCGGTCCCATTATAGCGCGCGGCGCAGTTGGTATAGCAGCGCGCGTTCAATTCGCATGCGCCAAGCGTACTTTTCTACACCTTCCTGTCATGTTTACGTCATCGATGTGCTTGGCTGTTAAGAAGCTTGGGCTTGCCTCACATTCTTCATCATATGAAGTGGGTTTTAGCCCGCAACCTCGCGTGATAGTCCTGATTTGCATTAAGAACGCCCCAAGAGCATCTTGCGCTCGGCTTAAGGCAGTGTCGACAACACCGAAGCTGAACCAGGTGGAAGAAAAAAAACAAACCATGGTCTCTTTCTCCCTGGTGGCCTTTGCCAGCTCTTGATAAGTAAGGCCTATCAAGGAAACCATATCGGCACCCATGGATGCTATGACCCATTGTTTCTTGCACGCGGCCGCGCTGACAAGCAGACTTTGGCTTGCTCGACGAACTGTGCCTGAAAACGCTTCTACACCGAAAACTTCGACGTCCATGAAGCCACGAAAAAAAAAAAACATACGCACTCGAATAGTTCGTTCCCTCTCGCCTATGTCATTCTTGACAAGCTTCCACTGGCACGCGTATCTACATGTCATGATGTTTTCAATATTTTGAATCCCACCAGCCCTTTGGGCGTGAGTGGTTTAGAGAGCCCGCTCTGTCTTCAACCCCCCTTCTTCCCCTTCGGGGAGGGGTTTACCCCTCCCCCTACCCCCTCCCCCTGGGCCTGGAGAGGGGGTCCGGGGCGTAGTCAGGGGGGTCTTTTCCGACTCCTGGGAGGGCCAAAAAACGACGACCCTCACGAGGATTCTGGCCCCGTCGGGGGGATACAGTTTGGCCCCTCTGCTCTTCTTTTAAGCCAAAATCGTTGATGTTACTACGGTTTTGGCCCCATGTTGGCGTCCTGAGGGGGCCGCGCTCATCTTCCTTCATAGCAACATCATTGTTTTTACGAAGGTTTTGGGCTCATTTTGTCCTTCTCAGGGGGCAGTTCTCATTTGCGCTTCTGAGGAGGTCCCAAGAGGCCCCAAGATGGCCCCAAGAGGCTCCCAGGAGGCTCCCAAGAGGCCTCCAAGAGGCACCCCAAAGGCCCCCCAGCGGTCCCAAGAGGCCCCCAAGAGGCCCCCAAGAGGCTCCCAAGAGGCCTCAAGAGGCCCCAAGAGGCCCCCAAGAGGCCCCCCAGAGGCCCCCAAGAGGCCCCCAAGAGGCTCCAAGAGGCTCCAAGAGGCCCCCAAGAGGCCCCACGAGGAGCCCGAACGACTCACACCAGGACGAGGGGCCCGAACGACTCACACCACGAAGAGCCCGAACGACTCACACCACAAGGAGGGGCCCGAACGACTCACACCAGGACGAGGCGCCCGAACGACTCACACCACGAGGAGCCCGAACGACTCACACCACGACGCGGGCCCCGAACGACTCACACCACGAGGAGCCCGAACGAGTCACACCAGGAGGAGGGGCCCGAACGACTCACACCAGGATGAGGGGCCCGAACAACTCACACCACGAGAAGCCCGAACGACTCACACCAGGACGAAGAGCCCGAACGACTCACACCACGAAGAGCCCGAACGACTCACACCAGGAAGAAGGGCCCGAACGACTCACACCAGGACGAGAAACCCCAAACGACTCAAATCACGAGGAGCGCTTTCTCTCTCTCCTCCTCCGCCTCGTCCTTCTCCCGCTCCCCCCACAAGGAGGATGTACAAGGAGGCGGGAGGAAGGAGGATCAAGGGAGATATGCGGGGCCAAGCGGACATACGCCTGAAAAACACGACTGTCGGCATGCTTCGCAAGAGTTGCTGCTGTGAGATGGGCTGGTGGGGATACGCGAAGCGTAAATAATTTCCTGCATCGCAAGGCATGCGTTGCCATGCCATATCTTGCGTTCCGTGTACCCGGCTTTGGACATTTCGATCGAGTTTGCCTGTATTTCTGCCTTTGTCAAGAGGCTGTCGCCCTTGGCGACCGCATTTGTTGCTAGCTACGGCTGAGGCGTACACACACACACATTGTAATTACTTTGTCGTTATGTAGTGGCTCCCGCTGCTGCGACAGAGCAAATTTAACCATATCGCTAGTGAGGCATCGCTCAACATGCTGGCCGTTCTCGTCCGAATCGAAATCATACGTTTTGTCGCGTTCTGTGGCCCAAGGTGCAAGGAAGGTTTCGTCGGTGTCATGGTTCAGAACATCGCCTATCTCTCGCAAGTGCCCCTGCTCCAGACTGGCCACGAACACGGAGAAGGAGGCGGAGGAGGAGAAAAAAAGGAGGAAGAGGAGGGGAAGGGAGATGAGGAGAAGAAGGAGGAGGACGAAAAAAAGGAGAAGCAGGAGGAGAGAGGATGCCGATGAGGATGAGGATGAAGATGAGGACGGGGAGGAGGAGGACGACGACTAGGTGGAAAAGGAAGAGGAGAGAAGAGGAGGATGAGGAGGAGAAGGAGGATGATACTGAGAAGAAGGAGGAGGGATGACGTGGAGGAAGAAGAGGAAGAGTGTCATGAGTGTCGTAGATCCAAAAAAGTGAACGGCGAGCGAGGCTCAACCGTCACCCTAGGCCTCCCAGACAGGAGGAAGGGGCCCGCGGGCGCCAACACCGACGGTCAGGGGAAAGGCAAATACCTCGTCGCTCAGCGACTCGCTGCCCAAACGAGACGGCGTGGTGCGTAGGGGGACAGCCGGCTCATCGCGTCATCGCGCAGTAGTTCCCGACCGCCACCCCTGCCGGATCGGATGGCATGTGCAACTGGGTTTGTACCCCAGGGTGAGCGGACAAAAGGTCCCAAGGGACTTACGGACCACATGGCCCCGCCTCTCAACCAAATGCACACTCCCCGTGCCTGGTACCCATCTCCAGGTCACGGGCGCGGCCAACGCGCCGCTGCCACGGGCAAAATGCCACGTGGCTGGTGCAAAAACGACGAAAGCCGGTCTATCTGCCCCCAGCCGCCGCATGCAATTGACACTGACACTGTGCCCCGAGGAGCGTGTGGCGCTGACACCATGAGAACAAGTGCCAGGCCCCCACCCTCGGGGACGGAACAGGAGGAGGAGGAGGAGAAGGAGGAGAAGGAGGATGAAAAGGAAGAGAAGGAGAAGGAGGAAGGGGAAGCGGGAGAAAGGAAGCAGACCGCGAACCGCGAGCAACTTCGCACCCTCGTGGCGGCTCTTGCCTTCATGGCGATATGAGGCGGCGAGAGCATTGCCTCCTTGACAAGTGGCCCCACTCCCGCCCCACGAGGTGCATCCTCGCGGTCGTCGGCGGTGGGCCGGCAGTTCTCCTTCTCCGCGGCGGGGCAGCGCGGGGCAGCCTGCGGTGCCTGGGGATTGCTTCGGAAGGGGGGGCGGTGCGATGGCCCGCCCTCTGGGGCGAGGGCGGCTCTGGAGGCGCAACAACACGTTAGAAGCAGAATTTTTGGAAGTTCGTGCAGCTTCCCTGGATCTGCGCTGGACCCCCCTCCCTGGCGCGCGAAGCGCGCCATGGGCGGCGCCGCAGGCGCCGCCAGGGGGGGCCCGAGCGCCAATCCAAGAGATCCGCGCGGACCTACGAAAATTTCTGCTTGTGCAGAATTGTTGTTCTTCGAGGTTCGGGGACGGGGATGAAGACAATGGCCCATGGGAAGGGGGTGCAGTCAACATCCGTCAGAGGGAGATGAGGATGCGTGGCCCTTGGGCGTCCGAGGACGCATGGCCCGCCGCAGCGGTGCTCAGGAAGGGGGCTGGCCTGGGAGATTCCCCATGGAGGGGCTCGGATGGAAAAGTTGTGAGGGCATCTCTGGACCCAGACCTCCGCGAGTCATGAACAAATCACGACGGACAATTTGTTCGTCACTTTCGGCCTCTGGGGGCCCTTACCGGCAAACGACTCGGGATGAAAACCGGTCCCAGGGAATAGGTCGGGACCTCTGGGGGTCGACGTCATGAAAATATCATGACGTCGGGGTCTGTGGAGAAGTACGAGTACCTCGCCCATCTCATGGGCTTTGACTGCAGGAGGGTGGGGAGGACGAGGCAGACAACGGTTCGGCGACTACTGCGAGCTCACGCTCTTCCTCTGGCTGTCCATTCCCTGTGCATGTTGTGGCTTCGTGCGTGTAATGTTTCGCAATATGTTCCCAAATGCTGATTACTTGATGGTCCTCGCCGAGAAAGAGAAAAACAACATGCAAACATGCCAAGGAGCAGGTACGAGGGGCATGGGAGGCACCACCGTAGCCATCTTGGCTCAAGAACGACGAGGCCCAAGGCCAAAGGGATTTTGCAACGATTGGTACCGATATTATGTAGCCTCTCCAGCATGTCTCAGGTCACAATGGAAGCGATGGGCCAGCTCTTCGATACCAAGCTGGGCCCGTTGATGACAAAGATATCGAAGGTCGAGAAGAAGGTCGACGATCACGACGACCGAATCAAAGCCGTGGAGGGCAAGTTAGAGGACTACTTGCAATCCGGATGTTCATCATCAGGTGGTGATCCCATGAAGTTCAGGCCCACCTTCGTCGAGATTAAGGGCTTCTGCGAGTTCGAGGAGAGGCGCGCGAAGGGTATCACCAAAATCCAGGCAGAAGCCATCCTCGAGAAGCTGAAAAGTGCGTTCCCGGCTACCCTCCTGCCGAAAATCGGGGAGTTGGAGGTGTTCGGCCCCGAAGCGTACAAGATACGAGTCTACGTGCAGCCCCCGACACCGACCCAGAGCTCAACTTTAATGGCAGAGACTTGTAGCCATAGCGGAGCGTGAACCCGAGGATCAAATGCGTTACAACACCGCGGGCAAGGCCAGGGCTTTCCTGCGAAGCAAACTGGCTGGGCAAGGAGCGGCTGAGTGTTCGTGGAAACCGGAGTTCAAGCTGACCGTCCAAGGGCCAGGGGGCTTGGCCACAGTGGGTTCCATCGGGCAAGACGCGAAGATCAAAAGGTGCCAAGGAAGAATCCGCGTTGCCTTCAACGTGCTGGTTGCGCAAATTGAGGCGGAGTTTGCGGGATTCCGTCAGAAGTGAGACTCCGCAGGGAACGAGCAGGGACTTCGAGAATTCACGGCAGTATCTTGGAACACATGCAAGAAGAGCCACCATGCTGCTGCTCGCATTTGTCGTTTGGTTCGTCAGCAATTTTGGGAATTCATGGGGTGACTCCAAGAGACACCAGCTTGGGGGCATATTGACCATTGCAGGTATTCTTGCCACATTGTGATTGCGAGGTCGGGTTGTGACTGCAGCGTTGTTCTCCCTAGCCGTTGGGTGCCTGCTGTACGAGATACACGTTTTGGCGACTATTGGTGTGGGGTTGCCTTGGGCCAGTGCATTTTTCTTTCTGCTCACGTGTTTCACCATCTCGATGAAGGAGGTCGAGCAGACACAATGTTCCAGGACACCGTAAAATTCATTCAGGAGGTCAGGGCGAAGTATACGGCACTCGAGTTCGAAATTGTGCTCGGCGTGGATGCGTATGTGAGCTTACCTCACGAATTGGATAATATTTCTGGACATGCAATTTTGAAACCACGCTCCAGCCATACAGCGGCCAAAACGAGAGTCTTCACAACGTGGGTCGAGGCGCTGGGCTGCCGGGCGCTGAACACATTCGATGACACAGGCCTTTCCCAAGAGATGTTGGAGTAGTGTATGGGCACGAATGGCAAAGGGTAGAAATGCTACGCAGGTGCATATCGGTTTCTTGATGGTCAGTGGGCCGGTCACAAGTCACGACAGAGCCGTCAACATCGACCACTGCCTCTTCTATCGCTCCGATCACCGACCCGTGATAAGATAAGTGGGCGCGCCTTACTTCAAGGTGTCGGCCGCCAGGCATCAGATCAGAACGACGGGGTGGAAACCGAACGACGTAACAGAGTCAAGTCGTTTTAGAACATACTGCATTCGAGTACCCGCATTCAGATTTGACTACTATGCAACTTGGTACAAAATGTGCTTTCTTCCGACATCTCCTTCAGTACGCGGCATGCCCGTTTAAATACCAATCGCACATGCCGTACTCAGCCGGTGAACGCAGCCAGGCGCGCAGTGGCGTTGGATCGTCCAGATGCCAAGCGCGCCGCAGCGTTGTTACTCCGATGCGCTCGACGGCGGGCGGCTAGGCTGACACACCACAACCGCATCGCCAAGATGACAGACTGCCTCGCGCCTGCTCCTGTGCCGCACGTGATGTTCATCAACGGCCAAGCCACGGCTGACCGCGAGGAATGGGGAACGGAGGCTTGGATATTCGGACGGCAACGTTTTGGTGACCCTGACAATCAAGAGACTGTGCAATACCACCGTTTGGCTAAACATGCGAATGATTCACGCTCGTGGCAGGTGGATGGCATTTGCCCGCCTGCGTTGTGCAAATATAGGCCGCAAGACAATATCCCTCCCACCAGTACTTGATGCAATCACAAGATAGAAGGACACACGATCTTTTATCCCCGTACCCAAACCACACGCGAGTAGGTGCGTCCACCCTCCCGCCTAGCTTGTGAGCCACAGCGGTTGCGGGTCAGAGGGGCGCTGCACAACGCGCGAGCGAGCGAGCGAGGGCAGCACCAGCAGAGATAATTTTCATTACCGTCCTAAATCTCACATCCCTGCGCACCCTTTTTCCATGCAAGAAAAAAACACGGCTAAATAATGCGTAGCAAATTCTGAAGCAAACTTCTAGAATAGTCAGGAATACTCTTGCCGGCTCGACCGGCCAAACCGCCGCCCCTGCACCGAGCGACATGTATCAAAATATTACATATTTTCATATGAGCTTTTGATGAGGGGGTGCACACATCATCTCTTCATGTGAGAGGGTGCGCACATCACATCTTCCACACCCCATCGCCAACATAGTTGGTAGTGCATATCAGTGTACCTGAGCTGACTTGATGATGCTGTAGACTCTGTAGGTATTGCTGCTCGGATCGAGGTTGTAGCCCCTGCTCTCGTCTGCGTCAAGCTTCAGACGCCGGCCCCAGCAATTGGCGTAGTGCTTGTCCTTGCTGCATGTGGCCGCGAAGCTGTCGCCCTCATACTTGCGACTCTCGATGCGCATCGGCCCCAATGTAGTCAGGCACTGCCTCAGAAGAGCACTATCCCCCAGGTAGATCTGCCCATCCAGTGTAATCTCGTCGGCGTACGTCTCCACCTCGGGCTCAGTCTTCAGACGTTGTGTAGCTGTCTTGGACTGCGCCAGCTTGCTGGGCAACTCCACCCTGGAAAGGCTGTCGCTGCTTGAACTATCCACCTCCATCGGTTCCGTGCCGAAACCTCGCCGTCGCTCCGCTTAGGCTGCATTGCGTGGATGAACATGATGATTTCCGCGATGATAGTGACTAACGTCACCACCGTAGGAGACATCGACAACAAACTCAGTGCATACACTGCGAGTGCACAGAATTGAAGCACAACTGCAACTTGGCCATGTATCTGGATGGTTTGCTGCGCGCCACTCCTTTCCATTGGGTAATTGTCCGTCGCGTCGTCCATGTAACATGCTTCAGCATACTCGGTCTCGTCGTAAGTCTCGTCCTTCTCGTCGTAGGAACACTCGCCCACGTAAGTGCACGTCTCCACCGGCCAGGTGGAAATCTCACCATTCCCCTCGGTGTCGCCGTAAGCCCCTGCTTGACGTACTTGATCATCTTCGCGTTCAGGTCGTCGACCTCCTTGTTGGATGCCACCTTCTCTGGTCCAACTGGCTTTCGTCCGCGCATTGCTGGCGCTCTGTAATCAGGTCCAAGAGTCCACGCATTGGATATCACAATATTCCGCGCGCAGCCTCCCAGAAGCACTTTCGTCGAACACTCCGCTAGCATCTGCTCGATCTTAACCCACTTGATGCTGACCTGCGTTAGTGACTGACGTAGTACAGCCGCCTCTAAAAATAATCCTCCTACCTGTCACAGATACCTTCTCCTTCGCGATCGTGTCATACAGGCTCTTGCAGTCGGTCACCGAAATGCATATCACCCGACAGGTGTCGTGCGCGATCTCGGCCGCATCCATTTCTGGGTACAGGGTCTCCGCCAGGGTTGACCTTGTCCAAATCAACATACCCAGCGGATTTGCACATAAGTACGCCTCCGCCGATAGAGTTGATCGCACCACTCGTTGAATCTTTGAAGACTGTCACCCAATGCAATGTACCTTGTACTTGTGCCTGCGGACCTCGCTGATCTTCTCGTCACCTAACATGATGGAGCGTCCTCGTTGCGATCTGGGCTTCGGCAGGTTGTCAAAAGCACCGTCGGACACGTTGACCACAATGGTATTCCACAACATCGGGCCAGCTGTGAACTCGATCAATAAATCGCCCCACTTCTGGATTCTCCTGATAGCTGCACTCCGGCCCAGTAGGTGCATCACCCTTGGAGCTCCCAGCGTCGATGCCAATCGGGATGCCCCGAGCGCCTCTTCGAGGCAAATCGTTCGCGCAGCCCACTGCAGTGGTCCAACCCCCATTCGTAGTCCTCGATGCTCTGCAGGAGTAATTGCAATGTCAGGCGCCTTGCTGCGCTCCCTGGAGGCGCGCGCAGTCTGCATAGACTCCACGTAGGCTTCTATGTTGACGTTGGTGCTGCCGTCCTTGTCCTGCTGCTAGGCCCGGCCACAGAACGTCGCCTTCTCCTTCCTCGCGTGCTTGACCTCGCCAAAACCGATAGATTTCTGAAGGTCCTTCGTGATCTTGGCGCACTCAGGGTCGTCCTGCTTGATGCCCATGAGGAAGTCGTCCGCGCGTAGACACATGGCCCCGATGCTCGTGTTCTCCGCGTTGCGCTTGATGAAGGCCGCGGGCTCGAAGCTCAGGCCTTCCCGACCAAGCTTTACGAGCGTCTCGCGCAGCGCCACGTACCAAGCTCTTGCAGCATCGTTGACCCCGTAGATGCTCTCGTTAAGCTTCAGCAGGTCAACGCCTGGGATGGTGCACTTCCGAAGGTTCGTTGGGGTCCGAAAGTAGAGCTCGCGCGTTATCTCCTTCCTCGTAGAAAGGCTCCCTTCACGGCTGCGGCGACCAGGCCCACGTTGAGGCTTGATGCGATGCTGCGCAGAAGTAGCGCCACCTGTGCTGAGACTGTAGGAGAGTCTCGGCGTAACTTGTCGTCGAACTCCTCCTCGTTGCCTCGTCCACATTCTTGCTTTCGGCCCAAAGGTCGCAGGGCCGTCGCCAAAACAGACCACCTTGGAGCTTCTGCTATTGTCCAGGTCTTTATTCTCTCGTGCTGCTCCTGATATGTGAACTGCTGCATCGTACTTGCACCAGGTGTTCCACTCCTTCCCCCACTGCACCCTGCATCTTCTTCAATTTGAGCCTGTCGTCGCCCAGCCTCTTCAGCTTGATCTCCTCTCCTGACGCTTGTTGGCCCTCGTCGGCTGGGTGCTCATCCGCTCGGCCACGAATGCTTCGACAAGGAGTGGCGTCTCCGCCAACTGCTTGACTGGCCCCGCACGCCCCTTCGCACGCTTGACGCTGATGGGTGCATCGTCCAGCAAGAACTCCTTGAGCGTCGCGGGATGCTCCTGGCGCTTGCTGCCCTGATGCTGCTCCGGCTGTCTTACGCTCGATGTTGTCTTCCCCTGCTGATCTTCTGGTGCTGGCGTCGGTGCGGCCGCCGTCCCCTCTGCCTTCTTGCGCTCGTCCATATGCCTCTGGATACTGGCAAGCTCGGTCGTCGTGGGCATCGTCCGTCTTGGTCTGCTTGAGCCTCAGGACCTTCTTGACCGAATGCTTCTTACCACCGCATTTCACCTCCTGGTGCTGTTCTGGCCCCTGCGCGATCTCGTCAATGTTGCCGCCGCTTGAAGGTCCAGGCTGTGAGGCTGCAGGTTGTTGGTCATCTCCCGGTCCATCTTCAGTTCCTTCTTCCTTTCTCGATGTGATCTCCTCGATGACCGTGATCGGTTGCTGTGCCGCCATATCGTCGATGATCTGAGGGTCTGAGGATTAGCCACCCAGTCCATCCTCGAGATGTCTTGAACCAGGTCACGTGGGTCCAACTTGAACAGTCGCCTCCTTCCGATCTGATGCCCTGGTGCCGGTTCGGGTAGTAGAGGTGCATTCCTGGTTTTGTCCACTTGCCTCAGGTCGGTCATGCCCTGGCTGCTGGATGCCACTGCTCCCAGGATGGTGTCCCAGGCTTGGTGCACTCGTCGTAGGCGCGCTCGCAGATCCTCCTCTGCTTGATCTTGATCAGCTGGTACTGGTTCGTACTCATCGTCCAGCCTCTGACGCATCGGAACCGCGTCATCGTGGACCACATCCGATCGTCTCTTTCTGCTGTCCGTCTGCTTCGGATGCCCCGCGCCACCTTGAGCTGGTGCTGCTTCTGGTGCGTCTGGTTGTCCTTGCACTGGCTGCTGTTGTGGAGCTTCTTGCTGTCCAGGTAACTCTTGATGAGATTATTGCTGCCGTTCTGGGGGCTGCTGATCTTGATGTTGATCTGGCTGATGATCAGGTGGCTGATCTGGCTGTTGAACATCGTGCTGGATTATATTGCCGCCCTCGGAGGTCTATAAAGACTCTCTGCTCAGCCCGCGGTCAGGCTGGTCCGCCGTCTGAGAACAAGTCTGCGAAATGCGTGGTCGTCACCTCGTGCTCAGTCGCTTTCCGTAATAAACTTGGTGAGCTCAGAATCGGGATCCGATTGGATCAGACAGTGGCCGCGCTCGTCCTTGCCCTTGCGCCGGGCAGGCCCATGCCATCGAGCATGTAAATTTCTCTTTAGATTGTCAGATCGTTAGAGCATCAGTAGATCACCATGCTGGAAGGGCCCTGGCTTGAGCCTTGTCCTTGCCAGAACTGTCCGCCTCAACGCAGATGAGTTGGCTGCCATGAAGAAGGACTCCGAGCATGCATGCTGAAGGTGTAGTGGATTCCAGACGATTCCAGAACGATGTCCTCTCAGCATCCCTGGAAACTACTACTGGGTCGTTCTCGGGATTCGCCAAACTCACAGGTGATCGATGACCAGCTCCCAGCGCCCACTGCTGTGGTGAAAAGCCCGCTGTGCTGACTAGTTGGTTGCGCGCGTTGGCCATGCCTCGTGCTGCAGCTGCAACTGAGCCCTGACCGCGGATTTCTCCAGCATTGAAGACACTCGTCGCCATCTCCTTTAGGTAACGTGTATTCCTCTCGACCTTGCCCATTTGCCAGTGAGCTTCTGGTGCCGCGTCGTTGATCGCCAGACCTGGGTCGTTGCCAGGTCTCGAACTCGCCCATGAAGGTGGAGCCCTGGTCCTGCTCAACCATGGTAGGGGGCCCGGCCCAGGTCAGCCATCCAAGCTCGAAGACCTTCATAGCCAACTGCTGTCGGCCTTGATCCCGGACACGTGTAGATGGCCACTGTAAAGTCCGACGCAGTATCCACGATCACTAGCACCCAGTACATATTACTGTCCATATCTGGTTTGATCACGAAACCCATGCACAAGGCCTCGTCAAAGTCCCTAACCTTGGGCTAGGCTGCTGTAGGTCTGGCTGCCGTCCGGGCCTTCTCCTCGCGCGTCGTGCGTCTGAAAAGTCGCGCCCCTTGCGCCGCTCGTCGACTTGCTCCACCGCGCTGTAAGTATCGTACCAATGACTCCTTGCAGGGTCCATGTGAATGGCTCTCGTGCATCTTCGTGATAGCTGCTCTCATAATTGGTGGTGCCGCCGTCCATTCCGCCATGTCGATGTTCTCGCCGTGCTTGCTGAAGATCGTCGCTGCGCTCGCGTGCGCGGGTGCCTCCGCCTCTGCAGGATTGACCTCGGCATCGTCAACCTCGATGTCATTGAAATTGTTGGCATACCTGGCGTAACCACCATGCTGCTTCGAGGTCCTGCTGATCCTCGACGCCGTCAGTGATTGTCTTAGCCAGGCGAACCGTCCAATTGCCACGGCTTGATGCTGTTCCCTTCGGCCTGTTGATCACGCTCGTGTGCTCGTGCATGTTGTCGCACCTGGTGCTGTTGTGCTCTGCGCCTAGCACGATGGCCGCAGTTGAGAACCGCGCTGGCTTCTTGACGGGATCGCCCAAGAAATCCACCAGGTTGCTGCCCTCGGCGCACTGGCGCATCATCGCGGCCACAAGCTCTGAGTGCAGCCACGGCGCGAGGCCCCTGATGTCAGCGGATTCTCCAGTTGCACGCGCGCGCCCCTCCAATTGAGCCAGATCTGCTTGACGAACCCGAACCGCAGGTGCTGCGTGCCAGTTGCCAGCTTCATCATCCTCGTCTTCTGCGGGAACATGTGCGATATCTTCGTGAACAGGTGGCATGGAAAACTAACGATTGTAGTCATGTAGGGGTCGTCCTCGTCCAGCTGCTTCGGCACTTTCTGCTGTGACTTGATGTCCAGTAGGCCGATCCCTATCAGGATGTCCGTCGGTCTCGCAATAGGGCGCCGCCGCTGGTGAGCTTCCGATGTGGCCGCCATGCCACCCGCAAAGAGCTCGCTTACAATATGCCCCTTTCTCCTCTGGGTCCGCCTTTAGCGCGCTAGTCCTGCAGCTCCTTTTCCCGCGTCTCGATCTGCTTCCACTGCTTTCGTCGTGGGGCGCCTTTGTCTATCTCTTGCATCTCCGCGATCCGGATGTCGATCACATCTGTCGTAACTGATGGTGTTGTTTTGGCTGTCTCTTTTGTCGGCCAGTCCTTGAGCGGGACCGTTCGGCGCCCCTTCTTGGTCTTGTTGAGTGGCGCCCCGTACTTATTGATTGCCTTGAAGTCCGCCTTCCGCTCCTTCACGTACAGCGATGTCTAGCTCCTCCAACTGGTGGATGATGAGCAGCATCGGCGTCTTCGATGTCGGCAGCTTCTGGAACCGCAGGTTCACGTCGGCTCTCGCAGGCCCCGCTCTCACCTCCTGCTCGCCTTCTGCCGTGGCCGGGGCGCTATCGTTCACTCCTCGAAAACGCATGGAGGACCCCCTCATCCCTGTAATGACCCCGCTGTCCTCCGCGTGGCCGCCCAATGCTAGTGAACCTCCGCGTCCTCGTAGGCGCGCCGGGGCCAGTGCAGCATGTCCACCTGGAACAGGTCCTTTCCTTTCCGCCAAGGCCTCGGTCTCCTCCAACTCCAAGTAGTTCACGCGCAGCCCAGATGATGGTGCACGATCCTCTGTCAGTCTGTAGTCCGTGTTTGTCCTGCGGTCCTTCCACAACCATGTCGGTCGCACTCCGTGAGGTAGGCGCCCGCAGATGCCCCTTGCGACGCCTCGAAGTTCGAGGTGCTGTCCCGGGATGCTCGGCGCCGATCGTGTTCCAGGTTCCTGAGCCCTTATGGTGCCATGTCCATCGCGATGTGCATGAGCTGGTGGGCTCGGCGCAGTGCCCAGTCCACGCACCAATCCACGTCGTCCCTGTAGGCTGCTTCTATGTCTTCGCAGCTGACCCATACTGCCGCGATTTGTGCTGTTCGATATTAGATATATGTTGGTCTGCCGCCGCGCTATCTCCCCCATGGTATGCGGTGCTCGATCTGCTGGGCCATGTCCGTTCTGATCCAGATCCTGGCACGTGCTCGTCACAGCCTTCAGGTCCTTGTACATGATGTTCCTCAGGTACGCAGTGGATCCGATTCGCTTCGCCAGGCCGCTCTCGTGCACCTTGATCGTCTCCAGGTGCCCATGCCGCCCAGGTGTTTACGCTCTGCTTGTCGGCGTCAGTCCTCGCCTTCGTCAGACTCGTGATCTCCTCCATCGCGGCCGCCACGTCCGCCAGCTGGCCATTTGCGATCTGGAGAGCAGTCTTGCCGAGTGAGCTGTCCGCCATCAGTAGCTTCGCCACCGCTGCCATCGCAAACCCAGCCCGTCTCAAATACATATATATATATATAAACAGGTCGCCCGTGAAAGCCTCGGCCGCCACCTCGTCATCCACGCTGTAGGCAGCTCGATGATCCGCCGCCTGATGGTCTTGTCTTCTCGCGCCCTGGGTCGCGCATCCAGTGCCCCTTCTTGCGACATGCGCTGCACTTCGTGCGAGCCTGTATCTTCTTGAGCTTTGCTACGGCTTCCTCGCCGCCCACCATGATGGACCCCTGCGCGCTGATGTTGGCCTTCCAACCTCGATTAGACTTGCCCTGCGCGAGCCTCTCCCGGGCTTGCATGCAATTAGGCTTGTGACCTTGTCGCGCAGCTTTCCACCCGAGACGCTGAGCCTCCGCCGCTAGAGTGTCGCACTCCCCCTGGCTGACCTACTCGGGGTCTACGTCGTCAGTCGCGCCCTCGAACTCGTCGGCGTCGGCCTGGAGCGCGTCGTAGTCTTCGTCGCTCAACGGCCCGTCATCGTCGAGCATGCCGCGCTCGTCTCCGAGCAGGGCCTCTTCTTCATCGTCGTCGGGGCCCACCGGGCAGGCCCCGCGCCGTCCGGGCCCACGTTCGCCACTGCATGTGAAGCCCAGCTGGATGGGCATCGCTTCCGCCATATCGTCCAAAATGTACTCGTTATTGTATGGTCCGAGGATCGCCTTATGCTCAGCCATGCTGATGCATGCCGACTTCAGCAGGAAGTATGTCCGAAGGTCCTCGCTCACCGTCGTGTCTGCCGAGAGAGATTTGAGCCGCTCGCGCTCCGTCTCCCGCCTTGATATGCAATCCTGCACTGGCTCTGACCTGTTGCGAACACCTGCGAAGAGAAACTCCTCGAGAGCCTGCTGCTGTTGCAGTGGCGCGATCCGTTCGCGCGCTTGTCGGACTGTGGCCACGGCCAATTTCACTGCGACAAGTGGGTCACCGCCTGCACTATCCAACGCTGCTTGCGTTGCGCTCTCGGCCTTCTTTCTCGTGGGATTCCACGCTCGCCAATTCGAGGAATTCTTGAGCTTGGTTGCCTCGAGCTTATGGATCTTCCCTTCGCTCGCATGATAGCCGAGTATTGCGCGCTCTTCGGACTCCTCGCCATAGGCAGGATCCCGGTGTAGCGTGCAGAGCCCTCCCTGTCCACGAAGAGGGGTCCGTCGCTACTGAACTTCTGCTACTTGGTCGCCATCTTGTCTGCGCTGATGGTGTAATCGTTCAGCTCGTTTCTGATGTCGTGGTTGTCGCTGCCCGGCCCGTTGCTGCAACGATTGTCGGCCAGGCTGCAGGTGAGAAAGCAGCGAGCGTTGATGGCCAAACTATGGGGAACGCAGTGGCAGAGCACCGCGAGACTGACGAGTGCCAGCACGTACTTTGCACGGCCACCCTGATATGAATCTCACAACCGCGGAACTGATACAGCTCCAGGCTACCAGTGTAAATATAGATCACAATATCCCTCCCGCCAGTGCTTGATGCAACCGCAAGATAGAAAAACGTAAACTCTTATATCTCCGTACCCAGACCACGCGCAAATAAGCGCGTCCACCCTCCCGCCCAGCTCGCGAGCCACAACGATTGCGGGCGAGCGGGGCACTGCGCAAAGCACCAGCGAGCGAGCGAGAGCAGCAACAGCATAGATAATTCTCATTATCGTCCTAAATAACCACATCCCTGCCTACCTGATTTTCACCATTGACAACTTTCTCCGCGGTGAACGCCCTTGCAATTTCGAAGAGCAAAACCGCAGCTGGGCTGAATGGAACCCCACCGGAAGCATACAAAAAGATGCCGTACATGTTGGTTCTGGGACAAATCCGCAATCACAACAAAAACTATTCCTCGCAATCGCCCGCGAGCTGGGAACTGATAGGGTTTGGTGGTATTCCTGAAGAGCTGAAGGCAACTTCGATGGACACATTCCGCTGGATTGGCAAGCTAGACTGCTGCCTCAAGAGTCAAGTGGTATACGCGGGCGCTGCAGTCGCCGTGCGCAATTCATTCTCTCGTGCACCAAGGCGCGCGCACGGACTCAGGCCGGGCTGCAGATGCTAGGACATCACGGCCGTTAGACGCCAAACGTTGTTCGTGGTTTCCGTTGGGGGCGACCGCTTGTACTGGGTTCCGGCGACGTGGCGACCGCTTTCGACGCAATGGGCAATTCCATCATGGAGCAGGCATTGCTACGTAGAGGTCTTCATCCAGCACTCGCGTCGGCTATTATGAAAGTAGTTAATGCCAAACAATGTATCATTAGCCTTCCGAGCGGCGGCGTGTCCGCGGAGTTCCCAGTAGAGAGAGGAGGGAAACAAGGAGGAGTAGAAACGCCAGACGTGTTCAACTGCATGGTCGAATTAATCATGGGCCTTGTTGTGAACGAGTGGGAAAAACGCGAGTTTGGTTTTTCCCTACCTAGGCTCTGCCTAGGAGGGTTCTTACTCTCTTAGCTTAAAGGGGCCGGGCAGTGCAAAGCGCCCCGGGCGTCTCCCCCAGTCCCCGCCCCGCGGTTCCCCCCAGGTCCCCTGGGAGCTTTAGCTTTAGCTTTAGCTTAGCTGTAGCTTAGCTGTAGCTTAGCGTTTCGCTTAGCTTTTCGCTTAGCGTTTCGCTTAGCGTTTCGCTTAGCTTAAGCTTTAGCTTTAGCTTAGCCTTAGCTTAGCTGTAGCTTAGCTTTAGCTTAGCTTTAGCTTAGCTGTAGCTTAGCTGTAGTTTAGCTTTAGCTTTAGCTCAGCTTTAGCTTAGCTTTAGCTTAGCTTTTAGCTTAGCTTTAGCTTAGTTTTAGCTTAGCTTCAGCTTAACTGCGGCTTAGTTACTACTGAATGCTGCTTTCCTAGGGGTTCCAACTCCTAGGTAGGGTCGCACTGGGATACTGATTTTTCAAAAAGGCGAGGCGTCTCCTAGTCTGACTAATTTGGTTTGGGCTGACAACGTTATCTTTTTTGCAACTTCACAAGATCAATGTCGAATCATGGCCGAGGAGCTGACAACGGCAATCGTTGCGTCAGGCTTCAAATAGACACCTTCCTCGTTGGAATACATGTTGTGCGGCAGCATCGACAATGGCGACGACTTGCACGTCGCCGTGGTCTTGCCAGACGGCATCGCGCTCGAGCCAAACACCAGCGTCGCAATTCTCGGAACCATTCGGAACACCATCTGGGCAAGGGGGAGGCGTGCTTCTGGAAGTATTCGAAATTGTTGATCGGGCGGGCGTCAATTTCAGAAAAGCTGTCAGCGTGGACATCTGGCCCAGTACGTTCAGCACTTTTTGGATGTTGCTCTTGGCATTTGTCTACAGGGGTCTTGCTCGCGCTGCGGAGGTGGGAGTTGCGTTTCTTTCGGAAGGCGTTCAAGTTCAAGAGACGTCCAGAGGAAGGCAAGATGAAATTCAACTCTAGAAGGGCACTGGCGCTGAAGAGATACCTCCGCGAGAAAGGACATTCGCCTATCCACCACGAGGTGCTGCGCGAGGTGTTCCGGCACGCATGGAGGGAGACTTCGCCCCCGTGTCCGCGGATAGCCAACCACCTTGCATCGGCGCGCCGCTTCCGCGACAGAGCATTTTGGGTATGGTGTCAAACCTTGAGTGAACGGAGTAGAAGAGCAGCAGGTTTTACACATGCAGGCTAAGGTTACAGATGTGAGTGGAAGGATATATTTTGCAGCGTTTTAGGGCCAACCTGGAGGTCCATGCGGGACGCATGTCCTGATTTATCGAAATGGATGGCGTTGCATCCAACATTTGAGAAAGATGTACGTTCGTTGTGGCAACTTCCCGTTCCCAATGAACCTGGTCCCTCTGTGCGGCCCTATACGGACGCTGGCCCCATCAAGCGGAAGAGAAGTGAGGCGTTCGATATGAAGAATTACCCGGAGAACCACAGTGACAGCGATGAGCCGCCAGCCATCCAGTTCTGGAGGGAGCAACTTTGCATAGTTTTGTAGTGGATTGTCAGCCGCTAGCGGAAATTACATTCGGCCACACACCGTTGAAGAATAATCATCTGACTCCAATGTTTGATCGTCTTTCATCCTCCCTGTTCAACTTCTTCCAGGATGGGCGGATGCCGCCGTGCATGGCTTCCGATCCGGTCGTATGGCACCGGAGGGAACACAACCGAATAGCAGATTTTATCGTGAAGTGCACAATGGAGTTGGGACAAAGCTGGCTCGAAGAAATGCCACCGGCTGTCTTAGATTTTTCTCCGTGCGAGGCGAACTTTATCTGCCATTCAGACGGCGGAACCCGGACGCGTAAATGTTCGGCTGCCGGCTGGGTGTTGAAGGCAATTCTAACGCGCGCTGAATCCAGGCACACTTTTCCAGTCGCGTGTCGTGGGGTGTTTTTGGAGCTCCCCGTTTCATCCTTTACTGCAGAGGCGGTGGCGCTCGATGACGCCATCCAGTTCGTGTCCAGCATATTTTCCAAGCACAGGTCGGCCAAACGTGCCCGAGCATCTTAATGTGCGGTTCTCTTTTACTGCGAATTGTAATGCATAGCTCACTATCTAGTCCTTGGCCTGTCACAGTTGGTAATCAGAGGCGTCCGAAAGAAAGAAAGAGGAGAGTGCAAGCACGAGGGAAGAAGAGGTGCCTCCCTCTCTCCCTCTCACCTCTGCTGCTCTCGCCTCCTGCTTCCCGCAATTCGCCCTGCCACACGTCGCCCCTTCCCTCCGCGTTTCGTTTCGCCCGCCATCGCTCGAACGTCCATTCCCCGTGCACTGTTCGGTTTCGTACGCTTATGTTTCGCACGATGATCCAAGATGCCATGATGCTCCTCGATGGTCCTAGCCGAGAAATAAATACATATATGTACACATTTATATATACTAGAACCATCGCTCGCGCTCAGGTTCTAGCAGGCCCCAGGCCTTGACGAATTCACTGCTCCACTGAAGTAGTGGACCACAGTACACGCATGCCAATGTGCATTCCGAAAGGCCTTCGAGGAAAATGGTCGTGTAGGGGGGCGGAGGCCGTATGAATCGGGTTCCCAGAAGGCCTTCTGGGAGCATGGGTTTGGGGGCGTCTTGGGGAGCCTGTTGGGGCGTGCCGTCGTCGTCGCCGTCGTCGTCGTCGTCGTCGTCGTCGTCATCGTCGTCGTAATGTCGTCGTCGCCTATTGGGGCGCGCCGTCGTCGCCGTCGCCGTCGTCGTCGTCGTCGTCGTCGTCGTCTTCGTCATTTCGTCGTCGTCGTCGTCGGTTCAAGAGGGCACTTGGGGCAACTTTGTGCGAAACGATCTGCGGAGGGCCGCGAGAAGGCGATCAGTTCCATGTTCCCGATCAACTTCCCAGACAGCTCTCCTGTAGCATGATGGTACTTCGAAGTTCGAAGCCATCGGAGACTCGCGGGCCCATGATGAACCATGTCCCCGGAAGGCTTTCTGGGGACATGGTTTGTTGGGACGTGTTGGGGGGTCTCTCGGGCGTTCCCTGGGGGCCCCTTGGGGGCCTCCGGGAACTCTCGGGCCCATGATGAACCATGTCCCCGGAAGGTTTTCTGGGGACATGATTTCTTGGGGTGTGTTGGGGGGCCTCTTGGGCGTTCCCTGGGAGCCCCTTGGGGGTCTCTTGGGGCTTCCTGGGGGCCTCTTGGGCGCCTCACGGGGCTTCGTGGGAGCCTATTGGTGGCTTCCGGGGGCCTACAGGCGGCCTCTAGGGCCAGAGACCCCGAAGTATCGGTTGGCGGTCCCCCCCTGGGCCCTCTCTTGGCGCGCTCTTGGGGCACACTTGGGCTGTCTTGGGAGCATCCTGGGCCGTCTTGGGGCCCTCGCCGGGGCTCGTGGGCCTTCTTGGAGCGATCTGAAAGGTTTCCGAGGCCGTGAAGGGAGCGCCGGAAGGCGGGAAAAACAAGAACGCCCAAATCCAAAACACTCGGAAAACAAATGAATCTTGTCTTCCAGGGCCCTCTTGGGGAGCCTCTTGAGTCCGTCCTGGAGCGTGTTGGAGTCCTCGTCGGCTGTCTTGAGGGCATCCTGGGCGTGATCGGGGCCCAGTGGGACCGTCTTGGGCCCTCTCGGGACCCCCTTAGCCTGTCGTGGCCTGCTTCGGGGCGGGCTCGGGCCGCCTCGGGAGCTCTGGACCCACCCCGCAACCCCTGGTGGGCACCGATGGGGGGAACAGGCAGCGGCCCGCCCCCCCCCCCCCCCCAGGCCTACTCCGAGATAGAGAATCATGTTCCCAGGAAGCTTTCGGGGAGCATGATTTGTTCGGCTCTCTAACAGGGGGGCCTCTGGGGGCTTATCGAGGGCCGCCTCTTGGCCTTGTCGGCAAGCCTATTGGAAACATGGTTGGGGCGGTGGGCGGAAGCCCAAGGAATCATGTTCCCAGAAAGATATCTGGGAAATACGATTTACCGAAGTGTCTTAGGGGCCCGCAGGGGGCTTCCCTGGGGGCCCCTTGGGGGCCTATTGGGGCTTCCGGGGGACCTCTTGGGAGCCTCACGGGGCTTCTTGGGAGCCTCTTGATGGCCTCCGGGGGCGTACTATAGGAGCCTCTCAGGCCGGAGACCTCGAAATGTCGCGCTCTTCGGGCCCTCTTGGGTCGCTCCAGGGGCTCTCTTGGGGCGCTCTCGCGGCCCTCTTGACTTGTCTGGGGAGTCTCCTGGGCTTTCTTGGGAGACTCTTCGGCCGTCTTGGAGCGATCTGAAAGGCCTCTGATGCGGTCCGGGACCGTGGGGAGGCGGAACATGGGAGAGCGCAAGAATGCTTCAATTAGCCTGACGAAGGACCCAACCATGTGCAGTTGCGAATACCGCATTGTGGGTACCCGTTTCGGTGAAGCTCCTATGGGACAACGAAACTTGTGAGGGGTGCGCCGACATTGGTGGCGCGGACGCATGTGGACACCGTCACTGGGGCCTTCGGTGTAGCTCCCTCTGGGGCCACGAAGCGCTGCCCTGGGCGAGGGAGACGCATGCGAACTGCGCCATTGGGACCTTCGCTGGAGCTCATTATGGGGCCACGAAACGCTGTCATGGGTGGGGGAACCGCATGCGAACTGCGCCTCTGGCGCCTTCGGTGGAGCTCTCTATGGGGCCACGAAGCGTTGTCCTGGGTGGGGGAGACGCATGCGAACACCCCGATTGAGGCCTTCGGTGGAGCTCCCTATGGGGCCACGAAGCGCTGTCCTGGGTAGGGAAGACGCATGCGAACACCCCCACTGGGGCCTTCGGTGGAGCTCCCCATGGGGCTACAAAACGCTGCCCTGGGGCCTTCGGTGGAGCTCACCATGGGGCCACGCAACGCTGCCCTGGGTGGGGGAACCGCATGCGGGCACCCCCACTGGGGCCGTCGGTGGAGCTCCCCATGGGGCTACGAAGCGCTGCCCTGGGTGGGGGAACCGCATGCGGGCACCCCCACTGGGGCCTTCGGTGGAACTCCCTATGGGGCCACGAAACGCTGCCCTGGGTGGGGGAACCGCATGCGGGCACCCCCACTGGGGCCTTCGGTGGAGCTCCCTATGGGGCTATGAAACGCTGTCCTGGGTGGGGGAACCGCATGCGGGCACCCCCACTGGAGCCTTCGGTGGAGCTCCCTATGGGGCTACGAAACGCTGCCCTGGGTGGGGGAACCGCTGGAACTCCCTATGGGGCCACGAAGCGCTGCCGTGGTTGGGGGAACCCCATGCGGGCACCCCCACTGGGGCCTTCGGTGGAGCTCCTTATGGAGCTACGAAGCGCTGCCGTGGGTGGGGGAACCACCATGCGGGCACCCCCACTGGGGCCTTCGGTGGAGCTCACTATGGGGCCACGCAGCGCTGCCCTGGGTGGGGGAACCGCATGCGGGCACCCCCACTGGGGCCTTCGGTGGAGCTCCCTATGGGGCCACGAAGCGCTGCCCTGGGTGGGGGAACCGCATGCGGGCACCCCCACTGGGGCCTTTGGTGGAGCTCCCTATGGGGCTACGAAACGCTGCCCTATGTGGGGGAATTGCATGCGGGCACCCCCACTGGGGACGTCGGTGGAGCTCCCTATGGGGCTACGAAGCGCTGCCCTGTGTGGGGGAACCGCGTGCGGGCACCCCCACTGGGGCCTTCGGTGGAGCTCCCTATGGGGCTATGAAGCGCTGCCCTGGGTGGGGGAACCGCATGCGGGCAACCCTGCTGGGGCCTTCGGTGGAGCTCCCTATGGAGCTACGAAGCGTTGCCCTGGGTGGGGGAAACACCATGCGGGCACCCCCGCTGGGGCCTTCGGTGGAGCTCACTGTGGTGCCACGCAGCGCTGCCCTGGGTGGGGGAACCGCATGCGGGCACCCCCACTGGGGCCTTCGGTGGAGCTCCCTATGGGGCCACGAAACGCTGCCCTGGGTGGGGGAACCGCATGCGGGCACCCCCACTGGGGCCTTCGGTGGAGCTCCCTATGGGGCTACGAGACGCTGCCTTGGGTGGGTGAAACGCAGGGAAGAGGGGGAGGAGGGAGGGGGAGGAGGAGGGGGAGGAGGAGGAGAGGAGGACGCGGGGCGCTGTCTCTTCAAAACGAGGACCCAACACCACAGGATGGTTGGGCAAAACCATTGGAAAGTTGATAATTTGGAGGGGCCTCTGGGGGCGCGCTTGGGGCGTTTTGGCGGCGTCGTCGGCCGTCCTGAGGCCATCTTCGGCGTGTCCGGGGCCTCTGGGGGCTGCCTTTGGGCGTCCTGGGAACCCGGAAATCATGTTCCTGGAGAGGCTTCCGGGAACATGATTTCGAACGAGGCCCTGTTGGGCCTCCCTGAGGCCGTCTTGGGGGCCTCCCGGGCTGGCTCTTGGGCCGTCTTGGGGGGGTCCGTCAGCCTCACAAGACAACCGTTTTGGGCCGTCTTGTGCCCTCTTGGGTCTCTCTTGGGCTGTCTTGGGGCTCCGCGGGGTCGTCTGGGGCACTGCGAAGACGAAGCAAGGGAGAATGCTGAATCTGTACGTTCTACTACGGGGACGGGCTCATTTTTGCCTCTTGAAGGCTCTCGTGGGGCCATCTTCGGCCATCTTGAAGCCATCTCGGGCCCTCTTGGGAAACGCTGAGGCTGTCCTGGGGCCCTCAAGAGGGGGCCCTGGGAGCCCGGAAGTCATGTTCCTGGAGACCTCTTGGGGCGCTCTTGGGCGTCTTCGGGGCCTCTTCAGGCTTTCTTGACCAACTGTACGGCCCGCGTGGCCTGTCGTGGGCAATTTGGAAGCGGCCCGGGGCAGTCCTGGGGGGTCTGTGACCCCCAAAAGGTTCGGGGGGGCGGCCATGGGGGATGCCAGCACCGATGTTGGCCCCCCCCCAGCCGACTCACACATATATATATATATAGCTCGCCTACCGTTCTCTCCCGCCAGGCTCATTTTTGTGTGAGGGGCTGACCAGGCAAGTGACTTCGAGACATCGATGCCGAGGAACGCCGAGCCGAGAGCACACACCCTGCTTAAAGAAATTGCGTTTACAGCTTGCTGAGCAATATAACAGAGGAGGGAACGGAGAGAGAAGCACAGCACAGACACACACCCACAGAGGCACGCGAGAGAGGGGGGGGAGGGAGGGAAGACTTGAGCGTGGCAGTTGCGGCGGGATCCAGGATGGGCTATGCCTAAACATGTAAAATGTGACAGCTCGCCTACCGTTCTCTCCCGCCAGGCTCATTTTTGTGTGAGGGGCTGACCAGGCAAGTGACTTCGAGACATCGATGCCGAGGAACGCCGAGCCGAGAGCACACACCCATACCCGTATGGTGAACTGGCCGACTGGTCGATAGTCAGAAGGAGGCCGAATAACTTCCTTATGAACCCAATGCCATATCAACTGCATACTTTGAAAACCTCCGAGCACGTTTATCTTCGAACGATCGCTGCATCACACGACTAAACTTCTGGGCGAACGCTTTGGGGTATTCAGCCGCCAGACGAGTGAAGTGAGGACCGTGAGGGGCGTGCCCGGACAGAATCACATGTGGTTTTTGAGACATCGAGCAAATACCAGATCGACCAGAGCAACGGATACTGAGGTTCAGCAACGGCAGCGAGTTCCATGCGGCGACGCTGGTCGCCTTCCGCCACGGCGCCCCGTACTGGCACATGTGAAGCTGGATCTTCTGGGCGCAAGGCGCCCGCAAAAGCCGGGCCAGTTCAGGAGCGTGCCACATCAAGGAGCCCGCGGGATTCTCAAGGTACACAGCTACTTTCCACTTCATAGCGAGGCGGATGACCTTGCAAGTGAATTTGAAGGTCGAGTTGCCCACCTCCAGCCTCGCCAGCTCGCTCGCGGAAAGCCCAGGCAGCCCCATGGGATGCCGCCGCGAGCGCAGAGGCCGGCGCAAAGCCTGACTCCACGTCGTGCAAGGCGTCCCGAGCCAAATGCCGGCTATGCAGCCGGATGTGACCCATCCATGAAGCACCTCAAAAAACTCATGCACCAAATGATTTTCGTGAGCACCGCGGCCGATGTCGAACCCGATTGCCGAGAAGCCGTCAGATTTCAGCGATGCCGTGATGCAGCCCTTGCCGCAGAACAGCTCGACGAAGACGAACCGCCTGTGCAGCCGCCCCGCGCCTACAGCCTTGCGGAAAGCCGCCGGCATGTGGGCCCGCACGGCCCCCGGGGCCGCTATCAGCGGCGGCGCCGCTTGCGGCCGCGGCTGGCCGCCGCCGCCAGGCTGGGTCGGGCGCCGACCAGGCTGGCCAGGGCGGCAGGCAGCTGGGAGCGCAGCGGATGCGGGCCGCTGGCCAGGGCGCCCTCGATCACCGCCCTGAAGTTCGCCTCGACCAACTTGCCGAAAGACAGCGTGGCGGCTGGAACCCAGTGCAGCTCGGCGAGCAGCTTCGACTCCTTCGCGTACCGCTTCATGCTGCTGCTGTGGCCCCATCTGCCCCTGCGCTGCACCTGCTCCGGCGTGCGGAGCCCGCGGATGATGTCCTCCGAGGCCCCCCCGTGGCGGAGCGAGTACAGGTGCGGGCGGAGGCGGCTCAGCGACAGGTGCTTGGCCGCCTCGCCGAACGCCCTCTTGTACTCGCCGAGGTCGAAATCCCAGAGAGAGGCTTCGGCTGGCGTGGCCAGCTTCAAGGCCTCGAGGATCCGAAAGAGCCAGCTCGCGTTGTCGATGATCACCGACTCCTCGAATAGGCCGACCTTGCTCGGGACACGATCGACCACGTCGTGCAGCAGGAGCGCCCACTTGTCGTACACCTGCCCCGCGGCCGCGGCTGGCTGGACCAGGCTGCGGCCCCGGAGGCGGAGCGCCTCGCCAGGCCGCAGGTAGCACAGGAAGCTCAGAATCACGCAGATGGCCATCCGCGCCTGGCCCCAGCTGGCCAGCATGCCCGCGATCGCAAAGCAAGCACACCTCGGCAGCGGCAGCCGCGTGTGTGCCGGAGCCCGGCGGGCCCACGCGATGGCGCACCGCTTGGCCCGCGGCAGCACCCGAGGCACCGCCTTGTACAAGACCGGCATCACATGGCTGAGCGCCGCCAGGAGCTGGGACCCCGTGTTGCCGTTCTCGCCCAGGAGGTACATCTGGTCGAAGTACTCCACCAGCAGCGCGTCCAGCTCCGATGTCGAGCTCCAGTCCCGGCGGCGCGCCGAGCAGAAGGCCGCAAAGGCCACGAGAGCCATCTGGTAGTTCTTGGCCGTCGAGGGCAGGATCGCGGCATTCTCCAGGGTCGACAGCCCGGTGAACCGCAGCGCGGCCCGAGCCACCTGTGCAGCCGCCTGGGCCCGCTCGCGCTTCAGAGCGGAGGCCGCCGGCGCCCGGGACGTCCGCGCCCCCTGCGCGCAGGGCGGCAGCAGGAGCCCGCAGCCCGCGACCAGCGTCAGCAGCAGCAACCGCGAGGCCGTCATGCGGCCCGGACGGGCCATATGAGCGCGCGCCTGAGAACCAGCCGACCTCGCCTCTGGAGACCGGGTCGGCCGGGTTGAGCTCCGACGGAACCCACCGGACGGCGAGTCTCGAGCCCGTTGCCAGCGATAGAGCACATATACGATACAGACACTGTCGTAGGTGAACTGACTTGGCCCGTCCTTTGCCCGCTGCCAATACCAGGGGAAGGTTGTCCGAGAGGATCAGGATACGACGACCGTGGGCCCTGCAGCTCCTCAGGACGTTCTTGAAGCCCATGACCAGGGCCTCTCCCTCAAGAAACAGGATGTTGGGCCCCATCTCGACATGTGTGGCCGATACACAGCTCCAGCACCCCGGACGCAGAAGCTGCCTAGGCACCTCCAAGAACTCCCCTGTGCTCGGATCAGGCTCCTCCTCGTTCAAAGCCCACAAAGGCCCCTCCTCCCGCTCCAAGATCATCTTGGTCTCCTCGTCCATCCCCACCTCCTCCAAGGCCCTACGACGGGCCTGAGCACCACCCTCGATCTTGAAACGGAACCTCTCCTTCTGCCGACCTAGCTCCTGGACCTGGACCGGGCTCATCTTGCGGCGGACGACCCCAAGACCGAACGGCGACGCGTCTGTACACGCAACGTAGGGATGCCAATCAGCCTGCAGGTCCACGCATAACAATGGCAACAAGTTGCGGACGCTCTCGAGCTCCTGCCTCACGGAGGACCACAAACAACAGGGTGTGGGGCCAGCGGACTGGATATACGCGTACGTGGCATGCAGCAAGGACAGACACTCGCGGCGCACCAGACTCGTCCAAGTGATGTGACCGGCGATAACACGCAAGAGATGTCCGCTCACCCTCGGCCTGGCCAGCAAGTCATCCAAGGCATACCGAAGCCTCCAAATGTTGCGACTCTTCACCGAAAGATAACGACCACCTCGAAGCGACATCCCCAAGAATTCACGATCCTTGCTGGCACCCTCAAGCTCGTGGACGACGAGGCCCAGGCCCCTCAACTGCTTGACGACAATATTGAGACGACTGGCCACGGCCCCCGGGTCATGCCCCAAGGTGAGGAAGTTGTCCACATATGCGGCCGACGCGGTGTCCCCAGGATATCTAAGAACCACTCCCGGCCTGCCGTCCAACACCTGCTCGTCCCTTTTGAAGCCCCCTTTGTCCAAAGCCCCTTCCAAGACGTTCTGACATAGATGGAGAGCCCATGAGAAGCCCATAGGAAGCACCCGTACGCAAGGTAACATAGTTACGCCGGCCCCGTCAGGGACACCAAGAATGTGAAACTTCTGCAGATAAGAGGAATCTATACAGGGCAAACTAAACATATGCTCCATTCCTTTAGGCAACTGCATATGATAAAAAGCCACATCCAGATCCCCGCTCGCTACATACAGAGGGCCCCCCTCGGCCTCGAGAGAGGCGAACGCAGAAGGGGAAGGGAGGCGCGTCGACGGTGGGTCGACGAACCTGCAATTCGCAACTCTGGTATCGAAGATGATGCGCTGAGCGCCGCTTTTCTTCTTCACAAAAAACAAACCCAGATTGCCTTGACGCCCCATGGCGCGCTCCCAGGACAGCATTCCCCGAGAAGACATATCTGCTAAAAACTCAGCATACCGCCACGGCGAATTCTTTAGGACGGGATCCACATGAGGTCCCCGCGGGCAAATTTCTTTCTGCAGGGCCCGGGCCTCCGACTCCGGGCGAAGCATTTGGTGCTGCCAAGCCTCCAGCTGTTTCAAAACAGGCCCAGAAGCGAGCGACTCCAGAGGGACCGGGTCGGTCCGCCCAGTGGGCCAAGAGACGAGGTCTCGACTGAAGGATGTCACCGCCCCCCCATCTGATGAGTACAGGGCGGATCCGTCAAGAAGCGCCGAAAGGGCTCCCTTGGAAAAGAGGTGCGGCGCGGCTGGGTCCACAGGAGGGGCCCCCACCGCGCGGCAGGTTGCAATAATATTATCTACTGCTGCTTTCTGCCCGGCATTCGAGAACTCACTACCGAGGGAGGCACGGCCGTAGGTCTTGTTGAGCGTCGCGATGCAATCACGAATGAGGTGTTTATCGTGTTCGGCACGGAGAACCCGACGACGCACAGCACGCGACAGAGGGCCAGCAGCAGGTGAGGCTTCGAGAGATTCAGGAATAGGAAGAGGGAAGATGTCACGGTGCCGCCCATCAGGAACATCCCGCCGATGCTTCGTGCCGCCGACCTTCAGGAGGCCGGGTGGACCCTGCAGCCCTTCAAGGCTATCGAGGGTGAAGGCCGGGCCCCGAGCCTCCACCTGGCGTACATTCACCCCTCGCCCTTGTTGCCCTTCTTGCCTTTCTTGCCCTTGTCTTTGTCGTTGCCGCCCGCCGCGCCAGCAGCCAACTGACGCTCCTCACGAGCTTTCCTGAGCTCCTTCTGCACCGCCACCTCACGCGCGAGCTCAGTGGACACGTACTGCTGGAGGGAGGGCGCCACGCATACATCTCCTCGAACTTCGGCGGTCCCCATCATGAGATCGCGGTTGATGTTCTCGGGCTCCGACGAGCTGCTGCGCGCGCGGTACCGCTCCTCCTGCACCTGGAGCGTCCTCGCGATCAGCTCGGCACAAGCCAAGTCACAGGCATTTAGCTGATCGTACGAGATCATGGTCTCCAAGAGGCGACTGCACAGCAAGTGAACCTCGACCCCAGCGTCATCTGGATCGAGCCCGTTCTCGCTCCTCCAGCGCGAATGCCGCGCGAGCGGCGTACCGCCGTGCCGCTGGATGTACTGCAGCACCCAGTGCGTGGTCCGCGGTCCTCTGACAGGGAAGTCGGCCCACGCGTGCTCCGACTGCGCCAGCAGGCCCTCGCGGAAGTCCAAGAACCGCTGGCCACGCCCATCATGGGTGGCGGCCAGCACGCGCAGATCAGGCGCGTTGGCGGCGGCGGGCCCGACGCCGACCACGGCAGGCGCCGCCGGCGCGGCTGGGGCAGCACCTCCAGCGGCGGCAGGCGCCGCGTCTGCGGCTGGCGCCGCCGCGCCCGGATCCACAGCAGGAGCGGCCAGTGCTCCCGCAGCGGCCGGCGCGCCAGCAGCCGCCGCCGCCCCAGGCCCGCCTGCGGGGCCGCCGAGGGCAGCCACGAGGCCGGCGAGACCGCCTCCTGCCGCGCCGGCGGCGGCGGGCGCGGCAGCGGCCGGCGCAGCGACCAGCGCGCCAGCAGCCGCTGGGGCCGGCGCCGCTGCCGCAGCCGGGTTGGCCAGCGCGTGCTGTCCGGCCGCCACCCCGAGGATATTGCCGGCCGCGAGGTCCAGCATCAACGCTCCCGGGGGCGGCGGCGGGAAGCCGGCTGCCACTGCTCGCCCCACCGCGCCCCAGGCCTCCGCAGCTGTCGGGAGCCGCCGGAAGCGGTACACGTGACCGCCCGCAAGGCCTGGAGGGTTGGCACCCTGCCCGGCCAGGCGGACCACCGCCGCCACGTCAGGCCCCGGCGCGTTCGGCTCGTCGTAGTCGTCGAAGTCCGGCGTCAGGATGTAGCTGAGGGCCCCGCGCTCGCCCAGCGTGAGCCGCTCATGCCACAGCAGCGGCCCCGGCACACTGTACCGCACACAATAGAAGGATCCAGCCATCAGAAGTCACCGAGGTTGCCGATCCCCTGGCACCGGCTGCGGCCCCGGCTGGCCTTGGCCTGCTCGGCCGCGAGCTTGTCGAGGTCCGGCGCCACGCCCTGGTCCAGCGTCGGCTCGCTGAGGGCAGCAGGCCCCGCACGCGCCGCCGGCAGGACAGCCCGCGCCGCGCTCGAAGCCAAGCCCACCACCGCCTTCAGCGCCTCCAGCAGCAGGTAGGCCAGCAGCCCGATGCCCAGCTGGAGCGTCCAGCTCGCCTCGCCTGCCTCGCAGGCCGGGCAAGGGGTACACGGCTCAGGGCAGATCAAGCCCGGACCCCTCGCCTCCAGCGCCGCGGCCAGGCACTCGGACAAGGGCACGTGGGTGGCCTCGTCCTCGGCCTCGCTCGGGCCCGCCACGCGAGCAGCCCGCGCGGGCGGCTCCGCCTGCGGCGGAGGCGGGGGCGCAGCGGGCGGCGCCCACCACCAGCGCGCCAGGCCTATGGCGCTCAGGTGGCACAGAAAGTGAAGGCTGAGCCCAGATCGCATGGGCTCGGGCGGACCGCGCTCTTTCAAGACTTGAGCGTGGCAGTTGCGGCGGGATCCAGGATGGGCTATGCCTAAACATGTAAAATGTGACATATATGTATATATATACACACACACGTTTCAGCGATGCCAAGCCAGGTCATGATCCTGACGGCCGCGTGCCCTGCGGGACGAGACGCACCAGTGCTTGGGTACACTCGTCCATGGCGATGGCCTTAGCCTCGAGTGAAGATGCTTGTTCCTGCAAGAACGTGCGTGCCAGACACAACGATGGGGAAACGGATCGCGCGATTGGCGCTCACCGCACCACCCTCCTCCCTCCACACCCCACCAGAGGGACAAAGCCAGGGGGGACCTTCTCGAAGGGGGTGGGTGAAACATCGACTTAGTCGGCGATGCATCGCCGATAAGTGGGCGATGGCTCCCTGGGCGAAGCGGGGCATCGAGGCCCTAATGACCATCAGCCGCTTATGAGCACTGGCCCCCATGGGCGCGGCTGCAGCCGATGCATTCCCCCATGAGCCTATCCCCTCTTAACGTTGCCCCTTGGCTTTCGGGCCACAGGTGGGGTCTCCGGGGCAGTTCGGGGCGATCTGCACCCCCCCCTCCCCAGATGCTCTCGGCGAGGCGCAGCTGCTGGAAGGCTTCCCGATGCTGGGAGACTGCAGAGAACTCCGAAACGTCCGAACACCACCCCCGAAAGTCGCTTGCGCCCCCCCGTTCTGACCACTCGGCTCGCCATCGAGCCAGCCGCCGTCGACCGACAAACTGGGCTTCGGAGGCCTCCCCGTCGTTCATTTTCCTGTTCCTTTTCCTCCTCCCCACCCCTCCTCATCCTCCTCTTTCTCCTTCTCCTCCTGCCTCTCCCCCTTCTCCCCTTCCTCTGCCTCCCTAGATGTGTCCTTCTCCATCTCTGTGTCCTCCTTCCCCCTCTCCTCCCCCTCCCCCCCGATCCCATTTCCTTATAAACAACTCCCTGTCGCGCCCTGAAACGTGTCGACAGGGCGGGCCAGGGGTTTCGCCTAAGACATTTCTCCACCACTGATGAACCTGATGCTTGAAATTTGCCACAGCTTCAAGGATTGAGGGCGGGTGCTGTTTAACATGTGTCTCTCAGCGCCGCGTGCATTCGTCTTGAAGCTTTACAAGAGTTTCGCGGATGGAAGGCGGCTGGTTTTCAAAATGTGGCCCTTGCCTGACCGCCACACGCATTCGTCTTACAACGTTGCAAGGGCTTCACGGATTGGAGGCCGGCTCCTGTTCAAATGTGGCTCTCGCCTGCGCGCCACGCGCATTCATCGTAAAGGTTTGTAAGAGCTTCATGGATGAACGGAAAATGATTCCTAAAATCTGGTTCTCGCCTTGCTGCCGTGCCCCTTCGTCTTAAGACTTGCAACCGTTTCACGAATTTAAGGCGACTCCTGTTCTAAGTGTTGCGCTCGCCTGAAAGCCACGCACATTCGTCGTGAAACGTTGCAACAGCTTCACGCATGGAGGGCGGGCCGCTTTCAAAATGTGGCTCTCGCCTTGGCGCCGCGCGCATTCGCTTTAAACATTTGCAAGTTTCGCGGGTGGACGGCGGGTAGTGCTCAACATGTGGCGTTCGATTCAGCGCCGCGCGCAGTCGGTTTAATTGTGTGCAAGAGTTTCAAGGTTTGAAGGCGGTCCTGTTCAAAATGTGGCTCCCGTCCCAGCGCCACACACATCAGTCTTCAAACTGTGCGAAAGCTTCGCGATTGGAGGGAAGGTTGCTTTCAAACTGTGGCTCTCGCCTGGGCGCCGCGCGCATTCGTTTTAAAAGATTGCCAGAGTTTCACGGGTTGAACGCGGCTCCTGTTCAAAATCTGGCGCTCGCCTGGGCGCTGGGCAAGTTCGTCTTGAAACTGTGCTAGAAACTTATCGGATGGAGGGCGGGCAGTTTTCAAAATGCGGCTCTCGTCTCATCGTTGCGCACATTCGTCTTAGCACGCTGCAAGAGGTTCACGGATGGAAAGCGGGTGGTTTTCAAAATGTGGGTCTCGCCCGAGCGCCGCGCGAATTCGCATTAAAATTGAGCAAGAGCTTCACGGATGGAAGGCGTCTCCTGTCCAACATGTGGCTCTCGCCCGCGCCGCGCACATTCGATTTTTAAAATGTATGGAAAATTAACAACTCGCACGCTTAACGTCCCAAGAATTGTGTTCCGGTACGATTACAAATTGTCAAGGCGAAGCCGTCACGTTGATTCGCGGTGTGAAAATCCCAACGACGGCGTTTTGACGAAATGCAGGATCATCAGGACGCAACAATAAAGCTCATTCGCGGCGCTGGTTTCTAAAGGGCTGCGCGCGCTTGCCACAACTGAAGATTCTCAATCGGTTGTCTGCCCATGGGGCGCTTCCACCCGTGAAGATCAATCTTTAGAGGGACATGTGAAGAGGGAACTTGAAAGGAGGGTTTATTGCGGCATCGTTGATGAGTCATGGGATTACACTGGGTTTCCTAATCTTCCCCCTGACAAGCTGATGATCTGAAGACCGCACGGACGTGATCATCCCCCTCCTGGTTCAGTCGGCCTTGAAGGGAGTTATACAATCAGGCGAAGGTCCTCCTCCTCCCGATTGCAAAAACACTCCTCAAAAGAAAAAGTAAATGGGGCCCCGCCGCCTGGGCGCCGTCTGCGCTCGACAAGCGAGGCAGGGCCACAGGCGTACTGCGCAACATGGGGAGGAGCCTCGTCCATCTTCCATAGCAGAGATTCCCAATTCTACGCCCCCCCACGCATTCCTGGCCAGGCGTAGTTGTGAGACGAGAGGACTGTGCTGTCTGTTGTAACACGAGCCTCATTCGTCCCATATTGGTCCTGGAGTTTGGTCGTTGCTGGTGGTGCAGGAGGGGGTGGGCGGATGGACGAAGGGTGGACAGTGAAAGGCGTGCCGCCGCTAGGACGTCCATTCCCCGTGCATTTGTGGGTTTCGTGCGCTTACGTCTCGCAAGATAATCCAAGATGTTCCTCGCTGGTCGTCGCCGACACGTCCGAACGATGCCAAGAGGAAGGGAAGTCGAGGTGGGGAACGTCCGCAAACCCTGCCCACAAGTACCTGAGGTGAATAGCCTGGTGGGCCCCTCCTCCTCTTCCTCCTCCTCCTCCTTCTCCTCCTCCTCCGCGTTTCCAATTTAGCGTTGGCCTCATGTCTGTATTGTTGATGTTTGTTGTTATTTGTTGTTTGTTTTTGTTGTGTAATATTCGCTTCTAGAGAATACTTACTGTTGATTATGGAAGCGGTTCCGCGCGCTCTCGCCTCGACGCTGGCTACATTTTCTTTGAAAACGAGGCTCCCGCTCGAGCGTTGGCTTGACTGTAAAAGTGTGCCCTTGGAGGCCCAGCTACGACGACAACGGCTCCCGCTCGATACTGCGCAACAATTTACCCCGAGACACCCTGGCCAGGAAGGCCCCCGAACTCAGGAACGACGCTCTCGCTCGAAACATCCCGGCAATTCAATACAATTGGCGGAGGGCCTGCCACGACAACAAAGGCTCCGGCTCGATACTTCCACACGATTTGCTCCGAGAGCCCCTGGCCAGGAAGGCCCCCGAACTCGGGAATGGCGCTCTCGCTCGAAACTTTTCGGCAATTCAATAAAGTTGGCGGAGGGCCTGCCACGAGGACCAGGGTTCCTGTTCGATATTTCCGCACGATTCGCTCCGAGAGCCCCTGGCCAGGAATGCCCCCGAACTCAGGAACGGCGCTCTCGCTCGAGACTTCTTCGTGGCTCGGTCAAATTGGTGGAGGTTCCCCCCGCACATGGGGTGCGATCGAAGACGAAGGCGGGAATCGAGGGTTCGGGTATACAGAGTGCAAAGCACGCGTGCCAGTAAGAGCGAACAGGCTTAACATGATTGCTAATGTTGTTATTGTCGTTGTTATTGTGTTGTTGTTGTTGTTGTTGAAGATTATTACTTCTAAAGAATAATTATTGTTGGGGCCCCTGGTGCACGACCCCCCCGCCGCGCCTAGGCCGCAGCCTCATTTTCATCATTTTCGTGAGGAAGTCTCAGGCAAAACGGGGGAGTCCGGATCCGGTTGTGTTGTTACGATCGGTTTTCCCTTGCAAAAAATAAGCTAAAGTGGACATTTCTTGTTCTAACATAACCAAACTTCAAGAATCCCTTGCAAAAAATAAGGTAAAGTGGACATTCGCGCGCGCAAGACGAAATCCTTCCAAAACCTTAGTTTTCGTAGCGATTTTAACATAAAAACATAAAAAACAATGGTTTTTCAAAACAAAATGTCAAAATTTCATCCCGCGCGCTCTTGCGGATTCGTAGGAAACCCAACACTTTTTAAACATTTCTGTCAAACGGGCTTTTGCGAGCAACTTTTTCGAACTTCTGCAACAACGGTTGCGCACCTGCCAGGGCCATCATCCCTGTCAAATAATACCATGCGGGACACATTCGTTTTTTCTTCGCGCGCGCACGCCGTCGTCGTCGGCCGCGGGGCCCTGAATAGTAGCCACGGTCGTCCGCATGCCACGAAGTGAAGTGTCCGAACGTCATAGGGCGGGAAGCTGGGTGTGGGTGGTGGCGAAGAGTCGTTTGGAAATTTGGTAG
>CAUYUJ010015171.1:845000-940000 GCA_963575745.1 Prorocentrum cordatum
TTTTTATATATATATTATATATATATTTTTTTTAAAAAAAGAACAAGAAAAACATTGTTTTGATGTTTTTATGTTAAAATCGCTACGAAAACTAAGGTTTTGGAAGGATTTCGTCTTGCGCGCGCGAATGTCCACTTTACCTTATTTTTTTGCAAGGGATTCTTGAAGTTTGGTTATGTTAGAACAAGAAATGTCCACTTTAGTTTTTTTTTGCAAGGGAAAGCGGGCCGTAACAAAACAACCGGATCCGGACCAACCCGTTTTGCCTGAGACTTCCTCACGAAAATGATGAAAATGTGGCTGCGGCCTAGGCGCGGCGGGGGGGTCGTGCACCAGGGGTCCCAACAATAATTATTCTTTAGAAGTAATAATGTTCAACAACAACAACAACAACAACAACAACAACAACAATTACTAGCACGTGGGGACACTCCGTTCTCACCAGTGCCAGGGTTTTCATAGGAGGCGGGCAATACCCCCACTTTGTGGGGGGGCCGGTTCAAGCTCTACCAAATTTCCAAACGACTCTTCGCCACCACCCACACCCAGCTTCCCGCCCTATGACGTTCGGACACTTCACTTCGTGGCATGCGGACGACCGTGGCTACTATTCAGGGCCCCGCGGCCGACGACGACGGCGTGCGCGCGCGAAGAAAAAACGAATGTGTCCAATATGGTATTATTTGACAGGGATGATGGCCCTGACATGCGCGCAACCGTGGTTGCAGAAGTTCGAAGCACGTGAAAAAGTTGTTCGCAAGAGCCCGTTTGACAGAAATGTTGAAAAAAATATTGGGTTTCCTCAGAAATCCGCAAGAGCGCGCAAGATGAAGTTTTGAATTTTTTTTTTGAAAAACCATTGGGTTTTTTCATGTTTTTATGTTAAAATCGCTACGAAAACTAAGGTTTTGGAAGGATTTCATCTTGCGCGCGCGAGTGTGCACTTCGTGTCACTTTTTCAAAGGATTCTTGAAGTTTGGTTATGTTAGAACAAGAAATTTCATTTTATAGTGTTTTTTGCAAGGGAAAGCGGGCGTCAACAAAACAACCGGATCTGGATGACATCGTTTTACCTGAGACTTCCTCACGAAAATGATGAAAATGTGGCTGCGGCCTAGGCGCGGGGGGGGGGGCGTGCACCAGGGGGCCCAACAATAATTATTCTTTGGAATTAATCATGTTCAACAACAACACCAACAACGCAACAACAATCCGCACTGCGGAACCCCACTTCAGCGTTGCGCCGGGGGGCGGGGAGGAGGGTTCGTTGCGTTGAGTTGCGCCGAGGAGGGGGCAGGGGCGCCAGTGAATGGTTTCGTCAACAACAACAACATCAATATCAACACCAACAACAACAACGCAACAGCAATCCGCACTGCGAACCCCACTTCAGCCACGCACCCAGGGACAGCGAATGACCGTTCGGCCCCCTCACTCTGACATGCTAGGGAGCCCACGAAAGACGTTAGCGCCCAACCACGTACATGAACACAGCCCCCGAATTCGCGAGACAAGCATCGTGATACGAGTGTTCGCGCAATGCGCACTCTCGAAACCAACGTGGATTCATGTACGTGTACGGACTGTCCTTGCTCCTGAACGTGCAACCGCTGGAGACCTGCGGCGGACGCGACGGCGGCTCCGTCGGCGGCCCCTCTGCTGGCGCCCGCTCCGCCGGCGCTGCGCCGGTCGGCTGCGCGTCCGCCGCCTCCACAGATGGCGGCGCCGGCGGCGCTGCCAGCGCGGGGACCCCGTCCGCCTCGCGAGCGCGGGCGCCGTCGTCGTCGTCGTCGTCGGAAGAGGAGGAGGAGGAGGAGGAGGAGGAGGAGGAGGAGGAGGAGGAGGAGGAGGAGGAGGAGGAGGAGGAGGAGGAGGAAGGTCCGTGGCCATTTTGGCTCAAGCCGCGACGCGCGCCCCGGGCCCCGACCATCTTGGCTCAACCAGGCTTGGCATGGCGGCGCGGGCACACGGCATGGCTGCGGGGGGCCGCCGCTGGCTGGCGGTGCGGGCCATGCACGCGCGCCCAGGACGACACCAACCTCGGGCGCTCAGCGGCGAGGCGGCACGCCAGGCGGCGGGGCCACGAGGCATGCGAGCGTGCACTCTGGCGCTGCCTGCACGGAGCGCGCGGCGAGCCCGACCTAGAGGGAGGGCGGCTGGCCTCTCTCGCCGACGACGTCAACAGGAGGGAGCGACTGGCGAGGCCTGCCCTCGCCGCCAGAGTCCAGGGAGTGACGGCCTGAGCGGAGCGCGTGCATGTGCGAAACTGCGCACTGCACGCCCGCCAGCTGCCTCCCGACGGGGCGCCCGCGGCGGCTCGGCGGGTCGCCCAGCGCGGTCCGCGACTCGGGAGGGCCTGCGCAGGCAGCTCGCAGCGCGACGACGCTCAGCACGCTGTGTTGTCCGCTGTGACCGAGGAATCCGAGGAGCTGCATCCCCCGCGTGCGCGGGCCCACCAGAGGCAGCGGAGCAGGTCGCCCACAAGTACACCGTCATAAAGATCCCGCCGCTGCAGCTGCCGCCGCTCATCCCACGTGTATCCTCTGACTACCGCGGCAGCGACGGCTGCGACAGCAACGACTTCGAGGAGCACTGCGATTTCGGCGACTCCGGCGGCGACGGCGGCACTTCCCGGCCCGCCGCCGCTTACCCCGCGGCGCGGCGGCCCTGCTGCGCGCGGCGGCGGCGGAGGCCGCGCGCGCAGCCACGGCGCGCCGCAACAGCGACCGCAAGTGCAACCATAAGGGCCCAGACGACCAGAAAGGAAAGAGCGTGTTCTGCTGTGCCTAGGGCCCGTTCCTGGGGCTCGCGGGTCGAGGAGCGTCGTCAAGCAGCACCCGTGCCTGTGGCCACCAGCAATGGCCCCCATTCTCCGACGCAGTGCGCACAGGATGGCGCGCGGCAGGCTGTGGACCTCGCGGCCGCACGCGGCGCCAGCCTGGGGCCCTGCACGCCCCGCATTTTAGAGAGTCTTGAAACGTCTAGAGACAGAAACAAACGTCTTGATCCTCACATGCTGCTTGCGAAAGTGAGCCATCCTTTTGGTCCTTGTCGCCCTGGAGAGCCGCCGACCACTTCCCGAATCGACGCCGAGATTGGGAGCTTGCTTGGGGACCTGAACCGTGATGCCTCGCCTTCTGAGCCGTTGAACGATAGCTCGGGCGGTGTCCATGTCGGAGCAGGCGGTCGCATTTTGGGGCGCGGGCTCGAGGCATTCGCCCTGCAAGGCCTCGCTGACCGCAGGCTCCACCGACGAGCGCGTCTTCAACTGCCGAGGGGGGGGCCGCAGCGCTTTGAGACAGGTCATCTATGCAGAGCCTCTCAGAAAATTAACAACGCGCTGTCGCCACCGCCTCCATGACCGGATTGGCCATGCACCCGGCGAAGCGCGTGCCACTTCGCAAGCCCTGGTTGATCGACCGAGTGACCTGAGAAGCATCCGACGTTGCATCGAACCGGGCAAGGGGGCGGGGGCGAGCGCAAACTTGGATTTCCAGGATAAGTGCGCGAGCGGGGAAGCCGTGCTTGAAAGCTCCTTTGACCAAGACGGCCACTCAATCATGTCATAGAAGCTTTTGATATCATAAAGTGCGTGTCCACTGGCCATGTTGAGACGTGCGTATAATTCTTCGTCGCGGGTCTGCACGCGCGCTTCTTTAAAGGCTGAGCTCCTTTCGTTCGCAGCGCCCCAAGACGAACAGTTGTCTGAGGACCAACCGCGCACAACAGGTTTTCGAACCAAGGGCCATACGCGGCATACTAAGCAAACCAACCCAATCATCCGCTCCCCCGAACTCTTCTTCGGGAGCAAGCGGCCCAGCACAGTCATGAGTTGCCGCGGCCATGTCGTGCACTCCTCGAACATGGTGAAGAGGGTGGCGAGAGAAGCAATGGCAGCGACTGGTAACCGATCTAGATCCAGAGGTGACAGGCGATCGAGTCCTTGCCCAGCCCTGGGCTTCACCGCCCGCAGGGCTGCACGTGCGCCAGCGACCGAGATCGGGGGGGGGGGGTCCTCGTGCTTGGCCACGTCCTTGATATCCTGGAAAGTCGCTTGGATCTCGAGCATGGTGGCGGGGTGTTGGGTGGGCCGCAACCTATGCCAGCCCCGAGCCTTCGCGTCGATGACGTCCCGAGGGTGGTGAAGAACTCCTCCGGGGGTGTCCAACTCGTCCGCGAGGGGCGGCTCATCCTTGGGCGCCTTGATAAGCGCCCCTGCACCGTCGCGCTGAGTAATCCACTTCTTGAAATCGGACAAAGACGATGCCATCGCCCGAGCCTGGGGGCGCAGCATGAGACGTGACAAATCCGCCTCTCTGGTCTCCAGATCATCCGCGCTAGCATCGCCCGAGCGATTGAAAAAACTGCTGCCAATCACCCCGCGACTGCTCGCCCGACCGCTCGCCGAGAGAAGCTCCGATCCCAGGCGGGGCTTGGCCCGGCAGCTTGGCGCCGCGCACGATGAGGGCGGCGACCTGCTGAGCACCGTTCCCGCGACGAACGCGGCGAGCGAGCTTGCTGACCATTGCGCGGGCCCTGGCCCGCCAGCTAGAGACCGCGTCGAGGACAGGCATGCCCCGAGGATGATCAGACTGCCGAACCTCCCTGGCGACCAACCGAATGCCGCGGGCTCTCGACAGTCTGGGGCGCCCCTCAACCTGTTGATGCATCCGAACACATTTCCCGGCTGACTGAATCCACGCGCGGAAAGCACTGCTAACGGGTAAAACGTAATCTTGGCCCACGCGGTAGGCAATGGTAGCCCGCGCGGGAACCCGAACATCGGAGAGTGTTCGGGGGCGCGACACCGAAGGGGGCCTGAGCCCTCCCCCGCATGGATGCGGGGAGATCAAAGGCGGGGTTAGCAACCGCTGAAGCGTCGCATCCGCTCGGTGAAGTGCTGGGCCCCAGGGGCGTCTGGCCGGGGGGGCCGCTGCATCGCCCTTCGGGCCCCCGTCAGAACTAGCGGCGGGGTAGCTCGCAGGGCCCGACTGGGGGCCCCCGCGATCCGCGGAGCCGTCGCCCGAGACGCCACTCGAGGGGCGAGGGGGGGAGGGGTGGGAACCGACAAAGTTGGAAATCAGCGCATGGGTCGATATCCTCGCCCCAGAACTCAAACTGGGCGCCCCCTTGAAGACCCGTGTCTAGAGGGGCCCCATCAGGCGACGGCTGACTAGCATCATTCGCTAAACTGACTGAAACTGATACAGGATCGCACCCCCCTTCCTTCCAGCCACCCCCTCCGGCGAATCCCCGTGCAACTCCTGCGCAGAAGCGGCGCGCCTAGCTCGGGCGGAAACCTTGCGGGCGAGCTGCTCGGCGCGGGCGCGGGGGGCCATGGGGCCCGGCTGGCCCGCGGTTTTGGGGCGCTGTTTTTGTGTTTTTGGGGCGGGGGCGTTCGGGGGGGAGAATGGGGGCGGGTGGCGAGATGGGCGCCTTGCCCTCGCAGCTGGAGGGCGAGCGCCGCGCGGGGTTTCCACGGGGCGTCGTCGATGGGGGGGGGGGCGAGTATGTACGGAAGAGCAGACTGAGAGACCACCGCATAATCGATCAAGGAAGCGCCTCCTGACCCGGCGCAGGTGGTCTCGGCGGGGAGCTGGATGATCGGCCCTCCAACCTTCGCGAGAAATCCGCTCCTGTCTAAATCTCGCGGGGAGAAGTTGAAATCTCCCAAAGCGACCCAGGGGAGTTGGAGGAGTTGGAAGAGGGCCCCCAGTCGGGCGAATCGGCGGAGGTCGTCGCCACTGAAGCCCTGGGAGCACAGGCCATATAATGCAATCAAGACCGCGCTGCCCCCTTGCAGATGAAGGAGGACAGGGGGGAAGCCACCGCAGGAGGAGGGGGATCCATCTGCACAAAGGGGCGCCATGGCCTGCTGCTGGCAAGAGAGATGATGCACTTGCCTGTGGCCATCACACAAGAAAATCCCCCCTCCCTCGTCGGCTCGCTCTACGCCTGCAGCGGTGGAGCACTTTGTGCCCGACTCAGGAGCGAGATTGACAAACGCGCGTAACTTGGCTGCGCGAAAACGCTCTTCCCATCGCAATCCTGTGGCTTTTCCGACGTGAGATTCGCCAAGAGAGAATTGCTGAAACGTGCCTGAAGCCTTGAGATGCTGGAGATACTTCCAGCTCTTTGTCGCGAGAATGGTAATGACACTGAAGAAGACCCGCGCAACTGAACTTTCCCCAACCGAAAGTTGGCTGCTAGAAACTTGGCAAACAGACTGCGGGGCAGTCTTTGCAGCGCCAGCTCTGGCCTCGATCTCTCGAGGCTTCATCGGTGCTGCGGAAGGTGCCGAGCAAGAACTCCGTGAAGTAGTGAACGGCTGCCTGGCAGCCTCGATTCCCTCAAAAGACTTGTGAGAGCACGGAGAGGGCTGCTCACCAAGCGTGGTCCCCCCTGGAGGCCAGGCCGAAGCGTGGGTCACTTGGCGGCCGCCTCGGCTCGCCACGGCGCCTGGGGAGCCCCCTCCCGCTGGCGCGGCGGCAGCTGCCGAGGCCGCCTTCGCCGCGGATTGAGCGGCCCGCTGCTTCACCTCGTCTTCTCGGGCGAGACCTCCGCGGCGGGCCCAGGCGGCGGGGCGGTGGGTGGTGGCGCCGGTGCCGCTGGGGCGCCCCCATGCTGCACACCGTCCTCGCCCTTCCTCTTCTTCGCCATACGCTCGCGGATGATGGACTGCATCTCGAGCGCGCGGGCCCGCCAGGCTGTGACCTCGCCACTGCGGGCCGACATCGTCTTCTTGGTGTCGAGGAGCTCGGCCTCTAAGCGCTTGAGCTCCTGCCTCTCGGAGTCGTCGCGCTCGAAGAGGCCCGCGTCCAGCTGCTGGAAAAATCCGTGTCCCAGGTCACGGTGAACAACTGCTGACTGCTGTGCTCCTCCTCCTCCTCCTCCTCCTCCTCCTCCTCCTCCTCCTCCTCCTCCTTCTTCGGCTGGGAAGACTGCCCGGCACTGAGCCCCATCCTGGCCGCCAGCGCCTTGGCGGCCACGCTCTTGCCCAGCTCGGCGGCGGCGAACTGGCGAACGGTCTCACGTTCCCGTTCCTCCGCCCGCGCGAGCTGCTCCTTGCACCTTGACACCTGAGCCAAGGCTTGGTCGTACTTGGCGTTGGCGTCGCGCCAGGCGCCCTCGGCCCTGCGCGCCGCCTCCGCTGGAGAGATCTTCTCCGCGGGCGGGGGCTGCGCCTGCTGCTGCTGCTTCTGCAGCGCCGAGGCGAGGGCCGCGCGCACCACGGTGTCCTTCAGTCCCGCGACCGCCTGGCTGAGGAGCTGTTCCTGAGAGGCGGGCGGGGCCTGCAAGGCGAGCGGGAGCTGGTTGGAGCCTCCGCTGCAGGCACCAAACCCTGGGGAAGCCCCCTTGCCGTTGGCCTTGCCGCCACCGCTCTTCGGCTTGTGCAACTTGACCTGGCGGTTGCAACCTCCACAACGGCAGTCCTGCTGGATCAGCACGTCGTTCCACTCGTGCCGATGGCATGCCTTGCAGGTGCTCCAGGGGCGAGAACCGCTGCCACCCTTGGTGGCCATCCCGTAGCTGTATAAAAGATTGCCCATATTCGCCGCGAGGAGCGCCTTTGGAACAAAGCGAAGGTGGCCTCGCGCCCCCCAAGCACCCATTGGAAGGTTTTGGGCTCTCGGGCGCGCGCAAAATGCTCGACCCGAAATTCCTTGAGAGGAGGAGGAATGCGAGCGTGAGGAGGGGGAGGGAGGAGGAGGAGGGAGGAGGGGGACGGGGAGGACGACGACGACGAGCGACGAGGACGGGGAGCCCGCCTCCTGGCTCATGATCCTGCCTTCGGCGGGACGGCCGCCAACTGGCTCGAGCCCCCGCAGGACGGCGCGCGCAAGCCAGCTCATCATGCCTCCCTGCGCCTTCCAGCTCCCCTTTTTCGTCGCCCCGTCCGTTCCTTCCCCTCTCCACTTCCCCCCCCCCTCCTCCTCCTCCTCCTCCTCCTCCTCTTCCTCCTCCTCCTCCTCCTCTTCCTCCTCCTCCTCCTCCTCCTCCTCCTACACCTCCTCCTACACCTCCTCCTGCTCCTGCTCCTGCTCCTGCTCCTGCTCCTGCTCCTGCTCCTGCTCCTGCTCCTGCTCCTCCTCCTCCTCCTCCTCCTCCTCCTCCTCCTCCCAGCACTTTGCCTCCTGCCCTCTCGGCCCCCCTCCGCGTGCTGGTGTTTTATGCACAAGATTCCCGGGAGTTGGGTTCTCGCTTTGGTTTTGTTCAAAATGCTGCTCTCGCTGTAGCGCTGGCCTCAAGTTCGGGCTACCGCTTGTTCCGAATCGTGCTCCCGCTGCAACGCTGGCCTCATTTCCGCGCTTCCGCTCGTTCCGGATCGTGTTTCCGCTGAAGCGCTGGCGTCATTGCTTCCAGCGCTATGCCGCGGCATGGTCTTGGGTCCTTCCAAATAGGCCCCAAGATCTAGAAAATGGCACCCCGAAACAGTCATCGGAAGTGGTTACACATTCGGTGTCGATTCGCTGATTTTTTGGACCGCAAAAGCCCCCGCACGTTGGGGCGTCGCCACGCCATGCTATGTCGTGCTACGCGTTGATCTTCACCACCATGCTATGCCATTGAATGCTATGCCATGCTGCGACATCCGACTGTGCGAATAGAGCGGAGATCTACGCCATGGCAAGGATTGGGAGGGAGGGTTAGGACGTCAGATATGACGCGAACGCACCTAGCTTGCCCCTGGCCCCTCCCTCCTCTCCTCCTCTCCTCCGTCTTATCCTCCCGTGTCCTACACCCCGTCCCTCCCCAACTCATCCCACTCCTCCTACCCCCTCCACCTCCTCCTCCGTGTCATCTGATTCCTCCTGTCGACGGCCGAAGTCGCTCCGAGAAAACGCTTGAACAATCACACTAAAATCACTTGGCGGGCCACCGCAAATGTTACACGTACCGGCAAGTCACACTTCAGACCGTTCCGACCTTACCCATTCGAGTCAGCCTTCGCATTCACACAGCAAGCGAGTTGCGATACGTGCTGATGATTCGTGCTGAAGAATAGGATCACTAGACTTGCATATTGAACCATCACACCATGCAACAATCAGAACAACTGAACACCATGTAACATCTCTATTGCGACGGATTGAGCACATCCGCTTCGAGGCTACAATGAAAGCAGGGTGAGCAGGGCACATCGTTCCTGCGCGGTTGTCGGCACGCTGTGGATGTACTTTGCTCCGCTGAACAACCTTGGCAAGTGTGTCTGGCTGGGGCAAAAACATGGGCGCACGCCAACAATCGAGAAATGGTGACGAAAAATACCGGATGACCAACGATAGCGGCCGACCACCCGTAAGCACTTCAACTTCGCCGACCCCTGACCGCGCCATCACATGTGTCACACATCTTGTATTAACGACGTGCTTTCGTTTAAGATTACTCGGTCGCACTCCTCACCCTCCCCAGCGCTACGCCACATCTGTCGACCACCCGACCAAAGATGTCCCCCCGTCTTGGGCTCAAAACATCGGACAACCATGAGGAAACCCATGAGTGTGGTTTCTTGGGTCTGCTAGGGGGCCCAAGGACGCCTCAAGACGGCTCGAGATTGCCCCAAGACGGCCCAAGATGGCCGCAAGTGGACCCAGCAGGCCCCCTAAACGGCCCTAGGGAGCCCGAAGAGGATCCCGAGGAGGGCCCTGAACCAACACACACTGATGATCCTACATTTCCATAGCACTTCAACGTTATCGCCTGCGTGCAATTCAGGCAGCCGAAGACGGCCGAAGAGGCTCGCAAAGACGGCCGAAGAGGCTCGCACGAGGGACCTACGAAGGCCCAATCGGACCACAAAACAATCCAACCGGCCCCAAGACATCTCCAATGGGGGCCCCAAGAGGGCCCCAAGACAGCACCAAAAGCCTCCAAAAAGGCCCCGAGAGACGTGACTAGGGCCAAACGATGGTCCCAGGATGCGTCCAAGAGGCTCCCAGAGAGTGAGTGCATGCTGCGATACATCTGAGATCAGGGCAACTCGCCTAGTGACTGTTTTTGGAGCAGCTAGTAATGACACGCGGACCGACTGCTACGGCCTGCTTGAAGCCACACCACGAGATGCTCGCAGACGACTGAAAACTTCAAGACGAAACCATCGTCCTCAGAACGCTTCCCCGTTGCACCTATTTGTCACCATTACTGCACCAACTGGGTATGTACACGATGGTCGAATCGCAAGTTTGGCGGCGTGGGCCCCAGACAATGGATGCCTACACTCTCGATGTGCTTTCCATGCGGTGTACTCCGTGGGATGCAACCTACGCGGTGCGAGCTACAGGACGCAATTCGACCGTTGAATCTGCAGCCGTCAGCTCCAACGATCGCGCAACTACGGCACCCCACCCTCTACCCACAACTGGCTTCGCAAAGCGCAGAACCAATTCGGCTACGACTGCGGTTGCCGATTGAAGTTTTCTGGCGCGTTTCTGCGGCTACACTGGCCCTTGACCGCTCACGCGTCGATCGCCCAGCTTGTTCGGCACAGGTGTTGCGACCGCGATCGAGGAGAGAGCGTGATCCACCGCCGCTTTACTGTGGAAAATTGCCGCCCTTTTCCTCCGGAGCCCGGGGTTCCCCCCCCTTCCGAAAATCCCCCCCCCCCTCTGCTGGACCCACCCTCCCCCCCCCCCCCTTCTCCTCCCCTGGCCCCCCCCCCCCTCCCCTAACCCCTCCCCCCCCCCCACCCCCCTCCCCCTCGAAAGCCGAGGGGGTCACTACCGGTTCGAACCCCCCCCCCCTCGAAAACCGGAGGGGGAGGGGGGGTCACTGCCGGGTTCGAACCCCTCCCCACCCCCCCCACTCACCGCCAGCAAACGACTCCCGGTCCCTACCACCGTCCGCATCACATCCCCCTCTGTTGTTCCCAGCACCACTGTCCTCACCACCGCTGTCCCCGCTGGTTCCACCACCGTCCCTACTATCCCCACCAGTGCCCCCGCCACTGTCGCACTGTCCCCACTGTCCCCACCACTGTTCCCACCACGGTTCCACTCTCCCCACTTTCTCCACGGCCCCAACCACTGCCCGACTATCCCCACTGTCCCCACTGTCCCACTGACTCCTCTGCTGTCCCACTGAGCTGTCCCACTGTTCCCACCACTGTCCCTACTGTCCCCACCACCGTCCCCACTGTACCTCTGTCCCATTGTCCCGCCGCCGTCCTCGCCACCTCCTTCACCACTGTCCCCACCACTACTGTACCCTCCACTGTCCCACTGTTTCCACCTCATTCCCACTGTCCCCACACTACTGTCCCCACCACCACCGTCCCCACCACTGTCCACTGTCCCCACTATTCCCACCATTGTCCTCACCACTGTCCCCACCACTACCGTCCCCACCACTGTCCCACTGTCCCACTGCCCCCACCCACCACTGTCCCGCTGTCCCCTCACCACTGTCCCCACCATCACCGTCCCCACCACTGTTCGCACCCCCACTCTGTTTTCGAGGGGGGGGGAGGCGTTCGAACCGGTAGTGACCCCCCCTCGGTTTTCGAGGGGGGGGGGTTAGAACCGGCAGTGACCCCCCCCCTTTTCATGATGAACTGGGGGGTGGGGGGAGGGGTTCGAACCGGTAGTGACCCCCCCCGGTTTTCCAGAGGGGGGGGGAGGGGTTCGAACCGGTAGTGGCCCCCCCGGTTTTCCGCCAGCAGCGGTAGAACACGCTCTTTCCGATCGAGCGTACCGATGGAAACTTCCCACCGCGTCTCAAAGACCGTGCTGGCGCGAGGGCACTTCATTGCGGGTCGGCGATTCGGGCGGGCATGATATCATGATGATGCGGGCAACATCGACGTCGACGATTATACCGGCGGTGGCGATCCCGACGATGATGGCAATGATGGGAATGCTTATGATGATGATGATGATGATGATGATGATGATGATGATGATGATGATGATGATGATGATGGCACTGATGTCGCTGACGGCGATGATCCTTATTGTGCTGCGGTTGTTAATGATGATGATGAGAAAATGCGCACCCACAAAAACAAAGGCATCCTGAAATGATCTCGACGTGCGCGCAGAAACGTGCGAGTGTGGTCGAAATTGTTTTATTCGATGAATTTGGTGGGCAAGCGATGGTGGGTGAACGTTTCGACATGCGCGCGCGAGTAGCCCGGATGGTGTGCTTTGACAGAACGGCTGGCAACTCGAAGTGTAAGAGTTCAGCGAGTGCGCGCGCAAAAGTCTGGCAACTTTCAAATGGGAAGGCTCAAAGCATGTTTGGTTTAAAGTTTGACTAGCCATGTCTCGAAATTGTAACTTGAAAGAACAAACGAGTTTGAATGGATTTTACGTGCTCGCGCGGCTGTGCGCGCGCGTGGAACTTCCTGTATCTACTGCAACGGATGGTTGCCCATATTGCTTTTTGTGATAAGCGAGTGCGCGCACAAGTTAGCATTTGACACGGCTGAGGGGGAATACGATGCCGTTTTCGTTGGGATGCGCTGCTTTCGTGTTCAAGTTGTACGATACGGCCGAACCACCGTACATTGCAATACGAGTCAGTGGCCAGACACAAATGGGCGCGGAATTCAACTTAAGTGGTGCAATATAGGTGGCGCGACGTACGGGGAAACCCTGTGAATAATAAGATGGTTGGTGTAATCTACGGGGTGCGAATTACGAGATGCAATATATGTCCGCCAACAGCGGGCCGCAAATGCTGGCCAACGCCTGGGGCGAGCACGAAGCGAACACGGGCGGCCAACTGGCGGAGCGTCTGGCTATGCAATCAAACGCACAGGGGGGCCCAAGTGGCCAAGGGCGGCCACCGCTCGACAGTCTGGAAATGCCCGCCGCCGTACGGGGCGGCCGCGGGGCGGCGACAGGCGCCACCAAGGAAAGCCTGGAAGTCTTACCTTGATAACGGCGGAGATGCGATGGCGGTGATGCGGGTGGTGATGAGGTTCGCGCGCGCAGAAATCCGATAAATCCAGCGCCCTTGTTCTTGCAAAGCCTGCAGCTGATGTCCATGTGCTGCTTTGAGAGCTATATTGTCTGATGCGTCGAAGACCAATGGTTTCGGACGGGATTTGACACGCACGCGCGGCGCCACGCTCGTGTGGCCCGCATGGTATTGTCTGAAACGGGATAGCGCACTGGGGGCGCATGCTATGTTAACGCAGATGCCCCGCGTGGCGAGATGAGAAGGCGGGTTCTGAGCGAAATTATCAAATTCAAATGATCCCCCCCATGATTTCAGCAAATGCGCACGGGCAGGGAATCTGCAAGATTTCGGATAAACCGCCCGAGGGTGCCTGATGCTTGTTCGCTAGATGCCTGCAGAGCTCTGGAGCTTGGTGTGATATCGACATGTTCGGGAGTGTGTGGACTTTGTGGTGTTAGTTGCAAGGCATTATTGCAGCAATATATGATGTACTAGAACAACGCGCGCTTCGCGCGCTTAGGTTATAGTCACAACTGCGCCACGTTTTACGGCTCTCGCTTTCGCTCGTCTGATCGGCGACATTGCGAAGTCCGCTGCATGTGGGCGTTGCAGAGCCAACACCCGCCTCGGCACCCTCCCCCTCCCCCTCCCTCGTCATCGTCCTTCTCCTCCTCCGCCTCCTCCTCCTCGTCGTCCTCCTCCTCTCCGCACTCCTGCTCCTGCTCCTGCTCTCCCTCCCCATTCCCTCCTAGGATTCGCATTGCGTCCCTCCTCGTCGACTCACCCCTCAAACGGATCGTGTCCCACAGAGAGCTAAACCGGCAGCCCCAGAGACAATGTTCGCATCCGCTCCACCCATAGCGGGACAACCCTGGCAGGGATCGTGGCCCAAAGGGAGCTCCGCCTACGGTCACAGAGAGAAGGTTCGCATGGCGTCTTCACGCCCACTTCGGCTCACCCCTCACACGGAGCGTGCCCCATAGGGAGCTCCACCGACGGCTCAAACACGAGGGGTCGCATGGCGTTCCTGCGCATATGTCGCCACACCCCTGACGCGGATCGCACCCCGCAAGGATATCCATCTATAGCACCCATGGGGGATTTCGCATGGCGTCCCCACGTCCGTCTCGGCGCCGCTACACGCGGATCGCGTTCCACAAGGCGCTCTAGATACGGCCCTTAGTGGGCGCGCTCGCGCGGCCGCAACCCCCTTCACGCGGATCGCGCCCCAAGGGAGCTCAGCTTGCCTATGCGGCCTAGCTCCGCAGCAACCCCTATCCGGTCTGCCCCGCGACGCGGAGAATGTGAAGAGAGAGAGCCGCGCCCTGCGCTAAACAGAGCTGCGTAGGGTGGGGTCTTTGCCAGACAAAGAGGTTTCTCTTCCCTCTTTCATGTGCGCAGACATAAACACAAACGTACAATCGTGGATGCATGCATACATGCGTACGTACATACATACATACACATACATACACACACAAAAGACCCGTGCCGATCAGGCGGCGCCCCATGAACGGACCTAGGTCGTGGACCAGAGGCACCTCGTATTTGTATATTAAGGTTACTTGGCAAGACTCTCGGAGGCCCTCCTGGGGCCTCTTAGGGGTCTCCTGGGGGCTTCCTGGGGGCCTCCTGGGGCCTCTTGGAAGCCTCTTGGGGGCCTCCGTGGAACGAGCAGAGACGCATAACCAACAAGGACGCTTCCATACAATTCAATCCGAAGAAAGGCAAAGCGATGAAAGAAATGCAATCGGTGCAATGGCAAAGTCATCCAACACGCTGCCATGGAAACCGGATGCGAGGACAATGAAACTCGACGATTGCAAGCAGAAGTGAGCGAAGCGAGTGCAAGGCAATGCCATGAAGTACAGTTCAAGGCAAAATAAACCAATGTGGACAAAGGGAACGTGAAGCAGGAGGCAGTCCACATGGAGGTTCGACGCAAATTAACGCAACGCAATACAACGCAACGCAATGCAAAGAGCCAATCGAATCCAAAGAACCCTGGACCTCAGAGATCCCAGGGACGGGCAACCTAAAGAAAGATCCCGCGAATCCAGTCTGAGGGTCGCAAGTGCCATCGGCTCTCTTTCGCAAGCAAAGGCAGGGAGGACAGAGGAACGTGCAGGAAGAGGGAGGAGGAAAAAGCGAGGATACAGGCGGAAGGAAGGATGAGGAAAGACTCAGGCAGGGGCGGTTGGAGGCAGGATGAACGGAGGAAGGCAAAGGAGGCAGGCGGGACCGCATAGTGTCCACCAGACCATTCCAGCACACTCTTCACACGGATCGTGTCTTCCAAGAAGCGCCACCAACGGCCCCAGACAAACACAGGGCTCACATAGCATCGTCACCCAACCACTTGTGGGACGCCCCTCGCATGGATCGTGCCCCTCTGGGAGCTCGACTCACGGTGCCAGAGTCAAAATTCGCATGGCGCGCCTCCGCCAATTTCGCCACACCGTTCACACGGAACGTGCCCCACTGAGAATTCCACGTGCGGCACCAGGTGGGAGAATTCGCATAGCGTCTCCCCGCATATGTCGACTCACCCCTCAAACGGATCGTGTCCCACAGAGAGCTAAACTGGCAGCCCCAGAGACAATGTTCGCATCCGCTCCACCCATAGCGGGACGCCCCTGGAAAATCGTGGCCAAAAGGGAGCTGCGCCTACGGCCCCAGAGAGAAGGTTCGCATGGCGTCTTCACGCTCATTTCGGCACACCCCTCACACAGATCGTGCCCCGTAGGGAGCTCCACCGACGGCTCAAACACGAGGGGTCGCATGGCGTCGCTCCGCACATGTCGCCACACCCCTGACGCGGATCGCACCCCGCAAGGATATCCATCTATGGCACCCATGGGGGATTTCGCATGGCGTCCCCACGTCCGTCTTGGCGCCGCTACACGCGGATCGCGCTCCACAAAGCGCTCTAGATACGGCCCTTAGTGGGCGCGCTCGCGCGGCGGCAACCCCTATCACGCGGATCGCACCCCACAGAGAGCTAAGCGTGCCTACCCGGGCTAGCTCCGCAGCGACCCCCTATCTGGTCTACCTCGCGGCGCACGAAATTTGAAGAGAGGGCCGCGTCCTGCGCTACACGCAGCTGCATAGGGTTGGGCCCTTCGCCAGGCCAAGTGATTACTCTCCCCTCTTACATGCGCACATGCATGGACACAGACGTACACTCGTGGATGTATACACATACATGCATACAGGCATGCATACATGATACAGAGCTGCAAACATACATGCATGCATGCATGCATACATCTATACATACATACATCCATACAAATATACATACACACATACATGCATACATGCATACATGCACACGTCCGCACACACATGTATGCATTCATACATACAAACATGCATGCATGCATGCATACATACATGCACTACATACATATGTACATCATACACCTACATACATCCACCCATACAACCATACTTACATACACATACACACATGCACACATGCATACATACATACAGACCGACACACCTACAGACGTACATGCAACACTGCACACATACACACATACACACATACATACGTGCATTCATACCTACACACGCACACATGCATGCATACACACACATATATATATATATACACATACACGCAGGCATCAATACATACGAGAGAGCGTGATCCACCGCCGCTTTACTGTGGAAAATTGCCAGCCTTTTCCTCCGGAACCCGGGGGTCTCCCCCCCCCCCCCCCGAAAATCCCCCCACACCCACACACAAACCTGCTGGACCCACCCCCCCCCCGTTCCCCCCCGGCAAAAAGCCCCCCTTCCCCTACCCCTCCCCCCCCATCCCCCTCGAAAGCCGGGGAGGGGGGGTTCATTACCGGTTCAGAACCCACTCCCCCCCCACCCTCCGGATCCGGAAAAAACCGGGGGGGGTTCACTACCTTGTGGAGCCCCCCCCCCCCCCCCCTGAAAACCGGAGGGGGGTCACTACCAGCTCGACCCCCCCCCCCGACGCACCGCCAGCAAACGACTCCCGGTCCCTACCACCGCTCGCATCACATCCCCCACTGTTGTTCCCAGCACCACTGTCCTCACCACCACTGTCCCCACTGGTTCCACCACCGTCCCTATTGTCCCCACCAGTGCCCCCACCACTGTCGCACTGTCCCCACTGTTCCCACAACTGTTCCCACCACGGTTCCACTCTCCCCACTGTCTCCACGGACCCAACCACTGCCTATCCCCACTGTCCCCACTGTCCCACTGACTCCTCCGCTGTCCCACTGAGCTGTCCCACTGTTCCCACCACTGTCCCCACTGTCCCCACCACTGTCCCCACTGTACCTCTGTCCCATTGTCCCACCGCCGTCCTCGCCGACGCCTTTACCAGTGTCCCCACCACCATTGTACCCTCCACTGTCCCAGTGTTTCCACCTCATTCCCACTGTCCCCACACCACTGTCCCCACCACCACCGTTCCCACCACTGTCCACTGTCCCCCCTGTTCCCACCATTGTCCCCACCACTGTCCCCACCACTACCGTCCCCACCACTGTCCCACTGTCCCCCCGCTGTCCCCACCACTGTCCCGCTGTCCCCTCACCACTGTCCCACCAACACCGTCCCCACCACTGTCCGCACCCCCACTCGGTTTTCGAGAGGGGGGGGGGGGGGGGTTCGAACCGGTAGTGACCCCCCCCCCCTTTTCATGATGAGCTGGGGGGGGGGGGGGGGAAGGGGTTCGCACCGGTAGTGACCCCCCCGGGTTTTCCGGAGGCGGGGGGGGGGGAGGGGTTCGAACCGGTAGTGACCCCCCCCGGTTTTCCGCCAGCAGCGGTAGAACACGCTCTTTCGCTTGTTTGCTACTTCTCCTCGTCCACCCCTCCTCGCTCCTTGCCTCCCCCTGCTGCCGCGGGGCCTTGACCATATTCATGAGCGAATTCTGGGGGAAGACCTCTTTGCACTTCTCCACTGGCCCGCCGCCTGGGTCGCAGCTGCCCGTGGTCGGCATCTGGGGGGGGGGAGGCGCTGCCAGGGGAACAGACAGCTAGCAGCAGAGGCGAAGAGGCGGGTCGAGGAATGGGAAGGCCGGCCAGTGACGGGGGGTGAGAGCACGGCCGTGGGCACCTTTGCGCGTTTGTTCACAAGGGATCGCGGCCGCCCGGACCAAAGACGCACAATCGGACCTCGGCCAGAAGAAAATCCCCGAAGAACATGAGACCCTCCGTCGACCAAAACTCACAGTGCATCCAAGGGTACCCTCCCCAGGATGCACAAGAGCAATCAACAAGCACGAAGAAGATTAGGGTACCCTCCCCGAGCCGACCTCGATCTTATAACTCGGTCCGACTGAAAATTGTGAGGAAGTCTGAAGTGAAACGTCTGCTGGACTGGGCGTCCTGGGGCTCCTCGTCCGCCCTGTGGAACTTGTCTGTGGCCCGTTCTTTCTTATTTCCCATGATGAGAGCCCTCTAGCGACACGCTAGTTGGGAATGAACATCTGGATGCCTCGGGCAGCCGCCCACAGACCAGCGATGCCCTCAGGAAAAAATGAATAAAATACTGCCCGAGCCCTCGACAGCATCAACTGATCGGAGGGCCGCGCGAATTTCTTGGAGAGAGGTTGAAGTATTACATTGAAAGATTCACTGAATGTTGAACTAACGGAATAAAAGGGTGGAGGACATATGATGTGCCTCCCTTGGCGGTGGTAGGCTTATGGTGCCCACCGTTGGTTGTGGAGGAGCCTTATTGCGCCCCTCCGTGCCCACCCCGTCCCGTCCACAGGGACTTCGAACCTCCCCCTATGGTGGGAAGGCGGGTGGACGGGTGGACGGGCCGCCCCCCCGCTAGACCCCCCTCCCTGGCGCGCGGAGCGCGCCAGGGGCAGCGCCGGAGGAGCCACCAGGGGGTCCCCCACGCCGATCCAAGACACCCGAGCGGAGCTGCCGAAAGGGTCATGTGCGTGCAGATCCTATGCTGCGAAGAGGGGACGCGCGCTCTTGTCCGGGAAGAGAATGCAGCAATCCACCCCGATAACAAGCACCCCGACAAGCGAAGCCGTTTAGTAGACGCACCCAAGGAATGAATCGAACAGGACGGGGGGGTTTAGTAAACGCCCAGGGCCGTTTAGTAAACGCCAATTGCCAGGGTCTGGGTGCTTTTTCCTCCCTTGGGAGTAGGCGGCGCGTGCGTGGAGGCTCGTTCTCTGCGGCTCGTGGGCGTCGGGCCACCAGGCCTCTTGCGTTGCGCGCCTCGCGCCGCGCGGGGCGCGCGTCTCTCGGCGCCCTCGCGCGGCCTCCCCGGCAGGGGAAGCGAGGGGGGTGGCCTTCCAAGACGGCGAGGTGCTTCTTCGTCGTCGCCGTCGTCGTCATCGTCGGCGTCGTCGTCGTCGTCGGCGGCGGCGTCGTCGTCGTCGGCGTTGTCATCGTCGTCGTCGTCGTCATCGTTAGCGTCGGCGTCGTCGTCGTCGGTGTTGTCGTCGTCGTCGTTGTCGTCGTCGTCGAAAGTTGACGCCCCAGTCCGCTTTGTCGCGCCACTGCAAGTATGTTAGGAAGTGTCTGGTGGTGTCTCGGAATGCTTCCCGATGGTCTCCAAAGTCTGTGGAAACAGCCGAACCGTATCATAAGGATGCGCGATAAGGATGCAAGGGCCTTGGACGCCCAACTCGAAGCTTGTCGGGCGGGGAGCGGCCAACGAAAGTCGCCAAGGACGGGCCGCCGAGGAGGCAAGGATGCGAGTGTACCCTTGGGAAGGTTGCCCATCCTTACTATGCAGGCTGACGGTATCTCGAGAATCTTCGCAGTTCGTTCGAAGGCTTCGGGAGGTGCCCGAACTCTCATGAGAAGTTTGGAGCAAGAGGATGGTGTCTGAGACGATGGCGTGTCCGTGGGATGATGATTTCTGATCACATCAGCGTCCCAAGGCAAGCAACCGACAAGGGAATTGAAGCATGGTGACCACTTTCCTTCCGAAACGAAATGAAAAGAACCAACAACACACCCAAAGGGCTGTCATAAGCACAGACACGCATGTTCGCCGCGTGAATACCCATCGGGCCCCAGTGCAATCACGAAAGGGGGAACTTGTCGGAGATGAGAGGGTGAGATCGAAACGGAACGGAGAGCCCCCCTACCGGGAAATCGGTTTCGGTTTCGTGTTCGTGCGTGCCGCGCGTGCGGGCGAGGCAAAGCTGCGTGGGCGGGCAAGAAGAAAGTCTCCTCCAGCTGAGGCGCGGGCGGACCAATGATTCCTTTCTGGGGGCCGGTGGCCCGCGATGTCCCGCCGGTGTCCCGCCTCCGGCTGAGGCGCGGCCGGACCAAATGATTCCATTCCGGGGGCCGGTGGCCCGCGGTGTCCCGCCGGTGTCCCGCCGGTGTCCCGTCGGTGTCCCGATGATGATGATGATGATGATGATGATGATGATGATGATGATGATGATGATGATGATGATGATGTCGATGATGTTGGTGATGATGATGATGGTGATGGTGGTGATGATGATGATGGTGCCCCAATGATGATGATGATGATGTTGACGATGTTGATGATGATGATGGTGATGGTGGTGATGGTGATGGTGTCCCGATGGTGATGATGTTGATCATGATGATGTTGCTGCTGATGATGATGGTGTCCCGATGATGATCATGATGCTGGTGATCCTGGTGATGATGCAATGGTCTTGAAATGATGAAGATGATGAAGATGCTGATGGTCCCGATCATGATGAGGTTGGTAATGCTGCTGTTGATGATGATGGTGATGGTTGATGTTGATGCTGATTATGACGATGATGGTGTCCCGGTGATGATGATGTTGGTGATGAGGGTGATGATGATGATGAAGTGAGGATGATGATTTTGATGATGGTGGCCCGATGATGGTGATCATGATGATGATGCTGATGTGAATGATGATGGTGTCCCGGTGATGATGGTGAGTATGTTGATGGTGACGGTGATGATGGTGTCCCGATTGTGATGATGATGTAGCTGATGATGATGATGTTGCTGATGATGATGATGGTGTCCCGATGGTGATGATATTGATGCTGTTCATGATGATGCGATCATGAAGATGGTGGTGTTCCGATGATGATGGTGTCCCGGTGACGATGCTGTTGATGATGATAATGATGGTGACGATGATGGTGTCCCGATGATAATGTCGGTGATGATGATGATGATGCTGATGCTGATGATGCGGTGATGATGATGATGGTTGCTAGATGATGATGGTGATGGTGATGATGATGATGATGAAGATGATGTTGTTGTCGTTGATGACGATGATGGTGTTGATGTTGATGATGTTGAATGTGAGATCGATAGTGATATCGATTGTGAGACCGAGAGTGAAACCGACAGTAAGTTCGATTGTGAGATCGATAGTGAGATCGATTGTGATATCGATAGTCAGATCGTATGTGAGATCGATCGAATAAAATAGATCGAGTGAGATCGATTGAGTGAGATCGATCGAGCGAGACCGATCGTGAGATCGATAGTGAGATCGATAGTGAGTCCGATTTAGTGGGACGTTGGTTCCTCCCCCCCGAACCTCCTTATCACCCGAAGGGTGGTCGTATAGGTAAAGAGGGAATGCTTAGCATACTGTTCTTCTCAATGCACATAAACTGCACGCGCGCCCATCTATCCAGTGGAGAGCTCACGTGCCAGTTTCCCCGAATGAGCTATCGGTGAGACCACTGCCATCGATCTCATCACATCTACGCTCTCGCTACCTACACGACCACCCTTCGGGTGATACGGAGGTTGTGGGGGGGGGAGAGGGGGGGAACCAACATCTGACTCAATCGATCTCACTATCGATCTCACTCAACGGGACACCACGGAACACCACGGGACACCATGGGACACCAGGGGGCACTTGTGGACCTCACTATCGATCTCACTATCGATCTCACTCAACGGGACACCACGGGACACCACGGGCCACCACGGGACACCAAGGGACACCGCTGGAACCTCTCCATCTCACTATCGGTCTCACTATCGGTCTCACTATCGATCTGCCTCAACGGGACACCACGGGACACCACGGGACACAGCGGCACACTCCGGGACACTTTTCGATCTTACTACCGATCTCACTATCGATCTCACTTAACGGGGCACCACGGGACACCACGGGCCACCACGGGACACCTGTCGATCTCACTACCGTTCTCACTCAACGGGACACCACGGGACACCACGGGACACCACGGGACACCACGGGACACCGCGGGACACCACGGGACACCGCGGAACACCGCGAGCTACCGCCGGTCGGGCGGGAGGGGAATAATCACCTCTCTTGACTTCACTCTAGCAACGGCGGGACACCACGGGACACCACGGGACACCACGGGACACCACGGGACACCATGGGACACCGCGGGACACCGCGAGCCACCGCCGGAAGGGAGGGGGAGAATCATTTGTCTTTACTTCGGCCTAGCAACGGCGGACACCACGGGACACCACGGGACACCACGGGACACCGCGGGACACCGCGGGCCACCGCCGGACGGGCGGCAGGTGGTGAATCATTTGTCTTGACTTCGCCCTAGCAACGGCGGACACCACGGGACACCACGGGACACCACGGGACACCGCGGAACACCGCGGGCCACCGCCGGACGGGCGGGAGGGGGAGAATCATGTGTCTTGACTTCGCCCTAGCAACGGCGGGTTCATTCCTCTCGCGCGCCCACGCAGCTTCGCCACGCCCACACGCGCGACACGAACGAGACGAAACAATTTTGCTGGTTGGGGGTCTCCGTTCCACTGCGATCTCACCCCCCAACCTCCGATGCGTGTAAATTCGAAGGAAACCTTAAACTTGCATGCAAACGACAAGCAATGATGATGACCCCTTCATAGCAGACATATGCTGGCGCTTTGGAAATTGGGGGTCCAACCAGATGATCAGCATCGAAGCGGTCAAGCTCGTCTCACCTAGGCTGCATGGCTTAACGCTTGCTTTGAAGATTGATGGCTCGCCATAGCGAGGGGGGAGAGAGAGAGAGAGAGAGAGAGTTAGAGACAGACAGACAGACAGAAAGACAGGATAACATAACGACTGACAGACAGACAGACAGACAGACAGACAGACGGAAAGAGAGAGAGAGAGAGAGAGACAGACAGAGAGAGAGAGAGAACAAAAACAACAACATAGAGAGAGCGAGAGAGAGACAAATAGAGAAAGAGAGAGAGAGGGAGAGAGAGAGAGAGACAAAGAGAGAGAGAGAGAGAGCGACAAAGAGAGAGAGACAGAGAGCGACAAAGAGAGAGAGAGAGAGAGATGGGGGCACGGCGTTGCAATTTCCAGAAAAAAAGCCGTTTCCCAGGACTCGTCTGTGATCAGGGAGGCAGCTCTTTGACTGCCCAGGCCCGAAGAGAGCCCCGTCCTGGAGGCGAAGACTTTGCAATGGTAGAACCCATCGCGCCGTCTCTCAAGGCAAACTGGGGGTCGGGGGCGGGCGCAGGCGCAGGCGCAGGGCGGCAAACAGAACGCGTGTCCTGCCACCCGAGGCGGACCCCAAACCTTGACGTGTCCTCCACCTTGAACTCACGCGCCTGGGGCCGCCCCGCCAGCGAACAGGGGCGACCACCGCGGTTCTTCATCGCACTCGCCGCTCCAACCCATTCCTCTGAAACGCCCCCTCTCCAGAAGAAATCGGCACCGACACACCTTCCTCATTTTTCCCCTTCGTCCTGCTTCCCCTGGGCGTCCTGCCTCCCCTCATCGTTCTGCTCATCGTACTCGTCCGTCCTATTTCGTTTTCGTTCCTTCCCCCTCCTCCCATTCGGCCGTCGCCTTCCCCCTTCCCTCCTGCCTCAGCCGAGGCATTCCTGGAACGATTCCGAAGAAATGCGGGAACCGCTGGGGGCCTCCACCTCCCATTACCCCATCATGCTCCGTCTCGCTGGGATCTCAATGAACACCCTTGCTGAAATCCCCGCACACACTCACGACTCCCAAGTGCCGCCCCCGAAACCAATGGACTCTCCATCCTCCTCTTCCTCCTTCTCCCTCCTCCCCCGCTGTCGTTCTCATCATTGTCCCTCCTGTTCTTCCTCCTGCGTTATTTCTCATCTCGCCGTCAATTTCTCGTGTTTCCTCCCAGCCGTCCTGTGATGGGTTCCAGTTACTCGCGGAACGCAGTGGTCTTCAAGGACCTCCTCCTCCTCCTCCTCCTTCTCCTTCTCCTCCTCCTCCTTTTCGGCCGCATTCCCGCCACCGCTGCTCCAGCGCGGGCTTTCCTCGGCAGACCAGAGGAAGCGCCTAAGACTTTGAAAACCAGTGTGGGGTCAGCGTGGGCCGACGACCTGCATGCAACACAAGCTGCGGCGTCGGGGCCGCCCGTTTCCGGAGTCCAGAATGAGTCTTCCGACAGTCAGCCAGCGACTCTGCGAGCCCTGCCGGCGACTCTGCGAGCCCTGCCGTACAATCTGCTAGCTCGGGTCACGGGAAGCTTGTCAGGATATGCGTTGCTTTGCTTCTCCCTCCGCCCATGGACCCCCGCTGCCACTTCCCGAAAACTCGCACGTGCCTCCGTGCAGGAATAAGGGGGCGAAGAGGACAAGAGGATGAGGGGTATGTGTGTGTGTGCGGTGGTTCAGCGAAAGGTATGGACACAAATTTGAGGCGGGCCAACACGCTTTACCCCCTCCCCCGTTGCTCCTTCGGGCTGGCATCTGTCTTGTCTGGGGAAGCTCGATGATGAGCCGCGCAGGAGGGAGGATATCTAGAAGATCGTGTGGCCACGGGCGAAGCGCAGATGAAGACGGGTCAGGAGTCCTGGCAGGAGGGGGACGAGGGGCAAGGACAATGCGGACGACCAGGGCAGAAGGGAGGATATCAAGATCAAGGCCATGGCCGAAGATCTGTTGTAGCTGCTGACGTACATCTCGCTGAACAGCGCCAGAAACGACTGCCACCGCCCGCCATTCTCGCACGCGATGGTCTTGGCACTGTTATTGGTGATGTCATTGGGCTCAATCCTCGCTTCCCGCATCTCGCTGTTGAGCAGCGCCAGAGCACGCTGTCACTGCTCGCCATTCTCGCACGCGCTGATCCAGCATTGCAGTCATCGATGACGTCGGTTCCCAGCTTCGCCTCCCGCATCCCGCTTAGCAGCGCCGAAACCTTCCTGCCACTACTCGCCTCCCTCACACGCGCTGATCGGTGATCACCGAAGGTGAGATCTGTGACGTCGGGCCCCAGTCTCACACATGTCGATAAGCAGCGCCCAGGCCTGCTGCCACTGCTCGCCCGCATCTCCTCCTCCTTCTTCTTCGGGAACCCACCGCTTGCTCCAATGACTGCGAGCGGCGAGCGAAAGAAAACAATTGGATTGCGACCGCTTCTCTTCGTCATCTTCCCCCTCCCCCGACTTGTCCCATGAGGAGGAAAAGTGGGGGTTCGGAGCCTTCGGGGGGCCGCGTGCATCGGGCGAGCTGATCCCAGCGTTGAAACTGATAAAACGGGACACATGGAACGGAATCCAAGACTGCTCCATGTGGGATCGACGGCCACTGGCTAGTTCTAGAGAAGACGGCACCCGTGCAAACAATAACAATGTTGCGTGGCATGAGTGCACGCGCACACTCCTTTTTAAAATTATTGGAAACGCAGAGACCGATCTGAAGGGAACCCGAGAATCCTGCCAAATCGCCAGATGACCTATCACAACGGCGATCATCATATCAACTGGTGTCCCACATCTCGCCGAGCATTGTTAATGCGTGCCGCGCGCGCAAATCCAAGGGGTGTAGCTGATGGCGCCAACCTCCAACTTGGCCTCATGCGTCTCGCTCAGAACGGCCAGAGCCCACTGCCACTGCTCATTCTTCTCGCACGCGCTGGCACGCGCCGATCCCGACCAGATCACGTCGGGCTCCAGCTTCGTTTCGGACAGTTGGCTGAGAAGCGACAGCGCCGATTGCCACTGCCTGCTTGTTCCTGCGCGCGCCAGCAATCGCAGCGAAGCGGTCTTTGCCGAGTTGAAAGGCTTCGCGACGGAAACGCAACGCTGCACTCAACTGCTTAGCCCCCCCGCATTAGGCCCCCCGCAACTGCGTAGTCCCCCGCGGAAGAAGCGCATTTTCGAAAACCCCGCTTGGGGGCGCGAGAGGGTGCTTGCCCCTCTCGCACGCGCTGATCCCACCTCTGTACAGGGGACGGCGTCGGGATTGGCCGTCGCATCCCGCATCTCACCGAGAAGCGCTGGCGCCCGCAGCTGCCGCTGACCGCCCTCCTCGCGCGCGCTGATCGCAGCACCGTAGCTGATGACGTCATGCTTCTGGCTCGCCCCCCGCGTCTCGCTGATCAGTGATAGCGCCCGCTGCCGACGCCCGCCCTTCTCGATCGCGCTGATGTTCACGGTGTAGGTATGACTAGGGCTGGCCCGCGGCCTCGCGCTGATCTCTACGCGCGGAATCTGCCCACCATGCCGCGGCTGTGAAGTGGCGCGTCTCCGGGCCTCGCGGGACATGCTGGCGGGTTGGTGAAAAGTGACAGGTGACGGGGGGTGCAGCTCCGAAGAGGCCCGGAGGTCGGGCGCACAGCGTGGCGACCCACTCACGTGAACCACTGCGCGCGCGCGTCTGAGAGGCTGAACCACCTGTCGCGGCCCCCAGCCGCTGCGGCCCAGCTGCGGTGTCCTTCCGTCGCACGGAACCGCCACATTTGGTCCTCCCATCTCATGCGCCTGACGCGCGAAGGTCGGGTCAGTCTGCCACGGCCGCCGTTCCTCGTGTCTTGGCCCCACTCGGAGTCCCTCCAGAAACTCGTTATCCACGCCCGCGACGAGGTGGCCATTCCCGAACCATGGCCCGCCCGCGAGCATTTCCTCCGGGCGTGCGCCTCTGGCCACCGTCGCACTCCCACTGTCCGCGCCCTGTCCCGCGCCTTCTTCGTCGCCCGCTGGATCCAGGCGCGCAGCTGCCCCTCTGGCGCGAGCGCGCGGCCGTCAGGGGGCGGATCTCCGCCGCGCGCGGCGCCCAAGAGATTGAGCCGTGCAAGACGCATGCACCTACAGTCGGGTCGAAGAGCCTCGGCCCATGGGAAACGAAGACCCCCGCGCTCAGCAACATTTTCTGCAGTGCCCAGAACTTACGCCAGCCAACTGACACTCCGCGCTCGATCTCAACCTTCGTTACGCCGCTCAGGGGAAGCATCGCGACCAACACCTCCATCGGCTCGCCCTCTGGCAGCACCTTGACCGAGAGGCCACCGTCCAACGCGACGCCCCCCCTCGGAGAAACCCCCGCCCGATTTGGTTGGACTTTGCACTTTGTCGGGTGCCGGCGGAGGCCTCTCCCTGAAAACCACCTCGAAAATCAATCTCATGCGCTTCAACGATGTCCACGCCCTCGCAGTCGGAGTCGTATCGTCGCAAACGCCACGCGCGCAAGGCGCCGCCCGTTCAACGCCTGGCCCACTACAGCGCCGTAGCCGCGACGCTACCAGACGCAGCTCGCTTCGCCCAGAATCTACGCATGACCAGGTTGAACAAAACTGGCGACAACGGGCCCCCCTGCCGGACGCCGCGCTGCACCGCGAAGCGCCTGCTTTCCAATCCCGCGGCCGCCTAGACGTCGGCCGACATGTCCCGATCGAGATCGCGGAGGACATTGACAACACTTGGCCCCGCATTCGCAAACGTCAAGGCCTCGAACAGCTGCGCGTGGCGCACCCTGTCGAATGATTCTTCGTTGTCCAGCGTGGCCACCCACAGTTCCTCCTCCCACTCCTCTGATTTCTCCGCCACCATGCGCAGCGCGTGCAGGGCGTCGGCACAACCACTGCCACTCCTGAAACCATGCGGTTCTGCACGATATCTCTTCTCGACGCAGTCGCGGATGCTCCAGCGCAGCGCTGAAAAGCTTAGCCATTGCCGGGGTGATCGGGATCGGCCTGTAATTCTCCAGATCGTTCCGAAAAAAAAAAAAAGGGAGACACAAGCGCAATTTTCCAGTCGCTCGGCGGCCCCATGGCCCTGGCCAGCGCGTCGGTGAAGCATGGGGCCAGAACTCCCATCAACTCATCATGCCCCGTCCGCATCATCTCCATGACAAGCCCGTCATTACCTCCAGTTCTGCCGACCATCGTGGCACGCAGAAATGCCGCGACCTCTGGCGCCGTGACCCCGGCCATTTCTTCTGTCCTGTCCTGCTCCTCCCGCGCGCCGTAATCCCCCTCCACCTGGCGCAGACGCTCGTAAAACTGCGCGAAAGCCCCTGCGATGCTGGCAGTGCCGGACACCGGCTCCCCGTCCATGTTGTCGACGGCGCCGATCTTCTCAGCTCCTCCATGTCGCTGCTGCACTCCTTGGAGGTGCCTCTAGCCTTGGCCTTGATCCGCCACCTCTCGAATTTCTCTTTCGCGCCTGGCTCGTCTCTGTCGTGCCTGGCCCATCTCTCTCGAACATTGCGTGCATCTGTCGGCAAACGGCCCCTCCTGATACAACAAGACATCTCGCCGATCGCAAGTATCCACGACACCAGCTACGTCCTGAATACGCCCCTCCTCCATCCCATCGTCGTCGTCGCTCGTGCCGCGCGCGTTCCGCTTCGGATCTGGAGTTCAGCCATGGCGTCAAGCGTTGGCTTCGAGACTCCAGCCAAGCGGAAGAAAAAACGAAACTGGCACAATGCCATCCACTTCCCTGTAGACCCCTCTTCCACTTCCCCCTCCTCTCGCCGCCTCCCCCTACTCTGTGGCGTACAACTTGTCGAACTTAGCCGTGCGCTGGGTCATCTCGCCTGGGAGCTGCATGGGCTCGTCATTCCACTCCCCCACCCTGCGGTCCTTCCACCACGCCACCACCTTCTTGTAGTTGGTCTCCATGTCCTGCTTCACCGCAGCCCCATCGCCGCCCTCGACCTCGATGATCGCCCGGGCCAGCTTCCGCGCCGCCCTCTCCACTTCGGCCTCGTCGGAGTGCGGGCCCGCGCTCTGGGAGTCGACGCTGCCGTCCTCTGGAGCCCGCGCAAGTGCGCGTGCTTCCCAGCCCTTGCCTTCAAATGCCCCCATATCGCCTCTGACTTCTTAATCCTGACCGCCCCCCGCTCGGCGAACTTTTTCCCGCGCGCGAAAACCCCCTCCACCTGCTCCGCCACATCCTCCACCGCTCCTTCCCAAAACGCCACGACGAACATGGCTTTGGAATATTTGGGGAAACTGTCCGAAACAAATCGTCCTGCCCCTCTTCTCCCCCGATGCTTCTCCTTTTTCTGATCGCCCTTCCCAGCCCCGTTAAAGTCGCAGGCCACGCCAGCGGTTGCGACTGCGCCTTGCGCCCCCTGAGCTCGGCCTCCAACGCGTCCAGGCGCTTCATGGTCGGGCCCGTGTTGTTCGTCACTGCGGTGGCCGCCACCTTGGCCTCCTTCGCCTCGTCCTTCGTCTCCTGGGCCAACGCCTTCGCCAGCTTCGCGTCTCGCGCGGCGGTATCGACCTCTCCCATCATCGCGGCCATCGTCTCCTGCGCGTTCAGAGCCCAGCGAGGGGCAGACTCGTCCATCCCAGGCTCGAAATCCCCCATCTGCTCCTCCGCGTCGCACGCGCGCGCGGTCTTCCTCTCCGGCGCCTCTGGGCTGCCCCCGTTCACCCTCAACTTTCTCGCGTCGTGAGGCGTCGTCGGCTTGGCGCTGCAAGGCAGAGAGTAAGTGGCGCGGCAACTGATGGCGATAACTTGAACAAAACCGGTAACTTGAGCCTAACCAGTTGGCTTGAGCTAGAATGGCTTGAGCCGAAATGGGCTCTGTCGGCTTGCGGGGCAATTTGGGGCGTCCTCGCCCTCGCCCCTCGATCCTTCACCCCGTCGTTCATCGATCGTCTGTCGTCGACGCTTTCCAAGAGAGAGGAATCGAAGGTCCTCTTGGGGGCCGTTCGGGGACCTCTTTTCGTTCTCCTGGGGGTATCGTGGGGCCCTCTTGGGCCCTCTTGACTGCCTCATGGGGCGTATCGGGGCAGTGCGGGGCCGTCGTGGGCGCCAATCTGGCCATCTTGGGGCTGTCTTGGGGCCGTCTTGGGGTCGTCTTGGGTCGTCGCGGGGCGCCCTTGGGGCTGGGTTCTTCTTGGGCACGCTCGGGTGCCTCTTGAGCCGTCCCAGGGCCGCCTCGGGCGGTTCTTGGGCCCTCCAGGGGGCGTCGGGGGGCGTCGGTTGGGCGCCCGCGCAGTCTTCCTGGAGACTGCGCCGACGAAGAACAACTAAACAAAGTTTGCCTCTTGGGGGCCTCCTGGCCCGCCGCGGAAGCCTGGTCCAGCGTCTCTGGGTCGTCTCGGGGCCGTGTTTGGGCATCTTGGGCCCCCCTGCAATCGTCTCGGAGCGCCCGGGGGACTCGCAGGGCGCCCGAGGGCCCGGGCAGGCCCTTCAAGACAGAGGGCCCTCTCGCGCGCAAAGGCCGCTGCATAGAAGCAAACGTTAAGGTCCAACTTCGTTTCCCCATCTAGTCGCCCCACTGCCCGCGCTTCTCGCGCGCGGCCATTCCCGGCGCTGTAGCGGACCCCCCCCGCCCGACCCACCTCGCCCCGGCATGCCTCGAGTTTGAGACCCCCCGCCTGGCCATTTCTGGCCTTTGCCCAGCCGATGCCCACCGCCGCGCCCCGGCGCCCCGAGGCCCGTGGATCTCCGTTCTTGCGACCCCCCACCCCGGCCTGAAACCCGCCGACGCCCCCCGGCCGCCCACGGGCCATCCTAAACGCTTCGAAGAAACCCAAATGGGGAGAGCCGGCCCGGCAGGCTTGAACTTGCGGTCGCGACGGTGAAGTCAGGGGCCACGGGGGGCCTCCGCGTTCCTCGAGAAAGTCTTGTCTACGCTTGTACGCGACGTCAACATGTTTCCAGGAGACATCCTGGTCTCGGGTTCGGTCGCTAAAATCAAAAATGGACTCATCTGCGCCGAAGCCGGGGCGTGCTTCGGGGCGCAGACGCGGTGCTATGACTCGTTCGTTGTTCCTGCTGGGCTGGCGAAGGGAGTCGAGCACGTCGACCTCGCGCAGAATGGGATCTTCAGCCCGCGCTGCGCAGCGTCTGCTGAGCTTCTCGCGGCGCCGGCAAGATCTCGGGCGCTTGGACTTCGAGCCCCCCCCCCGCGCCTGTCGCCCCGATCCCTGGGCCTGCGCGTCGACCCCGGGACTTCCGCGCGGGGCGTAAGTCATCCGACAAGTGTGGCGCTGAGGTCGCGGCAGGAGAGGCAGGTGGAGCAGGGGTGGTCGCTGCTCTGGCCTACGAGGAGTGGGCAAACAAGTCGGATATTGGATTGGACGTTTTCCACGGGGCAGACCTTCCTTATGCAGGTGGGAGAAGAAAGGGCCCAGAGGTCACCTGGATTTCGATCAAGGGCGACTATCGGGATGTCAGATGCCCGGTCCTTCGCGCTGTTAGATGGTTCGTTCTCGGTTCATGGTTTGCGTATCCCTGGACAACGAGCTCTGCGCGGGGGAAGTCTGGCTGGCCGAAGCCTCGATGGCCAGTTTTTTGGCTGGGGAGCTCCGGAGGCTCTCTGCCTGGATCCAGGGCCGCAAATGGCGCATGGGGGCCATCTGGAAGCCATCTGTTCTCTTCTCAGCGAGTGGCACTGGGTCGCAGACGTTGACTACTGCACCTCGCCCAACGCATTCTCTGATCAGCGGGCAGTCGTACAGTCCCATTGCGTTGCCGAGCCTGCTGACGTTGCCGAGCAGGAAAAGCGCGCGTCTCATGGACAGGCTGAACCAGGGGACTCGAAATGCACGCACCGCCCTCAAGGACCCCCGTTGTTGGAAGGGCGTCCACAACCTCGACCGATGAAGGTTCGGTGGTCACGGACCTCCAAAGATTGCTCGATCTGGAAGCCTCCTGATTCTCAGGCCTCGGGAGGACAGGCAGACGCGTCCCAAGTTGGAGATCCAAGGAGTAACACCTCTTCCTCTTTTGAACTGCCAAGACCTGTGGACCGTCAGCAGTAGCTGCCCCGAAAAGGAGCGTGGTCTCCTACGACGGACTTCACTTGAGAACCACACGTTCATGGGCGACGAGAGTTTGCAACTTCTGGGTCGCATCCTTGTTTTGGGTAAGTCCACCTTGACCAGTTCCATCTCAGTTGAATGTTGTTACCGCAACCATTCCGAAAAAAAAAGGCCGAGAAGGAGGTGCCGTCCCATCGCAATCTTCCCCTCACCGTACCGTCTTTCAGGAAAACACCATAAATGCCCGAGCCGAACAATGGGAACACTCTGGTGCGAGAGGGTACTGCGCAGCAGTAACACACCAATGGGGCCGAGGACATCGTCTGGAGGCTATCTTTTCGATCTGAATGTGGCATCACACAACAGGGATTCGCGGCCTCGTACATGTGTAAATACAAAGAGCGGATATGTTTGAAGGCTCTTGTTCGGGGACACCCAACACCAGTTTCCCGTAGGCATATCGAACATGCGCACTGCATCATTGAGTCCGCGAGGCACATGGTGCTCGCGGGTCCAAGGGGTCGTTTCGGAGTTCCACCGCTTACGTTGACGGCGCGAGCCTTTCTGCTCAGGGGTTCAGGGTTTTCGTCTTCCGGTCGATCGTGGAGATGGTGGTCGCGATTTTGCGGATTCCAGAAGTCCTGAACACAACCACGTTGTCATCCATTGAGGGCGCATCCTTTACTTCCCCCGCCTTCCGCCAGCCTTCCGCCAGCTTCCGCCCGCGGAGGCGGCGTCGACTTACTTCCGCCGACCGTCCGCCGTGTGAAGCCAAGGCCCTTTCTGGAACGCCTCAGATGATAGGAGGACAAGCTGCCATGGACAAGGTGGCCCTGGTATGCTCTTGCCCCACGCAGGGATCGGAGCTGGAAGCCCGTCTCGACGCCCTGGGTGTCTACTCGCAGAAGGCCGTGCACCTTGGACGGGACGACGCCGCTGACACCACGTTCCAGGCTACTTCGGATGCTCGGAGGCCACCTCGGAAGGAAACCCATCAACATTGCCTGTGTCGCACCCCTCCCTAGGATCATCTACGGGGCGGAGGCTCATGAGCAGACCGGCGGTGATATTGTTTCTTTACGCAGGGAGGCGGCCAGCGTTCTCAAGCCATCTTCCTCCAGCAGGTATTTCACTGTGCTCAACTTCCTCGAAAGGGACATTGTGTGGCACGCTCTCCTGGCGCCGATTGCACGTTGCTGCAAGGAGGTCATGCTGCTAAGAACCCGCTTATTTCGAGGCTGCCTGGGTTGGGTTAGTTTCAAACGTTCTTGGGAGCAGGTATATCTGGGGACCAAGGGCGACGGGCTCACCTGGAGGACGGTCTAAGGGCATGTCTGCGACGCTTATGGCACTCAAACGTCTGGGTGGAGCATGCCCGACTGCACGTGCTTCGTGGACGGCTTTGGGAATCAAGTTTCGTGCATTATTTTGGCACCGACTTTGATCAGGAAGCTTCTGCATGAGGCACCTCAAAAGACTCTGGAGAGGCAAGCTTTCAAGAGGCTCCTGGACTGCGACGTGTTCGTGAACATGGACCCACTTGCTGTTCGCGCTGACGACGGTCAGCGCACCTAACCCACACCTTTTGCTCGACCAGCTAAGCTCTCTTTGGTACCAGAGTGCGGTGCTGGAGCTCGAAGCTCTGACACCAATCTCGCAGAAGCACTTCCAGGCCATCCACCTGCCGCGGGGCCAGGAAGCGCCACGAGCTTGGCAGACCCATTCTCCAGTAGAAGGGTGCCGCAGGCTGTGCTTTGATGTGGTCCAGCAGTCGCTCAGATCCTCGAGCCTCACACACTTTAAGAAGGGATGTATCCGAGCTCGATGCTGCAACGCGATCTTCACACCGGTCAGGGCGTTGGCCGAGGGGTATCAAGTGCCCTGTCCCTGTGCCACGTGCGGACTTCACCCAAACACCCTCTTTCGCAGGTTGTGGGTCTGCACCGCCACTAAGGATGAGAGGCTCCAGAAGTTCAAGGAGGGTCTCATCAATGAGGCTCTGGAAGCTCTCGAGCAGAAATTGCCGGATCCCATCGCCTACCTCATATGTGCGTTCCCTCACCCGAGCGACTTCGTGCCCACCCCCCTGGGCCAGGACGGGATTTCAGATATTCGAAGGTGCCAGAGGTGGAGGGCGGTCTTGGGGGATCCCTCTTCGGCGACACTTTCCTAGATGGCAGCTGTTCAGAGTTGGACGGGGCTGGCTGGGGAGTGGCCAAGGTCTTCCTGGAGGGGGAGCTCCTGGCCTGGAAGTGCGGGCCCCTCTGGGACCACATGCTCCAGTCACCACAAGCTGGCGAATACGGGGCTCCTGCTGCAGCAGGACAAGTTATGAATGGGGAAGCTCGCTTGCTCTCCGATTGCGCGAGTGCTGCTCCAGCAGCTCAAAGAGCTCGTTCTGACAGGGCCTCGGGTCATCGGGCCTACGCTGGCTCGGTCCCTGATGGTGTATCGAAGTCCGACAGGAGTGCCCAAGGGGTTTCGAAAGTAGAGGCCGCGATCGACACGAAGGTCTCTCGCCCGAAGGGGCCCACCGTCAGTACGACAACGACTTTGCCGATCGAGCTGCCAAGAAAGAGCCCAGCAGCACCCAATCCCCGACCCCGAGGCCAGAGAGAGCTTCGACTAATATATAATCGTGTCGCGTGTTGTTGCCAGGCTGGCCGCCAGGGCCCTTCCTTTGTGGCACACGTGCGACCTCACGGGGGTTGACTATTGCAAACCCAAGGCCCCCCTGAGTCTAGGGATCCAGAGCCAATAAGTCAGAGCAGCTCCCCCTGCCGCACGTACAGCGTGCTTCCTCGTTTGAATCCAGGGATGCTTGCTGCGAGCGGCCGACTGCTCCGATGGTTCGTTTCTTGGGAAGCTGAGCTTTCCAGTAAAGGCGCGACTGGAATAATGACTGGGCAGACTCCTCGAACTCCCGAAGGTCGTGGAACGCCACCCACAAGAAGGTCACGGCATTGGAGACTATCCATCTTATTCTACACCCCCTCCTCCTTCGCCTCTTGTCCTCCCCTCCCCTCTCCTCCTGCTCCCCCAGTCCAAGTCGACCGCCAGACCTGCCCGAGGGCGCATTCCGACCAGGGTGTCGAGGCCAATCGGCCGTGGCGAGAGAGGACGGCTAAGTACCGAAAGCGCCAATATCTTCTGCTCCTTCTACGTACTCCTCCTCCCTCCTGCTGCTGCTGCTGCTCCTCCTCCTCATCATCCTCCTCCTTCACTCCCCCAAACCTTGTAGGTCGCAGGAGACTCCCGAAAGCCTCGGGAAGCCTCCACAAGACAACCATGGGCTGATCAGATGCACACTCGGAACACATTCGACCATCGATCATCCTTATCCTCCTCCTCCTCCATCTCCTCCGCCGCCTCCTCCTCTGCCTCCCCATCCTCACCATCCTCCGCCTCCTCGTCATCTTCCTCCCCCTCCTCCTCCTTCGCCTCCTCGTCCTCCTCTTCCTCCTCCTCCTCGTCCTCGTCCTCCTCCTTCTCATTTTTCTCGTCCTCCCCCTTTCCCTCTCCCTCTCCTCCTCTTCCCCTCGCGCGGAGATCCTGGGTGGCCGCCAGGCTGCCAGGCCAGTCCGCACGAGGGCAATCGTGCGGCTCGTGTCCCCCTGGCCTGGAGGGAAAGAACGTGAGGACCACGGCCAACGACTGAAGGCAGACACGAATGCGGCCCAAGGACACACACAGATAAATATGTACAGACATTTAACGATCCCCCAGATGCTTTTATATGTGTTTAGGATGTTTGTTTCCCCCTCCGCTTCGCATGTATTCCCACGTATTTCATGAAATCGATGATCATTTGTGTCGTGTGCTTTCGTTCCCTCTTGAGAGGCGCGGGTGCCGCGCTTGGTCACCATCTTCTTCGACGTCGACTCGTGGCTCGTCCTTGCGAAGCGGCGACGGCCTGCATGGACCATGACTGCGGGCATGATTGTAATCCATATCTCTGCGGGAATGATATTGATTTATATCCACTCCGTCTTGGATTGCTTGGGAAGGAGCAGCGCGGGCCGAAGCGAAGTGGCTATGGACACAGCTCGCATGTCCACGGCGCCTGAAGTGTCTGAGGAAGGGAGCCCGACACCCCAAGCTGCAGTGGGTATGCTTACAAACCGACCCGCTCATCGAAAGAAGTAGGTGGAGACATGTAGTGGGAAGGCAGATTCAGGAGAGTGGATTCGGGCCCACCCACCGAATAACAACAAGCAACACCATACACATATATGTATCTATACATGTATTATTGATCAAGGCAGGCGCTTGACAGATATTGGGACCTTTATATGAAAATGTAGCCCGACATCTGATCAAGAAAACCATACTTTAAGGAATACGTGCCAGTCTCCCCGACTTTCTTCCCACAGACTTGGGCAAGCTTTTTGGTCTACGCTGGAGGGGCGAACGTGCGTCATAACCTGGGCCGGCTTTCCAGCAAGCTGGTCAAGAAACGAGGGCCCAACTGTTCGGGAGGAAGTTTCTTGATCATATGCTCCACCGCACCTGCTCTCAACGACTGGCGTGCAAGTCCGCAGTCCCGGCCACGGTCAGCGCGCCTCTCTCCACGAGCGGCGGGCTGCCTGGCCTCGCCCGCGCCGTTAGGAGCTGGCTCGGCGCAGGGCCATGGCCTCGCCCCGCCCGTCTGCCCCCGCTGCAGCGGCGTGCCCTCGGAGGAGGAAGAGGCACCCAAACCGCGAGCCTCCCCTCCTTTGCCCCTCTTTCGGGCCTGCTGGGAGGCCCTCGTCTCCACCGCTGGATCCGCCTCGACATCCTCAGGACGCACCCCTGGCGAGGTCCGGGAAGTATAGCGGCATCTGTGCCTCTTAGCTTCCTCATGCCCCCCCCCCCCCCCTCGCCTTGAACAGCGGCGAGAGGATGGCCGCCTGCCGCGCGTCCGCCCCGCCCCCTCGCCGAGGGGGGGCCCAGGCTGCCGAGCCAGAGGCGGTGCGAGTGGGGGAGCAAAACCGATATCGTTTTGTCAGATGGATCTCTCGAGCTCTTCGCCGCCTCAGGCGGTGCGCGCTCAGAGCAGGAGGACAGCAGGGCCCACACGAAGGCGTGGGTGGCATGGGCAGTGTAGCTCCGCGCGCGTGTCTGATGCTCTGGCGAGCAAGAATACAGCAAAGCCCCAGGATAACAGACCAAAACAAGAATGGAGGAGCAACCACAGTATCGATGACACGCCGCTCGGGGGGAACCTACGAGCGTGTTGCTGCTGCTACGGCTGAAGAAGAAGCACCATGCCGTCGGACAAAATCAACGGCGGGCACCCGACGGCCGCTTGTCGTTGATACTCAATTTCCTTTCCTCCGTGAGGAGTTCGGACGCACCCCCTGGGAACTCTTCTAGACGAGCGCGTTCCGCTAGTCGCAAAATAACTACTCGCACATATATTGGATCCGCCGCGGGGGATTTACGAGCTAGTTGCCGTAGGCCACGAAGCCAGACTAGCCCCGACTGAGCCCAGGATTCAGTTGGATGGAGCGGAATCGAGCCAGGTCGAGCGGGATTTGACGAGGTCCAGCGGGACTGAATCGGACAAGGCGGGACTCGCGCTGCCCACACTCGGCAGTTCACGTGCCGCGCGGCGGCACACGAGTGACGAACGAGCAACACACACCCATACTTGGCGGCGCGCGCAAAGGGGTGGAGGGAGGGGGGAGGGCTTCTTAGAAGGAGGCTGCATCTCAGAAGGCGCCGGCCTCACTTCTGTAGATAAGGCCCGCGCCTTCTAAGAAGCAGGGGTGCTTCTAAGAAGCCCTCCCCTCTCACCCCACCCCCCTCTGCGCGTGGCTGAGCTATGGGTGCGTGTTGTCGGACGGGGATCCCCGCTCGAACGGGAGCGTCACCCAGGGTCCGGCAAACCGCAGCCATACCAGTCCTCCCGCCAACGACCCCCCGATGGGTATGGGTGTGTGTGTGATTGTGTTGTCTCTCCGTCGATGAGGGAGCAGCGAGGGAGAGGCAGGCAGCCAGCGACGACCGCGCAGGCGGGAGGCCATGGGCAAGCAGGGAGCACGGGCACGCGGCCATCTTCCGCAGGAGGCGGGGGCGGCGTGTCGGAACACCTTTTTGCAATAAGTTAGACTTCGATTTCCCATCGAACGCCGAAGGAAACCTAAGGCAAACTGTAAGACAACTAAGAAACACCGAGCCCCTCCCAAACGAAACGGGTTCCCTCTTCATCGCCCTGACTATACGGCAAGTTCGTGCCGTGTCGACCCCAGCGCAGATTTCTGACACCGCGTGGATCGTTCCACCTTGAGCGATCCACGCGGCTTTTCGATACCCGATCGTTCCGTACTGGCCGATTCTGGGCCACTGGCGGCATTCAACCTTGACACCGCGGCGGGGTCGCTGCCGCCTTGGACATCGGACATCGGACCTGCGGGGGCGTCGCAGGTTGGCGCCGTGGCACCTGGCAAGTGTGAGACAGATGAGCAAACAACACACACGGCGCAGCTGCCGCGTCGGCGCGACACAAAACCTGCCGTAGAAGTTGGGCATGGAGGTGGGCGGTGCTTGCCACCTCCTCGCCCGGCGCAGACGGATTTTTCATTGACATCTCCGCGTGCAGTCGGGCTGCTGAAATAAGGGCCGCTAAATAAGGAACGACGCCCCTCTGTGACTTCAAAAAAGCCTGGGTGCACGAGAAGGGCTAGAGGAACAACCACGGAAGGACGTAAGGAACATCGAGCCCCTTCCGATTCCGAACTGCTCCTTATTTCAGCGTCCAGGGAGGGGGGGGGGGGAGGGCGGGGGTTGGCCTGGGTAACGATAAGGGGGCCACTTGCGAACCCTACCCTTACCCCCCACGATTTTTCTGAGGGGGAGGGGTGGGGTTCACTCCGTCCGGGAGCTCCCGAACGAAGTGAACCCCACCCTCCACCTCAGAGATCGTGGGGGGTAGGGGCAGGGTTTGCAAGTGGCCCCCTAAACGACCGCCAAGCGCCTGAGGAAAGACAAAGTCTCGCGCGGGCCGTGGACGCTGCCGCCTCCGTCCGGGGTGCGGTGCAGGGCAGGCAGGCACCCCCAAGAGATCGGCACGTTCGGTCCCAGAGCTGTCCGTGAATCTAGGCCTCCTGGGGCTGCTCTCGGCCTCCCGAAGAGAGGACCGAACAGTCACACGCTGGCCTGGGCGTGTTTCTCTTTCGCGGGCCCATATGAGAAACTTGGAGCGTGCCTGGGTAGCCTCGCAACATCTGGTTGCAACGCCCCGACAGTAACAGTCCAATATGGCCTTCGCACAAGGCGGCCAACATGCCGAAGTGCCGTGAAAAGGCGTGACTCCGCTTTCGAGGCAGACGACAGTTTCCGCACAGTGCTCCGAGAACGAGGAACGCGCCGAGGGCAGCGAGAGACCGTTCGAAACCTCGCGTTCTCGCCAGGTCAAGCGCGCTCTGCCCCTCGGGATGACAGAGATCACTCACCGACGCACTCGCAAGCGCCTTCGCAGACCGTTGATGCACTCGCACCATACGGCGAACACCGCGTATGTTTGAGCAAAAATGTGTGGACGGTATGAAACCAATTCGTTTTTGTCCCAACCATCCTGTGGTGTTGGGTCCTCGTTTTGAAGAGACAGCGCCACGCATCCCACCTTCCTTCCTCCTCCTCCTCCTCCTCCCCCTCCTCCCCCTCATCCCTCCTCCCCCTCCTTGCCTCTGCTCTCGGCACACCTCCAACACGTTTCGTAGCCCCATGGGGAGCTCCACCGAAGGCCCCAGTGGTTGCTCTCGCATGCGGTTCCCCCACCCAGGGCAGCGCTTCGTGGCCCCATAGGGGGCTCCACCGAAGGCCCCAGTGGCTGCCCTCGCATGCGGTTCCCCCACCCAGGGCAGCGTTTCGTGGCCCCATAGGGAGCTCCACCGAATGCCCCAGTGGTGCAGTTCGCATGCGGTTCACGTGCCAAGGGCAGCGTTTCGTGGCCCCATAGGGAGCTCCACCGAAGGCCCCAGTGGCTGCTCTCGCATGCGGTTCCCCCACCCAGGGCAGCGTTTCGTGGCCCCATAGGGAGCTCCACCGAAGGCCCCAGTGGCTGCTCGCATGCGGTTCCCCCACCCAGGGCAGCGCTTCGTGGCCCCATAGGGAGCTCCACCGAAGGCCCCAGTGGCTGTTCGCATGCGGTTCCCCCACCCAGGGCAGCGTTTCGTGGCCCCATAGGGAGCTCCACCGAAGGCCCCAGTGGCTGTTCGCATGCGGTTCCCCCACCCAGGGCAGCGTTTCGTGGCCCCATAGGGAGCTCCACCGAAGGCCCCAGTGGCTGTTCGCATGCGGTTCCCCCGCCCAGGGCAGCGTTTCGGCCCCATAGGGAGCTCCACCGAAGGCCCCAGTGGGCTCGCATGCCCCCCCGCCCAGGGCAGCGCTTCGTGGCCCCATAGGGGGCTCCACCGAAGGCCCCAGTGGCTGCCTCGCATGCGGTTCCCCCACCCAGGGCAGCGTTTCGTGGCCCCATAGGGAGCTCCACCGAATGCCCCAGTGGTGCAGTTCGCATGCGGTTCACGTGCCAAGGGCAGCGTTTCGTGGCCCCATAGGGGGCTCCACCGAAGGCCCCAGTGGCTGCTCTCGCATGCGGCCCCCCCGCCCAGGGCAGCGCTTCGTGGCAGCATAGGGAGCTCCACCGAAGGCCCCAGTGGCGCAGTTCGCATGCGGTTCCCCCACTCAGGGCAGCGCTTCGTGGCCCCATAGGGAGCTCCACCGAAGGCCCCAGCGGTTGCTCTCGCATGCGGTTCCCCCACACAGGGCAGCGCTTCGTGGCCCCATAGGCAGCTCCACCGAAGGCCCCAGTGGCTGCTCTCGCATGCGCCCCCCCCGCCCAGGGCAGCGCTTCGTTGCCCCATAAGGGGCTCCACCGAAGGCCCCAGTGGCTGCTCTCGCATGCGGTTCCCCCACCCAGGGCAGCGTTTCGTGGCCCCATAGGGAGCTCCACCGAATGCCCCAGTGGTGCAGTTCGCATGCGGTTCACGTGCCAAGGGCAGCGTTTCGTGGCCGCATAGGGAGCCCCACCGAATGCCCCAGTGGCGCCGTTCGCATGCGGGTCCCCCACCCAGGGCAGCGCTTCGTGGCCCCATGGGGAGCTCCACCGAAGGCCCCAGTGGCGCAGTTCGCATGCGGTTCCCCCACTCAGGGCAGCGCTTCGTAGCCCCATAGGGAGCTCCACCGAAGGCCCCCGTGGCGCAGTTCGCATGCGGTTCCCCCACCCGGGGCAGCGCTTCGTGGCCCCATAAAGAGATCCACCGAAGGCCCCAGTGGCGCAGTTCGCATGCGGTTCCCCCACCCAAGACAACGTTTCGTGGCCCCTAAGGGAGCTCCACCGAAATCCTGCCCCAGCGGCGCAGTTCGCATGCGGTTCCCCTACCCAGGGCAGCGTTTCGTGGCCCCATAGGGAGCTCCACCGAAAGCGGCACCCACAACGCGTTACGAACAATTGCTTATGGTTGGGTCCTTCGCCAGGATAATTTCTCAATGCCAAGATCAGCTGATAAAATGCGGCCAGCCTTCTGGGCGCAGCGCGTATCGTGAATATCATGTTCGTTGTTCCGAAGCCCCGGTTTCCCTTGCCTGGGTTTGGGTTACCCTCCCCTACCCCCGCCTTGGGGTGCGCACGCTGTGTTGTACCCCCCCTGGGGACGTTCGAGGGGTGTGACGATGGCATATCACAGGCTACGGACCCACGAATCCAGCGCGCGACAAACAGTCGGTCTAGGACCTGAGGCCATGACGCCTCGCAGGCGCAGGCCTCAGGTCTTAGACCGATTGCTTGTCGTTCGTAACGCTCGTAACGACATGGGTTCAAGCGAATCGCACGCGTGCGATCGCAACGTTGTTTTATGATGGGTTGGGCATTGTTGGTCGCGCCCGCCGCGACGCAATGTCGGCCGGAGCAGCTAAATTACCGTGGCGTTCAATGCGGGGTGTCTCGTGCCGCGCCGCACGCGAGCTAGGCGAACGATGAAAGGGGCGACAAGACGGATTAGACAGGGCACTCGTTTACCCCCGTATAGGCGGCCATGCGATGGAGCAATACAAATAACCGTAAGAAGGAACAGAGCCCTGGGAGAGGAGGAGGACGAAATAACGGAGGATGATGAGCAAGGTGGAGCAAGGGATCACATCTCTGAATATCACACCGCTCGCTCGTTTGAGTGCTGGTGACGTCGCCATCCATGAGGGGCTGCGATTTGCGAAGCTGTCGCCACTTTCGAGGGCAGTTGGAGGGTGCAGCGGACCAGCCTGAGTGGCAGAATTGAGTCTCAGCGCGCGTGAGTCTGACTGCCTACGAGCCTGGGCGCGTTAAAGCCGGAGCGCGAGTGAGTATGAGTGTGGGTGGGTCTGAGCGTCAGTAAGTCTGTGTGAGAGTGGGTATGAGTATGAGTGAGTTCGATTACTGAGTTCGATTACGAGCGAGTCTAAGCATGAGTGAGTGTTAGTGCGAGTGTGCTTGAATGTGAACTGGGCGGTCGGCGGCTCTGCAGGCGCAGCCCCGGTGAATTTGGGAAGTAGGGGGTTGGCCTAGCCACTGAATGAGAAAACGTCATGCTTGCAATGGCGAAGCCTTCGGTGACAACGGTTTGAAGGAATGCGTCTTCGAATCCTGAATTCTCGGACGTTGGCGTCAGGCACTGCGATTCGCAGTGCTAGGTCCTGTCGCGCGGAGCCTCCGCACAGAACAAAACAATCCCTATGCTCCGAAACCCGCAGCTGCGAGCTCAGCGCCCATTGCTGTTGGTGGGCACTGCGCTGCCTGGCCTCGTGCTCTGAGGCCGCTCAGGTCTAGACCTCGCAGCCCAAATCAAGAAGGCTCCTCCAGCCACTTGGCAAACTGAACGTGCGCTGGGTTCTCCTTGGCCAGAGCAGGGCGCGACTCCAGCACGCCCCCCGCGGCGCGTTGACCTTGACCCAGACCATCTCGTGATTGGGGTCGCCGATAGAGTCTGGGCTGGCGCCCCAACGAACGAACTTGGAATCTCCAGGCGCCTCGGGGATCACAGCGAACTCGAAGTGCTTCGGCGGGATGGCCAGCACGCCCCCAGGCTTGCGCGCGGTGCAGGCGAGTCCGTGCGCAGCGCTGAGCTTCTGAAGACCCGCTTGGCTGCCCTTCTCCAGGAAGGCGACTGATCCGGGATGCCTGGCCAGGCGTGCTCTCCGCTGGGACCAAAAAGAGCTGGCACTCGCCAGCGAGGGCCACGATGATGTCCGCGATGCCGAACGGAACCATGCTGACTGACTGTATCACCTCATTGGTAACGCACAGCTCGTAGTCGCACAGCGTGTGGCCCCACTCCTTCGCCGCGCCAGCAAGCGACATGCGCGTGAGAAATTGACTCAGGCAGCTGCGCATTACTCATCCTGTTGATGGTCGTGGCCATGGGTCCCTTAGCCACGGCGCAGGCGAGCGCGCTTGTCTTGTCCTTCTTCATGCGCTTCTCGATGCACTGGAAATGCTTCTTGAACGGTCCATCGGCATGAGCTCCTCTACCGCGGTCTTGATCGAACCCCTGTTGATCACCGAGATCTTGTTATTCCAGATGTCCGTCGGCGCGCTGCTCACTCCACGCTGGCACTGATCGCCAAGAGTCTCCGCGAGCTGGGAAAATGATTTCGAATACTGCTGAACGCCCTGCACCTCGCCCTTGGTGGCCTCACCATCAGCCTTCCTCGCAAGTTTATTATTGTAGTCCTTGGCCAACTTCACGCTGATGCCGAGAGCGTCCTTTAAATCCTGGACGAGGCGAAGCTTCCGCAAGTCAGCCGCCTTGGCCGTCACCTCTTTCTTGCGTAAGTATAACTGCCCTGCTGCCGCGCCATCCAGGGGCGCGCGATCGGCAAGGTACACCTTGACGAAGTCATCGGCGGCTGTGAAAAGTCGATCGTGCGCGGAGGCCATGGAATCCGCTCCCTTCGTCTTAGTGGTCAGCTCGCCGCCGCCGAAATCCTCCTTGACGGCGTCGTCGAGCACCCGCTTGGCGTCGTTCTTGCTCACGCCGTACCTGTTCTTGAAAAGTGGCGAGGGCCACCTTTCTCGATTGTGCCCAGTTCCACCAGGTGACGCGATGGGCCTCGGCGCTGGTCTCTTCTTCGGCTTCTTCGCGCTGCCCTGCGCCTCCTCGGTGGCGGCAGAATCGCCTCCGAGGCCCTCGATGTCGCGAATCTCGTCCTCCTCAGTCTGGACTCTCCCCTTCAACTGGCTCAAGATCTGGCGCTGAAGTGGCTGAGCTAGCTCAGATGCCATGCGAGTAGCGACCTCAGTGTCCATGCTGGTGGGTCCTCTCGTTCGGCACGCTGCCGACCTGAGCTCCCAAGACGCGCCGGTGCTCCGCCATCGCCTGGCGTTGGACCTCAGCCCCCTCAGCAAGAAGTTGGGCAGCCGCATCGGCATCAGCAGCCCGGGCGCTCCGCCTGTTGGCCGTGTCAGTCACGTCCTTGTCGAGAAGATTACTGACGTCGCCGCCGAACTTCGGGAGACACCACTCACCGTGGATATGCTTAGCGCCTGGTGCAGGGTCGTTGGTCAACCTGTCCCACTCATCCTTGATCCTCTGGGGCTCCCACTGTCGGATCAGCTTGCTTGTCTCGAAGTCCTCGAAGGGTTGCCAGAGGAAGCGAATGCGATCCTCAGTGTCCTGCTCCTTCGTCTGGTAGTTCCCGATCTGGTAATCGTCCCACACGCGTGCCTGACCTCTGCCAGGTTTCTTGCGCCTGCGCTGCCGATCGAACAACTCCGTCCTCTCCTCGTCCGACGCGTTGCCCCACCAAGTCTTGAACCTCTTGTCCTTCTCGACCCTATTTGAAATGCTTTCGGTGACCTGCTTGCACGCGTTGTGCACCCTCGAAACAGTCGTCTTCGAGCCCGACGGGTGGGGGTCCATGGCGTCGGCGCTCTTCCTGCATTTCACGCAGGACATGCCGAGCTTCTCAGAGGCGCGGCATGGCGCACGCGCCATTGCAACGCAGTAGCCCCGCGGGTGGCGGGCGATGGCCTGCAGGCGCAGGCGCCGGGCCAGGGTGAGCCCGCGAGAATGGGAGCTGGCGAGGCCCCCTTGTCTGCCATATTGCTGCAGCTGGCTGGCGATGGCACTGGCGGCCGCGATGGTGGGCCGGGCGCAGCAGTCAAGAGCGGAGAAGGCGTAGGGGGATGGAGAGGAGGATGATGAGGGGGCGGGTGGGTCGGGTGAGGGGGGCCCGAGGGCGAAGATCATTAGTTTCGAGCTATGGAGGACAAGGAGAAGAGGAGCAAGGGCAGAAGAGAGGAAGAGGAAGACTAGAAGGATTGGTTAGAGGAGAACGGTTTGGGGCTGAAGAAGACGAATCAAGGTTGACCGTTGAGCAGGAAGGACCTCGTTTGTCTGACGAAGAAGTCATCAAGTCGACTCACCTCAAATTTTAGCTCCCAGCCGAGGGCCGACGACTGTCCTGTGCACGCGAGAATGGGCGCAGCCTCACTGCGCAGACGCGAAACGAAAATGAGGCGCCTCGCTTGCTCCTCAGGGCGCGCCTCTGGGCCCCATTGCCGGCGTCGACATTGGGTGCTGGCGAAAACCCTGAGCAAGCCAGAACTGGTAGTGGGCCGCCACGGCCTCCGCGAAGGCCATGCAGTAGTGCTCGCTGTTGCTCATCGCCATCTTGGTCCAGTTAGTCTTCACGATGGCGTTGCCGTCGGTAGTTGTCACCTTCTTCTCGGTCGCGAGCCTCGCTCTGTTCACCCAATCGTCGTGCGGCACTGACGCGCGCACGTTAATGATGAAGGGCGCTGTCCCCATGAGCTTCAATGGCTTGACCGAGGCATCGGGCTCGTCGAAGTAGCCGCGGCCGCAGCACGCCGTCGCAACGTTGTGCATGCCGAAGATAGTCCGGATGATGTCTACGTGGTTCAGCCACGAGCTTTTGGGCTGCTCCAGAGTATAGTGGCGGCATTCCCAGTGGAGAACAACCGCAATGATGACATAATGCTCTGTCAATGCGTTAACCTCTTGCACTACTGCAACACCAGGCTTCCCAAGAGGACTTACCCGACTCCTGCCATAGGTATGTCTGTTCATCCATACCCTGGTCTTGCACTCGATACCCCACCAGAACTCTCCGCATGGAACAAGGCAGCGAGCTGCACATAGGTAAGCGAAGAAACCGGGCTGCTTGGCAGAATTCAAGGGATCGTCGCAACGGCAGTCCACAGCGACGCCGTGTAAGCCATGGGCCCTGAAGGCTTGAGACAAGCGCTGGCGCCCGCTCATGCCCTCGACGAGATCGAACTTCCACTTTGTTGCGTGGTCAGGTTCAGCCCTGAGCTTGAACATCTGCAACAGTTCCATCATGCTAATCTCCTCGAGGGTGTAGCTGTACTTCAAGTAGTCCTGCACAGCCTCACGGAAGAGCGCGCGCCAGTCTGACAAGGTCGCCTTGTTGAACGCATTATTCACTTGATTCTGGATGGCCAAGCGAGCAGCAAAGGAATCCTTTGGCAGAGAAGTGCAGGCGTCGCTGCGCAGCCCATTCCACAAGCCTGGGAGAGAAATGGCCGGACCGATCCACAAGTAATGCCCTGCCCTCGGCACCCGGTGTACAGCGATCTGTTCTCGGCGTTGTCAAAGACATCCGTGGGCTGAACCATGCCCTGGGGATGGGCCTCAAACTCTGCGGCGCGCGTAGGGGACGATGGAACGATCTCCTCATCTGACTCGGATGTGAACACACTTTTGCGGCTCAACATGGCGATTGATGAAGTCGGAAAGGCACTGCAGCGGTGCGCGACGCAAGCCTCGCCGAAATGGAGCCACCTGGGCAAAAACGGAACACTCCAGAACTCACGTCTGCCAGATCACGAGATCGCCCAGTCAGCTGTCCCCCAAACCTACCGCGCAAGGGCCTCCAAGGCCTCGCAAGCCCTCAGAAGCCTCCAAGGGTCTTCCGAAGCGCTCCAAAGGCCCTTGGTGAAGGCCCCGAAGTTCCCAAGGGCCTCGCAGGACCCCTCAGGACCTTCGATGCTCTTCCAAGGCCTCTGCAGGCTTCCCCAAACAGTCCCACGGCCTCAGGTCTCCCAGGAGCCCCCCAGGGCCTCCGAGGGTCTCCCCGCCCCTTCTCCGCCCCTTCTCCGCCCCTTCTCCACCCCTTCTCCGCCCCTTCTCCAACTCCCCCGCTGCCCCTGGCCCACCCATGCGCGCACTGGCCAATCCTCGAAGCCTGATCCCAGAAATTGCTGAGATCGAAGGCGTACTGCATAGGAACAGCGCGCTTCGACTCTCAAAACCAACGTCGGCGTGCAGAAGCGCGAGTGACAAGGCGTTGATCCTTGAAGAGTACCTCCCCGGACGCGAAACTTTCATTGGCGCAGGGTGAAACAGTCCCGAGATCAAGAAAGGCCCTGAGGACAGAGATGGGCCCCAATGAGGGCCCAAACCACCAAGTGGCACATGAGTAGCGTGGGGAGGATGCTGGACGATGGAGTGGCAGAGTGGGAGGTGCCGATGAATCAGGAAGGGTGGAGGGACAGACGACGTTAGCCATGCGCATGCTCATGCGTGTACTATGTCTTGCACTGTTGTGCAAGAGACGAGACGTGGCTTTGTATGCTACGTGACTGCATTCGGTATGCTTGCGATGCTGAGACGTGGGCGACGTTGGTGACGACGACGGTTGCGCTTGCAGTGTTGCAGACACTCTACCCATCCACAATCTTTCTGGCGGCCACAAGTTGGGCCTCAGAAGAGAGCAATTTGTGATGCTCGCGGCCGAGAGCGTGACGACCGCCCTTGGGCCGCGAAATGAGAAATGCGCAGCAATCTTTCTCTGGCCCATGCCAGTGAAGCGTGTATCTTACGCAGGGCCGATGCACGTGGTGTTCAGCAGTCGGGCATTTGATGTAGGCTCGTTGTTCACCGCTCTGGCGCGACCAACCGTCGAACCATATCTTGAAACGTCCATCGCCGAAATCCGATGCCGGGGGCGGATGGCTGGCATGATCCGCGCGTGGACGATTGCTTCGGCATCGTCGTGAGGAGCCAGGGCCGAAGCCACTGCGCCTGCACCTCCACTTGCAGGCATCGGCTCTATGATAATGCCCTGGCCCTTAAAACAATTTGCAAAATCCTTGTTCGCGAAGCGGGAACAGCCCGGGTCGTTGAAAATCGTTCGCAACTTTTCTTCGGGAAGCTGAATCAAGCATTCATTCGAAGCATGCTGCTTATTGTTAAAAACCGTCGCCATGCGCTGGTCCTCGAAGATTGATTCAGAACGGAGCCGTGCGAGCCAATCAGACTTGCCCCCGAACAAGTTCTCATAACAGAATATCTCGTCAGAGAAACTTGTCTGCTGCCGCTATCGGTTCAGGGCGTCTCTCTGGGGCCCAGCCCATGTCCAACAATGCAGCGCGCAACGAGACTTTCGAGAGATCGCGAAACCCGCAAAGGCATCCTTTTCGCGTCTGGCAAATGGCACGGGGTCAAATGCAACCCGATGCGATTACCAGCGAACCTTCCTCGAATCAGTGTCCATGACTTCGTCGCCAAACTCGCTCTCCTGCTTCACAAGAATACCGCAGCGCAGAACGGCGTCCATGCAGTGCTTGCTGATCACATCCAGACCTGGATTTCCAAACGTAGGTATGCTGTCCACGTAAGTCTGTTCCATGACCGCCAACTGGAAGAGGCTCTCGATGTGGGTCTCCATTGGCACATGAGGGACACGGCCCAGCTCTGGCTCGCCCTCGTCATATAGCTCTTCCCCACCCCCAGCTGGAACATCCTGTCAGGCTGGACAAACTTCGCGCGCAGGATGCAGGCAGGTCGACACGTGGGCTAATCGCCATAGGAACACCCTCGAACACATGTCCGGAAACTCTTCTGAACAGTCCACTTGCCCATGTCAAAAAAATGATTACCGTTCTCGCCCTGTTCGATGTTGACCCGGCCGTTCTCGATGGCGCCAACGGGCTTCAGCTCCCGAGCGCTGATGCACGCCGACGGGATGCGTTCCCTCACCGCGGCGTTCGCCGAGGTTCGGCCACCAGGGTTAAGATGCACCACTTCGTAAAGCTTCGCATCGTCGCCCAATGCGCCCCGTGCTGAAGGTGGAGGCTCTTGCAGTACATCCACTATGGCAACCGCTGTGCACGCGGGGTCGTCGTCCTCAGCATCCCCGCGCTGCGGCGCAGACAATGCGCGCCCGCGCCGAAGCAAGGGTCTGAGTGGTCCATCAAGCACGACTGCACCTCCGTCAAGGGCAACGGCTTCGCTGGCCCGATGTCCGCAAGCGCTTGCTTCCACCCCGCCATGTATGCATCGATCTCGTCATCTTTGTGGAAACGCGCAGCTTCGTCGCGCGCGTAGAGCATCTCACGCCGTTCGCTCGCCGATAAGCACCGCAAGCGAACTGGGCTCACTCGATGAGACAGAAGCTGCGACCACACTGATTGCCCATACCACACTTGCTCCAACGTGTGCCAGACAAGTCCGTGACGCATTGCTTCTTGGAGTTGGCAGTGGCTGAGATTCGCGGAGACGCTCGGCGGTATCTTTCTATTCGTGAGAGATTGCTTGCCGTCAGACCCAATGATCGAGCGTTGGCCCTCGAGACGACGTTCGACGAGTAGGATGGCACTGGCCACAACTAGCTCTTGAAACAATGGCCACCATTCGTGCGCAGGCCTGTTATCTGCATTGAGGTGCTCTTCTGCCACCGCGCGCAGATCCCCTGGCGCCAAGAACATTAGCAGAACTGCAGGGCATGCAGATTTGTTCGGAAACCAGCCGCACCAACGAAGTGCCCCTCTGCAACTCGCTTTCGCACCTGCAGTCGCCCCACCGAGGTAGCTGCGCATCGCCTTCAAGACTTAGCCCGACGAAGGACCCAACCATATGCAGGCGTGAGCGCCGCAATTGTGATTCGCATTTTCGGTGGCGAACCCTATGGGGCAACGAACCGCGCTAGGGGTTTGCCGACATGAATGGCGCGGTACACAAAGCAAACGAAACCGAACAACACAATGCCGACTGCGCCACGGGGACCTTCGGTGGGGCTCCATATGGGACCGCGAAACGCCGCACTGGGTGAGGGAGACGCCTGCGGACTGTGCCACGGGAACCTTCGGTGGAGTCCCCTATGGGGGCCACCGAGCGTGTGAGGGGCGTGCCGACATGAATGGCGGGGACGCATGCGAACTGTGCCACTGGGACCTTCGGCGGAGCTCCGATGGGGCCACGAAGCGTGTGAGGGGCGTGCCGAAATGAATGGCGGGGGCGCGTGCGAACTGTGCAAGTGGGACTTTCAGCGGAGTTCCTATGGGGCCGCGAGGTGCGCGAGGGGCAAGCCGACATGAATGGCAAGGGCGCACGCGGACCGCGCCACTGGAACCTTCGGCGGGGCTCCCATGGGGCCACGGAGCGCGCGCAGGGCGTGCCGAAATGAATGGCGGGGGCGCATGCGAACTGTGCTCCTGGGACCTTCGGCGGAGCTCCGATGGGGCCACGCAGCGCGTGAGGGGCGTGCCGAACTGGGTGGCGGGGGCGCATGCGAACTGTGCCACTGGGACCTTCGGCGGGGCTCCTATGGGGCCACGAAGCGTGTGAGGGGTGTGCCGAAATGAATGGCGGGGGCGCGTGCGGACTGCGCCACTGGGACCTTCGGCGGAGCTCCTATGGAGCCGCGAAACGCGCGAGGGGTGTGCCGACATGAGTGGCGGGGGCGCATGCGGACTGTGCCACTGGGGCCTTCGGCGGAGCTCTTATGAGGCCACGAAACGCGTGAGGGGTGTTCCGAAATGAATGGCAGGGGCGCGCGCGAACTGCGCCACTGGGCGGGGGCGCGCGCGAACTGTGCTCCTGGGACCTTCGGCGGAGCTCCGATGGGGCCGCGAAGCGTGCGAGGGGCGTGCCGAAATGAATGGCGGGGACGCATGCGAACTGTGCCACTGGGACCTTCGGCGGAGCTCCTATGGGGCCACGAAACGCGTGAGGGGTGTTCCGAAATGGGCGGCGGGGCCTTTGCGAACTGCGCCACTGAAACCTTCGGCGGAGCTCCTATGGGGCCACGAAGCGCGCGAGGGGTGCGCGCTGAAATGAATGGCGGGGAAACGTCCGAAAGGGCAGCTGGGACCTTCGGCGGAGCTCCTATGTGGACGCGAAACGTGTGAGGGGTGCCGAAATGAATGGCGGGGGCGCGTGCGGACTGTGCCGCTGGGACCTTCGGCGGGGCCCCATATGGGGCCACGAAACGCGTTAGGGGTGTGCCGAAGTCAATGGCGGGGACGCATCCGAACTGCGCCACTGGGACCTTTGGCGGAGCTCCCTCCTATGGGGCCGCGAAACGTGTGAGGGGTGTGCTGGCAGGAATGGCGGGGGCGCATGCGGACTGCGCCACTGGGGCCTTCGGCGGAGCTCCTTGGGGCCACGAAGCGCTGATGACGACGATGATGACGACGATGGCGACGATTATGATGGCGATGGTGACGGCGATGGCGATGACGCTGACGATGATGATGATGACGAGGAGAGGAGGGGGGGGGGAGGAGGGCACCGGGCACCGTGGCGGCTCGCCCCCTGGCAAGATGTTAACGCATCCGTCCCAGGACGTCCGCGCCAACCGTTCACGTCTAAGTCGGACGTCTCACACGAAACCATGCAACTTCAAGCTGGGGGTCTGCCACCACGGTGCTCGACTGAGTGGTGCGCGAGCTGTTTCTCCCTGCGGCCGCGCGCCCCCTCCGCGCGCGCCATTCTGTCGGCGCACCCCGCGCCGCCCCTCACTGCTACTTCCCACTGGAGCCGTGCTTCTTCTGCCGCTCCGATGCCCGCTGGGGCGTCGCTACGGAGCGAGCAGCGAGGGGGGCCATCATGGGAGGGCGGGCGCGCTGCCAATGAGCGGGTCGATGACTCCATCATGGTGGAAACACGGAGGGAATGTATCAATGCAACCAGGACGAGGCATTGCCCGTGTCTGCGCGCCTCGGGGCCGTGCGCATCTTCAGGCGTCGGCTTCAACATCTCCTTGTTGAACGCCCTCGGATCCACCTTGTCAACGACGCCGGCGAGGTACTCGCGCACTGCCGCTGCCACGTTTTCGAACCTGCATGCCTCCTCCTCCTCCTTCACCGCGACCCCGGCACCCAGCCCTCTTTAGGATGGGTGGCCACCGGGGTCAGGCGTGCGAGGGCGCCGTCCAGTCCCAGCAGCACTATACACCCCCTCGGCCTGCGGGCAACGGCCCCTGACCCAGGCTGGGGGGGAAATGAAAAAAGCGAAAGTAACACACCTGCGAGGGCGGCCCGGGAGGGGGAAGGAGGGGGCGGGGGGCGGGGGGCGGTCATCGTGTCGTGGCGTTGGAATGGCTGCCGTCTCCTCCTCCACCTGTACCTCCTCATCAGTCTCAACGTGGTTGTTGTTTCTGCCTCCGCCTCATCCTCCTCCTCCTCCTCAGCCTCTACGTGCTCATCCGTGCCACGGCCGCTTCTCCTCTTCCTCTTCTCCGCCTCCGCCTCCTCCTCCTCCTGCCTCCTCCTCCTCCTCCGGCAAGCCCCCGGGCGCGACGGCCCTCGTCCTCCAGGCGCCAAGCACCTCAGCAGCGCGCCCTCTGCCCGCAAGCTGGATGCGTCCGCGGCCTCCTCCTCCTCCTCCTCCTCCTCCTCCTCCACCTCCTCCTCCTCCCCCTCCACCTCCCCTCCTCCACCTCCTCAACCTCCACCTCAAGCACCACCGCAACCACCACCGCCAACACCCACGCCACGCCCAGCTCAGCGTCTTCCGGCTGGGGCCGGCGGCCTATGAGCGGCGAGGATCTGCTCGGCCACTGCAGTCTGCAGCGTGGCCGAGCAGATCCTCGCCGCCTCCTCTTCGTCTGCCTGCTCCTCCTCCTCGTCTGCCTTGTCCTCCTACGTCTGCAGACTGCAGTCTCCTTGTCCTCCTCGTCTGCCTCCTCCTCCTGTTTCTCCTCCTCTCCTCCTGTTCCACCTCCTCCTCCTCCTCCTCCTCCTCCTCCTGGTCCTCCACCCCCGCCATCCTCGTCGCGCACATCCGCCTCCTCCTGGACCCTTTCTGGTCGCCCGCCCTGCGCCCCCTGCCCTTTTGACGTCCCGCAGGAACCCAGGCTTCCTGAGCAGGTAAGCGCGGCTGAGGAAGCTTGCCCCCGCGTGGGCCTTGTTGGTTAGCGCGTTGCTTCGGCGCAGCTGCTTTCTCGCGGCGCCGAAGAGCGCCTCTGAGCGGTTGTCGCCCCCCTTCACCAGCAGCGTCTTCGCGTTCTTCCCCGGCCGCGCTGCCGTTTTCACGGCGTCCCTCTCTGCCTTCTTTGTCGCCGCTGACCGTTTCGGTGCGGCCGCCTTCTTAGGTGCTGCAGCCCGTTTGGCGGCCGCTGTCCTCTTTTGCGGGCTTCCATCCTTTTTTGTTTTTGCGCCGCCGCGGCGCGTGCTGCCGTGAACCGTCTGAAGCGGCGCAGCTTCGCACACTGCTTCATGCTGTGCCCGGGCAACCGGCGCCCCCTTCAGCTCCTTTTTCGCCGCCGCCTTCCGCGCTCGCGCCCCGTCGACGCCCGGCGCCGCCTGGCCGCCCGCGGCTCTCCTCAGTGGCGCCGCCACTTCCGCTTTCGTTTCTGGCGGCGCGCTGGCGCCCTCCCGCGTCGCCCGCGGGCGGGAGGGCGCGGCGCCCCCCCGACGACGACGACGACGACGCAGACGACTAGTTTTGCTTATTCCTTTGTGCTTTACACAATGGGTGCCCTCCTCCCTCTGTGCTGCGCCTCTCCTGCCGTGTCCCTCTGCGTGGTATACAATGGCTGCTGGAATCTCCTGGGGGATGCGCCTTCTTTCCCTGTTGCGATGCCCTAAGGGGCCTTGTTCGGCAGCTGCGCGAAGGCGTGCTTCCCCGTTTCGCGCTGCGCGATCCCGAAGATCCTGCCAAGGTGTTCCGTCTTCTTGCGGCCCTGACGCGCGGCCATCGTTCGCGCGGCGTCTGCTTCCACAGTGCCCGTTTCATCTCGCAGACGTCGCCCTTCCTGCACTTCCGCAAAGGCCGCGGCCTTCCCGGCGAAGGCCCACGCGCGCTCGGAGCGTCTCCTGCCGACGCCGCCCAAATAGGCTACCTGAGCGACGTCTTCCATTCAACGCACGCCGCACCGACGACGACGACGAACGCAACGACAACGACGCTGTTGTTGACGACGACGACGACAACGACGCCGGCGACGACGACGTCGCCAAAGACGCCAGAGGCATCCCGCAACTCTCCCACCGACGCCTGGTCGGGCGCCACTCTGCCCCCGAACAGGGCGAGGCAACGCAGGTAGGCCACGGCGGTCAGTGGCCCACCGCCGCCGGTTTCCTCACCCTGCGCTTGGCCCCCCCCGAAACCACCCCCGCTCGGGTAGTGCAGGGGCGCGTCGGCCTCCTGCTTGAGCTTTGCCCTGCAGGCATTCGCGTTGCACTGCAACGTCGCGGCGGAGTACTTCGCCAGGGGGGCCTTGCAGCGCCGGCGCGTCCCACGGCAACGCACGGTCCACGAATACGCACGCGCACAAACTGCTCCAGATTAGCCCTCCTGCACAATGACCGGAAGCGCTGCTGCGCGACTCCGCCGACAACGGGGGCCTGGGGGCCGACGGGGAGGGGAACTGGCTCAAAAACACACACCTCTCACGCATGTCAACGTACAGAGCACAGATGCACTAAACCCTCCTCCCCCTCCTCCTTTCCATCTGCATCTCCTTTCCACATGCACCCCCCCTGCAAACTTCCTCCTCCTTTCCATCCAGCACGCAGCGGGGCTCTGGCCTGAGGGGCCACAGGAAGACGAACGTTCGGTCAAGATGGCGGCCCGCTTGCGGGCGTTCCATCCCGACCAAATGCCCATCAGCCACAAACCCCTCAGGATAGTCTGCGCTGCTTCAGCCATTCCCTCTCAGTTCCCTCCCCCCCTCCTCCTTCTCCTCCTTCTGAGGCGGCCCGTAATTCCTTACATTTTCGTTGCGTGTCGCCTCCTGTGCTGGCCGTGTGTTGACATGCGCTGGCCTCTTCTCGATCTAACTGCTCGTGATTAGCCCTCCTGCACAATGACCAGAAGCGCTGCTGCGCGACTCCGCCGACAACGGGGGCCTGGAGGCCGACGGGGAGGGGAACTGGTTCAAGAACACCCTCCTCTCAGACATGTCAACGCACAGAGCACTGATGCGCTGAACCCTCCTCCCTCTTTCCGCCTGCATCTCCTCTCCACGTGCAACCTCCCCTGCAACCCCCCTCCTCCTCTCCATCCACTACGCAACGGGACTCTGGCCTGAGGGGCCACAGGAAGAGGAACGCTCGGTCAAGATGGCGGCCCGCTCGCGGGCGTTCCATCCCGAACAAATCCCCATCAGTCACGAATCCCTCAGAATAGTCTGTGCTGCTTCAGCCCTTCCCTCTTTGCCCCCTCTCCTCCGCGTCCTTCTCCTCCTTCTGAGGCGGCCCGTATTTCCTTGCATGTTCGTTGCGCGTCGCCTCCTGTGCTGGCCGTGCGTTGACATGCACTGGCCTCTTCTCGATATGTGTCCTTGGCCGCGCCGATCCTGTTGGTTCCATCTGTGCTGCTTTAACCTTTCTCTCTTGGTTCCCTTTCCACTTCCTCCGTCCTCCTCCGTCCTCCTCCGTCCTCCTCCACCTCCCCCCCTCCCTCTTCCGTCTGAGACGGCCCGTAATTCGTTGCATGTTCGCCCCGTGTGCCCTCATGTGCTGGCCGTGTCTTTCGATGTACCGGCCTCTCCTCGATTTCTGTTCATGCCCGTGCCGGCCTCTCTTCCATTTTGGGCCTCTGCGATTTTCGCGTCGTTGCTTCTCGCCCGGTCAGTTTTGCCCGTGCCTCCGTCCGCGGCCTTTGGGCCCCGTGGGCCTCTAGAGGTCTCGCCGTGCACAACATGAACATCCTTGTAAGCGGCGACGCAGCGAATTGCGCACCAGCCGGGCTGCCACGGAGTCCTGCTGAGCATGCCGGGCAGGACGCCGTACCTTAGGCACGCAGCCCGCGCGCGCGTCTCTGTGCTCGTCTGCTTCAGGATGTCCAGGTAGAAGACGCCGGAAAAGGTTCCTCAAGCGCCCTTTCTCCTGGCACGGTGGCTGCTCTCAGTGCTACCCTCCTCCTTCCTCCCTCCCCCCTGTCTCCTGCTCACTCCGCACTTCTGCGGCTGGGCGGTCCGTGTAGGTCACCGCCTGAAGCGCCTTTTTCGCACGACCCCGCAAAGGCCTCACTGCGGTCGTCCTGCCCCTGCTTTGCTGGGCACCGCGGGTGCGAGGGCGTGCTCCCGCGTGGCCGCGCCACTCTGTCTTCTTCACCTTTCTGCCGTGGACGAACCTCCCGAACGGTTTCGGACCCCGCTTGGCCTTCAAAACGCACTTTTTCACAGGGGCGCACCTGCTCTTCCCTTTCGGCGACGGCTCCCCCATGTCTCGGCCGCCGTGGCGGGGGGGGGCCGCGACGCGAGCGGCCTGCCACTGACGGCGCGCGCGGAGCATGCACTAGAGCAAACCAGCAAAGCAAACGCAAAGACGAGGAGAACGACGATGCCCCCCCGGGAGAAGGACCGCGACGAGACCAAAACAGAGGACGAGAACAAGGAAGGCCCCAAGGAAGACGACGCCGAGGGTAAGACACTGACGCGAGCATGCACGGACGGCGAGGAGCGGACAACACTGACGGACACTGAGACTTCCAGTCTGCCCTCGCAATATCCTTTTGGTCTGCGCGGCGCCCCGCCGCCTACGCAACGCATGTCAATCGCCTCTGAAAGCTTCAAGAATCCCCCAAGCGCACGCTGCGTCGTCTACAGGGTACGCGAAACCAATGTGCCCACGGAGGGGGTCATCCATTTCTTCTAGTATCCAGCGCGCCCGACCGCAGGCCTCCGCGAGGCACTCCTCAGTTTGCCTACGAACCCACCCCGGCCCCACTTGCAGGAAGCTGCGCAAATGGGCGCCTCCCTGGGCACCCACCGACGGTCTCCATCTCCAAGGGCACGGGGCAACATCTCGACGTCAGCGAGGTTCGGGTGGACAAGGCAACTGGAATGGCTCACGCACAGGCCGCGCCCATTCACCTGCCCAGGTGAATAACTTTTGCTGGCAGCACACGTCCCTGACGCGCAAGACGGCATCCAATGGTACTCCGAGCGCAGTCGCTGCTTCCGGGAGACTCGCCCACGCTGTCTCCTGGCACGCGGATAAACTGCCCAGCGCAGTCAGCAGCCTCTCCACCAGCGGCCGCTCGCGCGGGCAGCCAGCAGCGCCTGGAACGCCACTGCGAAGACCACCCTCTGGGCCTGCCGGCTGACGAGCGGGCGCCGGAGGCCGCGGGGGCGCGGGGCGCGCGGATAGGTAGCGACGCGCCGCCCCCGCGCCGCCCCCTCGCCCACGAAAGTACTTCTCCGCAGCGCTCGTTCTCTCGAGGCGCCGCTGCTCTGCGCGTCTCTGCGCTGCTGCCCGCCACTGAGCTGCGCGGCCAGCGCCCCCCGCCGCCTCTTGCTCTCGTGCTTCCGCCGCGGCGTGAAAGGCCATGGCGCGTTCCACGCGCAAGCGCGCAGCCGAAAGCCGAGGAAACTCTGGGCGATCCCCCAGCAACAGAACGCCAGCACCGCCAGCAGACGCGAGGAACACTCCAGGGATCTGCTGTCCTCTTTCAAGAAGACCTTCCGCGGCAGAGCCCTAGAATCCTCCCCGGTCTGCTGGCAGCCCAGCTTCCTGCCCCCCGGCCCCCGACGAGCCTCTTGCGGCCGCAGCGCCGCCGCCAACTCGCACAGCGTCCTGGGAGGCGCATCTGCTACGCATCGTTGCCCACTCCCTTCCTTCCTCCTTCTTCCTCCTGTCTCCTTCCTCCTTCTTCCTCCTTTCTCCTTCCTCTCCGTCCTCTTGGTCCAGCCCCCCTTACATCTATCCAGATGCGTGTCCTGATGCGCGGGGGGATCCACCCGGCGCTGCCGCCCCAATCTATCGGGCGCTCGGTCGGCGCGGACAACGCCGGGCCGAGACGCGTCGCAGGAGAGCTCAGCAAACTCGGGCGCCCGACCCAGTGCGTCAAGCCTGCGGAGGCACCAAGATCCCCTTTTCGCCTTTACCACTGCCTCCTCCTGCTTCTCCTACACGTCCTCCTACTCGTGTTCCTCCCCCTGTTCCTGCTCCTGTTCCTGATCCTGCTCCTGCGCCTGTTCCTGCTCTTCCTCCTGCTCCCGGTGCTCCTCCTCCTCCTCCTCCTCCTCCTCCTCCTCCTCCTCCTCCTCCCCCCCCTCTGAATGTGGGGCCTTCCACGCGGCGGGCGCGCTCTTTTGCCGCTGCAGCCCCCTGCGGCGCCGGAGCTGCAGAAGACGATGGTTCATGCTGTTCCTTCTCTGAGATGCAGACCTCGATAACCTCCGGCGCTGGCGAAAGCGCGCCTCGCCGCCACCGAGGCCGCGGCAGGTGCCCAGACCGCCGCGCGCTCCCCACTTGAGCACGGACGCTGCGGCGTGTCCCCCCTTAACCATCACGCGTATTTTCTTAGGTGAAACGCGCGCGGCCGCTGCCTTCTATCGCAATTTCCGTGTGCTTCGTTCATCAGCTTCAAAAGCCGCTTCTCTTGGAAGCCCAAAAATAAGGCGCGCATGTGCCCAGCCCCCCAATCATAACCAACTCGACCATCAAAGTTTGAAATCGCGTCCCGCTCCTGGGGGCCCACGTTGCGATGCGCATTTGCGGCGGCCAAGTGCATGTCACCCCACAAAACACATGTGAATCTGCAATTCTCCGACACATATCTCCTGCCCCTGCCGGAGAGACATCATAATCGGCGAGCCACCTCGGCGCCCAAGGCGAGGGGGGGGAAATGCGGGGGCCGCCTCTTCAAAACGAAGACCCAACAACGCAGGTTGGTCGGGAACGGATGGGGCGCTCGCCTGCGCGCGCGCGAACTTCGCAGCCAACTCGCCCGAGATGGTCGCGACCAGGATAGCGCTGCCCTGGAGGCGCGCGGCTCGGGAAGGTTCGCCGCGCGCGCTCGGCGCGCGCGCCAGCTCGTCCGACGTCGCCCCCACGAGCGCGCGCCGAGACCTCTCCGCATGGCCCATGGCGAGCTCCACGGCGCGGCGCCCTTTCAATGGGCACCGAGTGGAGCCCTCGTGCGTAGTGGAACGGTTATCGGGCATGTAATCAACGCAGGGTAGATGCAGTCTGCCGCGGCAGCGGCGCCCCCCTAGCCAACGCCCCTCGGTGTAGATGCACCGCGCTCTCACCCAGAATAGCTCGATCAAGATCGGCAGGCTGGGCGCGGCAAGCGCTGCAGTGACGCGGCGCAACATGCTTTTGGATTCCTAGTCATTGTCGCGATCACGCTCTTGCTTCGACATGCCGTCTGAGCCCCAAGCTTCGCTCATCATTTGGATTCGTGGACGCAGCTGAAACGTGAAAATCGATAGCTTATCGCACCTCCAAGAAAAGGTTTCCGTCCGTCCACTTGGAAAACATTGCAGCGTTAGCGACGCGGTCCTGGAGGCACTAGTTAACGAACCGCTTTCGAAGACCACGCTTTCCCATGAACACCCCAAGCCCACGGAAGCCAGCTTCGAGGCCCTCCATTGCGTCATGGCGAAGCATTTTTTTGAGCGCGCCGGACCGCGCATGCAAATGTCCAGGCGCATCCCAAGCTTTCGGCCACATCTTCCCATGCCCCGCGTCGATGTCATGCAACTGCAGGTCTCCCGACGCGAGCCGCTCGATGATCTGCGAAGCCTGGCCCGCGGCAAAGATATTTTGACAAGACCAGAACCGTCGTTCAGTGCCTTGGTCAGCGCAACCTTGCCTCGTCTTTGAGCGGCGCTGCTCCTGGTGAGCACCCCGAGTCTTCAAGCGCACTGAACGCACCAGGCGCGAAGGTTCTTGCGGCTAAACTCTCTTCGCCCCATCCAAGAGTAGTCAACGGCATGGCGCGCGCCTTGACAGAGAGAACACTGAGAGGATCATGTTCCCAGCCCGGGCACCTTGTCTTTGAGAGCACCCCTTTCCAGAATTAGGAAGAAGTCCTCGCCGGTCCGCGGGAAAGCATCTGCGCCCAACTGGAAAAAACACTCGCGATAGAAACCACGCTGCCACTACGCCCGACGAAAGGGCATCAGCATCAGATCCACGTTGAAACCTTGAAACGCCACCTGTCTAGAGTAGTGCGATGTGGCCAGCTACCTGGTCGACACCAGCGTGCTTGAAAGTAGTTCGCCTGACAACTTTGAAATTGTTATGGTTAGTTACCCCGTGTGATATCATTACTGCGGCAACGATCTGGTCCAGAGTGCACTTCGCATCGGCCACGTCGTCGTCGTAGTCGGCCAGGTCTTGGTCGTCGTCGCCGCGGCCCCCGCCTGGCGAGTCGCCTGGGTCGCCCTGCTGCGGGAAACCTGGGGCGGGCAGTGGGCCCACGGCGGCGAGATTGGTCATGCCAGCCTCATTTGCAGCCCGACGGGCGTCGCGAACCATGTGCGATTCAGAGCGGAGAACTGTTGATATTGAAGTCTGGGTAGCAGCATGCAAACTCTGGCACCCCGAAGGCAAGGGTCCTTTATCTCACCGTCTTTGAAGTGGCGAGCGTAACCAGTCCCGTTCTTCGAACCACCGTGGGGCATATCGACAGCTGGAATATGATGCACGTCATCGGGATGCCACTCAATACAATCAGCTGGTGGCCACAGAAATGCATGCTCCCTTTCATCTGAATCCCGCAACGGAGAGATGCTCGTCACACGGCCTACTGCTGTAATGCGTCGTTCTGCCCGCCTCCCGTCTCCGAGAGTGGCCTCAAAACATATAGCAACACATGCAAATCGCTGAAAGTCGCATCGCTGCTTCTCCGTTGGTCTGGAGGGGGCCCCTGAGGGGGCCGATGGGGCCTGCACGACAACTGCAGCCCTCATTGCTGCTCAAATCTTTGGGCCCACATGGAGACTTTGACGACGACGACGACTGGTACGATGCGATGCTTGTGTTGATTGCTCGGTCAGGGCCCCGGGGCCATGTGTTGGACGCAATGACCAAGTCCCCCTCGAAGGCCTACTATCGGGTCATATATGATTCCTCACTGCTACAGTGGGTCCACCAGGGGCCCCCGCGGGGCCCAGGGGCGGTTGGGATGCTCGGGCGCCTTGTTCCTGCCCCGACGTTTCTCTCCCGACCAGTGGTTCACCTGTCCACGTGAGGGAACGGGATATTATGGGGGGGGACCCTAACGACTGCGTGTCGACGATGTTTCTGAGCGTGTGAGTGTGAGTGAGTCTGAAGTTGAGTGGGTGTTTGCGTGAGTCTGAGAGCGAATGGGTCTGAACGAATGAGCCCCTCACCCCTACCTCTTCAGGAAACGCAGCGTTTTGGAGAGGACGCGCAGTGACCTTCTCTTGCGCTACACGAGTGATGCATACGCAATCGACAGCGCGCGTCGATAGCAGGCACGTATGGGCACGGATCAATTTTCCAAACACAGTTTGGGAATTTGATACAATGGTTTCAAAGACCTCATTGTTCTGGATTTATGTGACGACGACTGGGCGTAAGCAAAATCATAGGTTTTGGGTTCACGGTAGACACAGGTCCAGGATTTAGGAGTTCCAGGGGGGTGCAACACGGCGTGCACGCCCCAACCCCTGCCCCTGGGTCAGGACGAGAGGGGGGGGGGGGGGGGGGGGGGCGATGTGGCAGAGGGCCGGCTTGGGCCCGAGATGGTTCCAAGATTGGGGCCTGGCGTGGAGGGGCCTAAATTCCTTCTGTTCCCCGCACCCACCTATGCGAGCACCGCCGACGCAGAGCATGGCACAGCTGCTCCAGCGCGCGCTGCGGGGGGGGGGGGGCGCCGGCGCAGACACCATCTGCGGGACATCCGAAGTTTGTGGTCACGTGCCTGTCTGGCCTCGCCGAAAAGATGCCTCGCGGCCTCGATGGGACGGGCAAGGTCCCCCGCATGCGCAGTTGAAAATTGAACGAAGCGCCCGCCGAGGCCCTCGCGGTAGCTCTCCCGGCACATCGCTTCGCCCCCAGGCTGGTGGTCGTGATGCTTCCTCCTTGGCATCGCTCGGACGTGAGCATTTGTTTCGGCGAGGCCAGCGCCAGATCATCTAGACAAACTTGGGACAAACTTGGGACCAAGGAGGGGAGGGAGTACTCAAGGGTGTGATGGAAGGGGGTGCATCATGACCCTCGTTTCGCGTAGCGCAGGCTGGAAGATGGCACTGCCGAGCCAGGCGTGCGTCGCACGAGAAACAATATGGCACCACTTGTGCTGAACAGAGTCTGTGCTTCAGGACCGCTATCTGGAGCCCGAGACTCATAACCCTCCCAGTGACGCTAACCGCCCCTCACTTAGGTATCCGAGGGACAACGGATCAGCTGTCATGAAGGCGACAGCTGGGCCTTCATGCCATACAGAGACAAGCCGAACCTGGCCAAACTCTTCGCTCGGATCGTATCCCGCACGCCATCCCTGATTGCTCATTACTTAGCTTGCCAGGTATATCCTGCCTACTCGAGAGCTGGGTATCGAGTGAGCGCATTGTGAGCAATCGCCACGTGTGATGGAAGGGAGAAAGGAAGAGGATGATGAGGGGCGGGAGGAAGCTGAAGACGAGGACGAGACGGACGGGGAGGAGGAAAATAACAACAGCAAAGAGGGTGAGAACGAGGCTGGGGAGGGGAAAAGAGCGGCGATGGGGGGAAGGCTGCCTTCTTCTCTCTCACTCCCCCCTGGAGACCGACGTCGGCGCCGATGACGGCAATGACGACGGCGACGGTGACGGCATCGAGGATAACGACGCCGAGGGTCGCGCGAGCCTGCAGTGTGCAACCGCGCGCCACGCACTCGTCCGCGTTCATGGTGGTGGAGAGCTCCTTGCCGCCGAAAGCCTGCGAGCACATCTCCTGGCGAGCTCGGGAGGGTGTCGGAGATCCCCGGCAATTCCCGCACTTGTTCGAGGTTTCCTGGGCATTTGCTAGAAAGGGGTCCACAAGTTCCCTAGTCTTCTTCGGGGATGTTCGATGGGCCCACATGGAATGGGAGGGTGGGTGGTCCACTCATGTCGAGTCTCGCCTGCCATGTCTGCCTCCTCCCTGTGAGGGGCCTCGCGGGTCTGCGTGACTTGATGCGCCACGAAGAGCAACAGCCCCCTCCCACTCACACGCCCGTGCCATCCCGTCCACTGCGACGGAGCGGTCGGGGAAGGTGTCGAGCTGGCTGGCGGAGGGCAAGGAGGAGGTGCCTCTAGCCCACCCCTTGCTCTCGGCGCACGTCGGCTTAGCGCCTAGCCTCCCCGCCCTCCCTGGGAGGGGCAAAACGACACCGGTAACACTCGCCCCTGGACCTATCCCGGGACGCATTCTGCCCAAGATTCCCAGGCGGGCCAGCCGTGTCAGCGAGGGCTCTCCAGGACGAGCGGCAGCATTGGCACCAGTTCCCCCCCTGACTTAGCCGTAGCCTCCCCGCCATCCCCTCTCCCATTCGCCCCCCTCGCCTCCACGATCGCCGGTCGCCGCCTCGTCGCCGATCCGCGCGCTGGCTGGCGTTTCGGGGTGTCCGCCTAGCGGTCGCCAGTCGCCGCATGAAGCCGCCAGACATGATGTGTAGATTCCACCATATGTGTGACTGCATATATATAAACATACATAGACCTGTATTTTGCATAGTTATATATGTGTATATATATATATATATGTACAGGAAACGCGCGCGCGTCGCGCGCACATGGGATCTAGCGCATGACATGGCGTTGTTAGCTGCGATTGCTTTTCGGACTGACTCATCCCATGCCTTGGCCCTTCATCCTCGATTATTCCTCATACCTCCTTCCTGGTTAACTATCCAGTCTCTCTCGGTTGTCCTCGCGTTTCGTGTCTCGTTCTATGGACGGCCTCCTCTTGCTTGGGATGATGCGGGGCCTTGCAGCTGTTCAGGGGTCTCTTGGGGATCTTCCTGCTGGGGCTGCCTTGAAGGCCTTGGGGCCCGCTTGGGGCCCTCTTGGGCTCTTCTTCGAAGTTGTGAGGCCGTCTCGAGCCTCGGGGCCATGTGAAGCTCTCCCCACGCCATCCGAAGGAGGAGAGCACGAGATCTACTGAGTATGTAGAAACCTGAATGGTTTTTGCGTTTATGGCTCACTGGTGTCATTTTGGAGGGCCTTTCGGGAGTTCCACTGGGGCATCTTGTGGCCCTTGGGGGCCGCCTTGAAACATCTTGGAGCGTCTTGGGCCACCGAGGGGCCATCTTGGCGGCCAGCGGGCGTCCTCCTGAACCAGCTCGGAATCCTCTTCAGGCAGAAACAAATCGCACAAAGACCCTAAGGATAATCCCAGAGCCCACGGGGAGCAAGTGTGTTGTGACGGGTAGAGTTTGAGAAAGTGGGCCACCCCAAGGCCAGAAACCCGGTTGTCGGTGCACAGAACAAGGTGGAGTCATAGCACACTGGTTGGTCCATGAATGGGCGAACTGAACACGCGGCGGGGTGTTACGCCGTATTCGCAAAGACATAGACTCTGATAACTGATTGCGTAATTCCCCATGGGGAAGGCGGGTAACGCGAGGAGGAGGAGGAGGAACTGGAGGAGGGAGAAAGGATGTGAGAGGAGTAAGGCAGGAAGAAGAAGAAGCAACGGGGGAGAAGGGGTGGCAACAGGGGGGGCTAAGTCGAGATGGTGACGCCAAACTCCCCATAGTTGTCATCATCCTCCACATCCGTTTCCTCTCTTGTTCCTCCTGCTCCTCATCATCCTCGTAATTCACCCTGCTCAAAAAAAACGAATCGCCAACCTGATTCCACGCGGTATGTGGTGACGAATCCAGCTGTACAACAAGGGCAAATAATTTGCAGTGGGCCCAACTCGAAACAAATCCCGTTACCTTCTTCACCGGTCGCCTTCTCCTATTACATTCAGTACCTTTCGACGTATCCACCCTTTTTTTTGTTCCACTGTCTATTATCGGAGGGGACGGCCGTTCGCCGTTCGACATTCCACACACGTACAACGTACCAGCGTGACTCTTTAGGTCCGACACGCCTTGGCGCGAACGGCACACATACTGAGGCGCCAGACAACTCCTTGCTGAACAATCGAAGACCAACAGTGCAACTCCGCCACCCTGTCGCAAGCACGTTGGGCCCGTGCGAGTGTTTGTTGGCTTTTGGAACCTGTTTATGATGTTTTCTGGGAGCGACGCCCCCCTGCCGCGCGCATCATCACAAAATCGCGCCCTCTGCACTTGGCTCCACGGTTCCACGGCGCCCTGAGCGAGAGACCGCCTCAAAACGGCCGCCAGACGCCCCAAGCCCGTCCAAAGACGGCCCAGAGGACTCTCATGGCTCTCTCTTGAAATCCCATTGGGTTTTCTTGGGGAAGGACTCCGGACACTCTGGGGCCGTTTTTTGAATCCTCTTGGGCCTTCTTCGGGCCCTCGGATGGGGGGGGGGGGCGAGGTGGAACGAAACAAACGATTGTCTGCGCACCAGGCAGGTAGACTCCGAGGTTGGGAAACAGATCGAAGTGAACAAGACACCCGTCGCCAAGAAATCGCGTTCCCCCCGTCTGGCCAACGGTGGCCCAGGGGTGTCCCGCGGTGTCCCGCGGTGACCCCCCGTTGGCCGGCGATGGCCTGGGGGGGCCCCGAAGTGTCCCGTCGATGCTGCGCTATGCTATGCGATGCGATGGTGTACAATGTTACGCTATGCTATCAATGGGACGCTAAGCTATGTGCTGCGCTGCGATGCGATACCTATACGACCGCCCTGCGGGCGACAAGGAGGCTTGGGGGGATTGAGATCAAATGCCCACCCTGGCTGACCATCAGCCTGTCGCCTTGATATCATATCTTTCTTGTTTCTCTATATATATCTCTGTCTCTCTCTCTCTCTCTCTTTTTCTCTCTTTCTCTCTCTGTCTCTCTCTCTCTCGCTTTCTCTCTCTGTCTCGCCCTCTCTTTCTCTCTCTCTCTCTCTCTCTCTCTCTCTCTCTCTTTCCCCCTCTCTATCAGAGTCTCCGTCCACCACAATGACGATCGCGATGACGATGAGATCCCACTACCTACCTATCCGTCGACCAACCCATCGGTGAATCTCACTGTCTATCTCACTATCGACCTCAAAAGCAAAATGAGAAAGCCCGCCGCAGGCGCCAAAACACGATTTGTTGCCGGACAACCACAGGACAACCATCGGCACAACCACCAGACAACCATCAGGACAATCACCAGACATCCACGAGACAATCACAAGACAACCGCAAGGCATCAGGAGACGCCATGGCACGCGGACGGAGGGACGCCATATGCGGTTTCCGAAAGGCAAGGGCGCCGACCGCTCGAGCTTTGCAGTCTGCCGCGATCGCGCCCAAGCGCCGACAAACATGAATTGATGGATTGGGTTGGGTGGATTGGATTGGATAGGATAAGATGGAGTGGATCAGATAAGATGGGTTGAATTGGAAGAGATCGATTGGATAAGAAAGATGGATTGGATTGACCCGCCGCAGGCGCAGAAACAAATGAACTGATGGATTGGGTTGGATGGATTGGATTGGGTGGGATAAGATAAGATGGGACCATATCGGTTGGGTAAGATAAGATGGAATGAAATGGACAAGATGAGTTGGATAGTATAAGCTAGATTGGATAAGACAACCCGCCGCAGGCGCCGACAAAAATGATTTGATGGATTGGGTTTTGTGGATTGGATTGGATAAGATGGATTTTGATAAGATAAGATGGGCTGGATGGATTGGAATATATCAATCTGATAATATGAAAAGGATTGGATTGGCCCGCCGCAGGTGCAGAAATAAATGAATTGATGGATTGTGTTGGGTGGATTGGATTGAAAGGAAAAGATAAGATGGGACAAGAAGGGCTGAATAAGATAAGATGGCATGGATTGGACAAAATGGATTGGATAACGTAAGCTGGGTTGGATAAGAAAACCCGCCGCAAACGCCGAAACAAAACATTAAATTAGCGACATGCGTTAGCGCCGGGACGCCCGGGACACCCGGCACACCGGGGACACCGCCTGGCCCAGCTAGGACACCTCCCGGCCACCGGCGGACGGGAAACGAACTTTCGTTCCTACTGACACCCGGGACAGCCGGGACACCGCCCGGCCCAACTGTGACACCTCCCAGCCACCGGCGGACGGGAACGGACTTTCGCTCCTACTTCGGCCTGGCTACAGGAGGATCACGCGCAGCTTCGCCTCGCCGGCACGCGCGACACGAACACGAAACCGAAACCGATTTCCCGGAGGGGGGTCTCCGTTGCACTGCGATCTCACCCCCCAACCTCCGATTATGTTATGCGATGCGATGCGATGCTATGATCTACGATTCTACTCTAAACTGTGTTACGCGATGGTATGTTATTACGTACGATGCAATGGTATGCGATGCCATGCGATGCTATTATATGCTACGCTATGCTCTTCTATGCTGTGCTGTGCTATGCTATGCGATGCTGTGCTATGCTCTGAGTTGGTCCCCCCTTCACCACACACACAACCTCCTAATCACCCGGAGGGTGGTCGTACATGCAGGTATGCACTGGCAGGATTTCGCGGCCAGAGACGCAACCGACTCGCGCACACTTGCCTGGAGCGGGGCGGGATGGGGAGGAATGGGAACGATCTGGGAGGAGCGGGGAGTGGTGTGGAGTGGAGTGTCTTGTGGGCCTCTTGGACTGTCTCAGAGCGCTCTGGGATCCACAGACGCCTACGGAGGCCGTCTTGGAGGGCTCTGTGGGACGTCTTGGGGCGATCCTGGGGGTTTCTTGGGCCGTCTTGGATGCCTTGTGGGATGTCTTGCGGCGATCTTGGGGTTCTCTGAGGCCGTCGTGGACACTAGTAATAACGAAAAACGAATATGCTAAACATATACGCTTCCCCGAGGAATTGGGGCGATGTGTTTCTCGCGGTCCTCTTGGAGCCCCCTTGAGGGGCTTGGGGGGCCTCTCGGGCCGTCTTGAAGCCATCTTGGGCGTCTTGGCTCACTCTGGGACCGTCTCGGAAGCCTCCCGGACCGTCTGGGGAGCGCCGCCGGGCCCTCCGAAAGCCACCCGAAGGCCTGCAGTGAGTCCCGGACCCCGAGGGACACAGTGGGCACCGCGGGAGGAGGGAGTTTTGGAAAAGTGGGCCGTCTCACGCCTCAGGGGCCTGGTCGCGGGGTCAGCATGGTGATGGGCAAATATGATGAGAGCTTACGCGCTGCAGTCAGAGCCACCTTGAGCCAAAGTGGCTACGGATGCTCGTGGGGCGTCGTGTTGGGCCCCTTTGGAGCCTCGTTGGGCCTCTAGCGGGCCTCTAGGGAGCCTATTGGGCTCTGTTGGGGGCCTCTTGGGGCCTCCTGGAGTCCCCCTTGGGGCGGAACGCTCGAATTGTCGGTTCGTGTTCCCCCTCTTGGGCCCCTCTTGGGGCCGTCGCGGGGCCGTCTCGGGGCCCTCTTGGGCGATCTTGGGCGACTCTTGGGCCGTCTTGGGGCACTATTGGGCCGTCTTAGGACTCTCTTTGGAGGCTTGGAAATGGGCACCAACACCAACACAAGGGGTTTGCCTCCACAAGGGGAAAATGGTCATAGATTTCCGTGTTGGTGGAAATCTTTCGGCCACGCAGGAAACTCGAATATTACCACCATCACCGAGATCAGGATCATCTTCCCTCGGTGGAGGCAAACCGCCGATGTGGGTGTTGGTGTCATTCTCTAGGCCTCCGATCACTTGCGCCGTCATGGCGCCCTCTTTTAGTGCCTCTTGAGCCGTCTTGAGCTAATTTCTTGGACCGTCGGGATCACGAAACAGCGAGAACACGAAAAACCTTCAAAACCCATTCGAACAAAACATACTTGTTTCGCCTCCTGAGTGCCTCGTGGGAGTCTTTCTGAGGGCATATTGGCCGTCTTGAAGCCCTCTTGGGCCGTCTTCAAGCCATGTTGGACAAATTGTGCAAGGCTCTTGTGCGGTCTTGGGCTCTCTTGGAGCGCTCTTGGGTCATCTTGGCGCCTTCTTGGACGTCATTCGACCCATTTGACGTTTTTGGGCGCCCCTCGCCGGGCCCAAAACGGCTGGAAGACAAATCAGTGCACTTTGGGGGCCCCGGGACCCCCTTCCCATTATGTGTCAACTCTATGTTTATGTATGTACATATATATATAGACATATATATATATATATATATATGTGTTTATATATATATATATACATATATATATATATATATACTGAGCTCCACCTGCGGCCCGGAGACAGGCTTGGCATAGGGTCTCTCCGCCAATGCCAGCACACCCCTCACAGAGATCGCGCCTCACACGGAGATCCACCTACGTCCCCAGAGACGAGTTTCGCATAGTGGCACGCCCATCACGCGGATCGTGCCCCGCAAGTTGCTTGCATTTGCGGCACCAGAGGGCGGCTTCATAGCATCACCCCGCTCAGTTCGGCACACCTCTCACACGGATCGCGGCCCGCAAGGAGTTCCACGGACACCGCTCACGCGGATCCACCGAAGGCCCCAGCGGCAGGGTTTGCATGGGTCCCCCCCCATTTCGGAACACCACTCACGAGGACCGTGGCCCCATAGGGAGCTCCACCGAAGGCCCCAGCGGCAGGGTTTGCGTGCGTCCCCCCGCCCATTTCGGCACATCCCTCACGAGGATCGTGGTCCACCGAAGGCCCCAGCGGCAGGGGTTGTTTGCATTCGTCCCCCCGCCCATATCGACACACCCCTCACGGGGATCGTGGCCCCATAAAGGGGTTCCACCGAGAGCGGTACCCACAACACGGTACTCACAGCTGCATATGGTTGGGTCCTTCGCCAGGATCCTTTTTTGGGGTGGACACGACCCCCAGATGAACGCCCCACAGCTGGGCGCCAGGAACCCGATCGTCTGAGACTCGATTAAAAACACCAGAGGGCGAAGGCGGAGCGCGCGCTCCGAACCTGGAGCCGAGGCACCACTTCTTCAAGCCGCGGATCCAAGAAACCCACGCGGAGCGCCACAAGTTAATGTTCATGGCGCTCGTTCTTCTCCGACGCAAGGGAAGGGGAAGGCGCAACGCGCGCGCTGCGAGCATGGAGCTGAAGCACCACCTCTTGGAGCCGTACCGCCAGTGGTCGCGGCGAAGCATCGTCGACGTCGGCGATGCATCGGCGACGTCGGCCCGAAGCAAAGCGGGCTGCACATTGAGCCGCCTCGGCGATGCATCGGTGATACGACGCGCTCCTCTTACCCCATCTACTCCGACTCCATCTGAGGGGCATGCACTATGAGAAAAAGAAAACACGCCATAAAAACAATTTTTTTGCACTCCGCGCGGAATCCTTGGAAGCGCGCCAAGGGCGGCGCCAGAGGCGCCGCCGGGGGGGCCCAGCGCAGATCCAAGAAACCCGCGCGGAGCGCCAACAGTTGATGTTTATGTCAATATTCTTCTTCGAACTGTAACCGATCCCTCCTCTGATCGCGGCGGCCCTCCTTAACCCACGGAACGCGCGAGCAGCCGCCGCACATCTCGACGAAGTCCACAGCGCTGACGGGAAGGCCACTGGCCGCCTTGGCGGCGTCCAGCACATCGCTGACCTGGCGCGCGGGGCAGCACGAGCGACGGACGCACTGTGACCACATATGATGAGACATCTTTCCATACGAATATCGGGGCACACTTATAAGAAAAACAAGCATACAAACATAAACTTTCGCGCCGCGCAAATTTCTCGGATCCGCCCTGGATCCCCCTCCCTGGGGCGCGGAGCGCGCAGTGGGCGCGCCGGAGGCGCCGCCCGGGGGGGCCCAGCGCGGATCCAAGAAATCCGTACGGACCGCCAAACATGTATTCCCCACATCCTAAGTGCGGTTCTTGTTTTCTCTTGACACCTGGCGTAGTCCTCCCACACCCTGCCCTCTTCACACCCACTCCTCCTATCATCAGCATCATCACCATCACCATCATCATTATCATCACCAGCAGCAACAGCATCATCACCGTCAATCATCATCTTATTCATTATCATCAGTGCCACCATCCTATCAGCACCATCAAGCCCCATCGCCGTCCACTCACTCGCACACACTCACTCGACCACCCTCACTCACCCATAATTTACCCACTCTTCTGCGAGACAGACCGTGATGACGGTCTGTCTTGATGACGGTCTCTCTGGCCTTTTCTCGCTTACGCACCCACACACCCACATCACCATCGCACCCTCGCCCGGTCACTCTCGTTCACGCATAGCTGACTCACTCTCCCACTCGCTCAGCTACTTCTCCTGAATGGCTCTCTCACGCATTCAACCGTTCACCCACACCATCATCACCGCCTGCTTCATTCTCACCATCATTAACACCATTCACATGATCACAATCCTCATCACCATCATCATCAGCATCATCATCATCATCATCATCACTTGCCTGTGTGTCGTTTCGGGCGGGTGCCTGGTCTGTGAGTGACCTTCGAAGAACTGGGATCCCTCTCCCTACGGGGCCCGCACTTCACGTTAATAATCCGAACGGGCCATCCGAACCCTGTACCTGTCGACGCGTTTGGGCCCCTGAGGCATGACTGCAGGGGAAATATCAGGCGGGAGTTTCGTTTGTGAGCGAATTTCGAAGTAGGCTCAAGCGGGAGCCCCCGCCTTATGGGGCCCGCAGCTCATGTTCGAAATCCGAGGCGGTCATCGGACGCCTTCAACTGTCGTTAATTTTGGGCTCGTGGGCCTGAATATGGAAGAATTGTCGGAAACCTCGCTTGTGAGTGGGTTGCGACGAAGTCTCAAGGGGGAGTCCCTCCTCATGCGGCCCGCAGATCATGTTCGCAATCCGAGGCGGGTCATCCTCAAACCTGTAACTGTCGTCACTTTGGAGCCCCAGAGGCCTGTATCTGGAGGAAGTATCAGGCAGGAACCTCGTCTGTGAGTGACTTGCGACGAAGTCTCAAGCGGGACCCTCCTCACGATGGGGCCCGCAGCTCATATGAGTAATCCGAAGCGGGTCATCGGAACCCTGTAACGGTCGTCATTTTTGGGATCCTGGGGCCTGAGCATGAGGCAGATGAAACCGGCAGCCTCGTTTGTCAATGGATTGTGGCGAAATCTCAAACGGGAGCCCCTCCCTATGGGGCCCGCAGCTCATGTTTTTTAATTCTCTTGCACAAGGTGTCTAGAGCTCCGACCACTTTATTTCGGCGTCGTCGTCGCTCCCCCCCAGCTGCCTTGTGCCCTTCATGTGTCGCTATATGTGTCGCTGTGTGCCTTGTGCCCTTCATGTGCCGCTATATGTGTCGCAGTGTGTCGCTATGCGTCTCCATGTGTGCGTCGCTATGTGTCGCTGTGTGTGTCGCTATGCGTCGATATGTGTGTGTGTGTCGACCTGTGTCTCTATATGTCGATGTGTGTCGACATGCGTCGCTATGTGTCGCTCCCGAGCACCCCAGCGCACCGCCCCCTCCGCCCCGACGACTTTCTTTCGGCGTCGTCGTCGCCCCCCCCCCCTTCCCCTCTCCCTCTCCTCGGCAGCCCAGCGCGCTGCCCCCTCCGCCCCGACCACTTTATTTCGGCGTTGTGTCGACATGTGTCGCTATGTGTCGCTCCCCAGCACCCCAGCGCACCGCCCCCTCCGCCCCGACGACTTTATTTCGGCGTCGTCGTCCCCCCCCCCCCCTCTCCCTCTCCTCAGCAGCCCAGCGCGCTGCCCCCTCCGCCCCGACCACTTTATTTCGGCGTTGTGTCGGCATGTGTCGCTATGTGTCGCTCCCCAGCACCCCGGCGCACCGCTTCATTTCGGCGTCGTCGTCGCCCCCCCCTCTCCCTCTCCTCAGCAGCCCAGCGCGCTGCCCCCTCCGCCCCGACCATTTTATATCAGCGTCGTCGTCGCCCCCCCCCGGTCCTTTTCCCCAGCAGCCCAGCGCACCGCCCTCTCCGCCCCGACCACTTTATTTCGGCGTCGTCGTCGCCCTATTTCGGCGTTGTGTCGACATGTGTCGCTTTCCCCAGCAGCCCAGCGCACCGCCCTCTCCGCCCCGACCACTTTATTTCGGCGTCGTCGTCGCCCTATTTCGGCGTTGTGTCGACATGCGTCGCTATGCGTCGCTCCCCAGCACCCCAGCGCACCGCCCCCTCCGCCCCGACGACTTTATTTCGGCGTCGTCGTCGCCCCCCCCCCCCCTCTCCTCTCCTCAGCAGCCCAGCGCGCTGCCCCCTCCGCCCCGACCACTTTATTTCAGCGTCGTGCCCCCTCCGCCCCGACGGCGTCGTCGTCGCCCCCCCTTCTCCCTCCCCAGCAGCCCAGCGCGCCGCCCTCTCCGCCCCGACCACTTTATTTCGGCGTCGTCGTCGCCCCCCCCCCCCCCCATCCCCCGGCAGCCCAGCGCGCCGCCCCCTTCGCCCCGACCACTTTATTTCGGCGTCGTCGTCGCCCCCCCCGCCCCCCCCCTTCCCCAGCAGCCCAGCCCAGCGCACCGCCCCCTCCGCCCCGACCATTTTATTCTCTTGCACAGGGTGTCTAGAGCTCCGACCATTTTATTTTGCGTCGCCCCGTCCCCCCCCCCCACCCTCCCCCCCCCGCGTCCTCAGCGCCAGAGTGGGGCCCCCGCGCCGTGGCTCTCTGCCCCAAGCCCCCCCGCGTCCCCAGCGCCCCAGCGGGGGCCCCGCCCACTGCCCCCTCCGCCACGAACGCTTTATCCCGCGTCGCCCCCCCCCGCCCCCCCGCGTCCCCAGCGCCAGTGTGAGGCCCCCGCGCCGTGGCTTTCTGCCCCGAGCCCACCGCGTCCCCAGCGCCCCAGCGGGGGCCCGCCCACTGCCCCCTCCGCCACGAACGCTTTATCCCGCGTCGCACCTCCCCCCCCCGCCCCCGCGTCCCCAGCGCCAGTGTGGGACCCCCGCGCCGTGGCTCTCTGCCCCAAGCCCCACCGCGTCCCCAGCGCCCCAGCGGGGCCCCCGCCCACTGCCCCCTCCGACACGAACGCTGCATTACGCGTCGCGCCCCCCCCCCCTCCGCGCCCCCAGCGCCAGAGTGGGACCCCCGCGCCGTGGTTCTCTGCCCCGAGCCCCCCCGCGTCCCCAGCGCCCCAGCGGGGGCCCGCCCACTGCCCCTTCCGCCACTAACGCTTCATCCCGCGTCGCGCCGCACACCACCTCCCCACCTCCCCCCCCGCGTCCCCAGCGCCCCAGCGGGGGCTCCGCCCCGTGCCCCCTCCGCCCCGACAATTTTATTCCGCGTCGCGACGCACGCCACCTCCCCCCCTTCCCCCCCTTTCCCCAGCGCCCCAGTTGGACCCCCGCCCCGTGGCCCTCTGCCCCAAGCCCCGCCCAGTGCCCCCTCCGCCCCGACAGTTTATTCCGCGTCGCGGCACACACCCCCCCCCCCTCCTCTCCGCGCCCCCAGCGCCCCAGTGGGACCTCCGCCCCGTGCTCCCTCCGCTCCGAGCACTTTATTCCGCGTCGCGACGCACGCCGCCTCCCCCCCCTCCCCACCTGGGACTTGGGCCCCGTTGCTGGGCCCAGAGGGCGATGCCTTGCCCCCTTTTCCCCCTCCTCCTCCCTCCTCCTCCTCCTCCTCCTCCTCCTCCCTCCTCCTCCTCCTCCTCCTCCTCCTCCCCCCCCTCCTCCTCCTCCTCCTCCTCCTCCTCCTCCTCCCCCTTCCTTTTTGTGCAAGGGCTATGGCACACGTGCCACTTGTCTGGGCGGGTCATCGGAACCCTGTATGTGTCGTCACTTTTGGGCCCCTGGGGCCTGAGTATGGAGAAAGTTTCAGGCGGGAGCCTCGACTGTGAGAGAATTGCAAAAAACAAATTAAGGCGGGAACCCCCTCCCTATGGGGCCCGCGCTCCATGTTCGAATCCGAGGCGGGTCATCGGGCTCGTGTGACTGTCGTCCTTTTTGGGTTCCTGAGGCCTGAATGTGGGAGGAGTATCAGGCGGGAGCCTCGACTGTGAGTGAATAGCGAGGACGTCTCAGGCGGGAGCCTCCGCCTGATGGGGCCCGCTGCTCATGTTGGAATCCGGGGCGGGTCCTCCTTAAACCTGTACCTGTCGTCATTCTTGGGGTTCCAGATGCCTTAACATGGGGGAAGTATTGGGCGGGAGCCTGCTCAGTGAGTGATTGGTGAGGTATATGCGCGTGCGTGCCTCTGGCCACGCTGGGTTGCGGGCGTCGCATTCAACGAGGCGAGAAGCTTTGGCCTCCTCAGGTATGCGAGCCTCTGGCCACGTACGGCTCCTGTATGATCCAGCCAGCGTCGGCGAGAGCCTCTGGCCTCGTCAGCTGTGCGAGCCTCTGGCCGCACAGTTGGTAATCACTCAGTCGACGGCGAGAGACCCTGGCCTCGTCAACTGCGTGAGCCTTTGGCAACGCAGGCTCCCCATATCACGAGCACGACGATGAGGGTCATTTCCAGATTAGCCGAGAGGATTATCCTGCGGGGTCCTACAGTCGGGGTAATGTGTATGGCGTTTTTTTGTTTCGTTTTCGAACATTATTCGTCGATCTTTGAGGGTCTTGGGGTGCCCTGGAACTTCGGTGGGTCCCTGGGGCAATCAGATGGCAGAACGCTTCCGTGGGGCACCTGCTGGCAGCCCGGCTTCCTGTCTGGTGAACCTGCTGTATGCAGGTCCATGCCCTCGCGTTCTGGACAGGCGCGCACCCATAGATACGCGCTCCTGTGGATGCGTCTCGCGCAAGGCACCTGCACAACGACGCTTTGAATCCGTCCGTGGGGTCGCGACGCGGAAGTCCAGACCGCGAGGCGGTGAACGTGGATGTGTATCCCGCCCGCGAAATGAAGGGTGCCGCTGGCGGGTGCTCTGGAGGACAAGGTCTGGTCCTGCCAGGCGGAACCCCTGACCCCAGCGCTGGCAACAGCGAAGCAGCGGCGGCAAGAGCGAGGGGAGAGGAAGGAGGTTGTTCGGTGTCCAGCCCAGCTCGCCTCCTGGTCTTGTACTCTTGATCTCCCTGGTCCCCCTCCTCCAAGCCATCCACCCTCCCTCGACAGTGCGTTGTGGTTTAGCACGCCCCCTTCTCGCCGCCCCGGCACCTTGGAAGGGCTAAGGCCGCAGGGAGCATGACTCCTGGCTACTCGCCAGTCCGAGGGTCATCTGACGCTGTCCCTCGCCTCCCACCTCTTCCTCCTTTCTCCCTGACCTCCCCCTCTTCCCTCCCTCACATGCTCCTCTTTTCTCACGTCGACGTATTGGTTATTCCTCCCATCCTCAAACTATCATTGCCTCTTCCTGTGATGTTTTGTGCCCCATTTCTCGTCTCGGCTCGTCTGGTCTGGTTTCTCTGTTTTTTCTCTCTCTCTCTCTCTCTCTCTTTCTCGCTCTCTCTCCCTCGGTCTCGCTTTCTGACGCCAGCCTTGACGGTGCCATCCACGAGCACGGACGGCCTTCGTAGAAGGCTTATGTTATGAAAGCGCACCGCTCTGCCGTATCTACACGAGCGGATGTTGTATCTATCTCTGTCTACACCAATTTACAACTAGTGAACTGGTTCCTGCGCGAATCCTCTCCCCAACTTTTCTAACCTAATGTCCGATTTGCCTTACTTGTCCGCCTCGTTCTCCTTCTTGCCCTCATTACCATCCTTCCCGTCCTCTTTCTTCGTCTCGGCATCCTCTCCGGTCGCCCTCCACCTCCTGAGCGCTCGGGACCTCTTCAACCTTTTCATGCTGATGGTGATCACACATCCCCTCTTCCTCCTCGTCGTCGTCCTTATCCTCATCTCGTCCTCCACCTGTTCGTCCTCCCCTTCACACTTCCCCTTCCGCGTTCTCCTTTCTGGTCCACCTGCCCCCAATACGCATCACCGCAGCGCAACTACTTCCAACGAGGCAATTCCAAGGGAAACAACCGAATGGGAACATCGCGGCTGTCGGACAAGATCGCCCAAGGTCTGGTCCAAAGAACCAACACAAGCAACACGAAAGGCATACCAGGAGACCATACAGAGCGAATGCAAGTTCACCCGCAAGCATACATAGCCCTCCGCAATTGCGGATAAGAGTGAGGGGGGCGCGGGGACATCGCCCGTCTGCGAGGTTCTGAAGAAGCCCGCCGTAAACGCTTCAATTTCACAATTTGTACAACTACCCCGCCGCAGGCACCGATCTCTTTGTTAAAACAATGCGAGTGGGTTGCGGGTGGGTCTCGGGTGGGTGGCGGGTGGGTGGCGGACCGAGGCGCGGGTGGGTGACGGGTGGGTGACGGGTGGGTGGCGGGTGGGTCGCGGGGTGGGTCGCGGGGTGGGTCGCGGGTGGGTCGCGGGGTGGGTCGCGGGTGGGTCGCTGGGTGGGTCGCGGGTGTGTCGCGGGTGGGTCACGGGTGGGTCGCGGGTGGGTCGCGGGAGGTTCGCGGGCGGGTCGCGGGGGGGACGACAACAACAACAACAACAGCGCAACGAAACGCAACGCAACGTAACGCAACGACAACACCGACAAGAACAACAACAAACAGAAGTCGCGCCGCGGAATACCACTTCAGCCACCCACCCAAGGACAGTGAATGACCGTTCGGCCCCCTCACTTGATACTACCACAACATCATTAACTGGAGAAAGAATGAGAAGCAAATGCGAGCGACGTTGCAACGCATAATGGACTCACCAAAAGACAGCGTACAGCTGACAACGACCGCTTTTTCTTACCGAGACCCAGCCAAGGTCCCTGACTTGGTCTAGAGCCTGGGAAGGCAAACTGAGAGCCGCATATGAAACTCCGTCGCGGTGCCCAGCTTCCCAATGCTGTACACGACGAAGTGGCTGCGCGAATTGCACTTGCATCCTAAAATCCCGGACGAATCTGCCAATATGGCTTGCAAAACGGATTCAAGGTCCGCCGGCCGCCTCGCGGGCAATCAGTCTAAGCAGGATTGCGCCCCCCGCTGATGAGAATCTATCTTTTTGCGACCGAGTATACAGCACGATGGTGAATTCTGCAAACTGGTGGCCATGCACGTGTGGGAATTCCGAACTTCTGCAAGTTGGCCGATCTGGAGGTACGTACATGGTGGATTGGCCCAAGTGAAGCAAGCACTATGATGGAGTTGCTTATGTATGGTGAGGTTGCTTTTGTCCAGCAAACGAGAGCCATTGATTATGACCGCGCAGTGCTTCCCAGGACAGAAGTGTTACTACTAGCGCCCCTCGGAGATATTCCGCAGCCTCTGATTTCCAAGGGCTTCCTGGAGGCTTCCTCCTCCTGAAGCTTCCTGGAGCCTGCAAGGCATGGCCCAACCAGGCTCAGAGATGGTGCCAACACGGCCCCGGGATGCCCCAATCTGACAGAATGCTGCGAAAGGCCAGCCCCAGAATTGCGCCAAGAGGACCCATAGACGTTACGAACCCAGCTGCCCTCAGGCACATCATCCATCAGAGTGGGGCCCAGCGGTGAAGGACGAAGCCTTTTCGACACCCTAGGACGCAGCCCGAACTGCTTGATAAAGAACGTCGCACGATTATCAATGAGCACGGACGACGACCCCGAGACCAGGCGATCAGCTCAAGGGCTGCGGAACAACATGGCGCAAAGCATCACGCAAAGTGCGAGCGCAACCCACGTAAAAACGTCGTACCATGCCGTCTGCTTGGTCAGAGCCTGACACTCCGCAGTCGTAGCAGCCAACCTTAGGTGGTAACATATAGACAGAGGAAGAGGATTTGGCATGAAAAGTGGCTCGGGAAACGATGTACACGCACTCAGCACTTTCACCGCTATGGGGAGTGAGTAATGACAACATCGAGAAGCCTGTATTTCTGGAATTCTTCTCCAGTCCAGAACGCTTTTCCCACGATGGAGACGAGTGGGCTGCAGCTTCAGCACCAATTGGCTACATTGAGTGCCAGCTTGGTGAAGAGGGCAACGCCGTAAGGGAAACGATGAGTGCGAACAACTGCACGAGGGTTCTTCGAAACATGCTCTGTCAACAAGGGAGCTGCTAGGCTCCCGGCTGCTCGTTGATACGGCTCGTCTCGTCCTGCATGGAAAGGGCTCGGACACTTTCGTACGCACAAATGGTTCACCACTCGGCGGGAGCGGTGGATAGAGATCGTTCGCGCTCGCACCCTCAATCGCGTGAGGCTGGTCAAGTCTACAGACGCTAACCTTGAAAGGAACCCTAACACAGACACAAAACCAGGGACGGCGAGCCGCAACAGCAACACGGGGAGCCTCGCCGTGTCGAAGCATCCCGTGCGAAGCCTATCCCCGGCAGATCCTGCGCCCCCAAGGCCTCGAGCACGGAGCGACTGTCCTGGGCCTGGCGCTCTGGAAGTATGTCCCCCTCCGGCGCCGCTGTCGCAGTGGAAGCGTGATCCGCCACACCACGTGTCGCTCCTGTTGCACCATGTGAAATTATCCCGGCAAAGCGACCTAACAGCGACGTGTAGGAGCAAATCTGGAAGCATTCCCCTTAAGATTCAGATGAGAATCCAGTTGTAGAATTCTGCTGTTCTCGCAGTCGTAGTCGCATTCGCGATGACAGTCGCAGTGGCCTGCATCTGCATCAGCCTCAGCCTCAGCCTCAGCCTGACTCAGCCTCAGCCTCAGCCTGCCTCAGCCTCAGCCTCAGCCTGCTTCAGCCTCAGCCTCAGTCTGCCTGCAGCCTCGGCCTCAGCCTCAGCCTGCCTCAGCCTCAGCCTCCGCCTGCATCGGCCTCAGCCTGCCTCTGCCTCAGCCTCAGCCTGCTTCAGCCTCAGCCTCAATCTGCCTTCAGCCTCAGCCTCAGTCTGCCTTCAGCCTCAGCCTCAGGCCTCAGCCTCAGCCTCGGCCTGCCGCAGCCTCAGCCTGCATCAGCCTCAGCCTCAGCCTCAGCCTGCCTCAGCATCAGCCTGCCTCAGCCTCAGCCTCAGCCTGCCTCAGCCTCAGCCTCAGCCTGCTTCAGCCTCAGCCTCAGTCTGCCTTCAGCCTCGGCCTCAGCCTCAGCCTGCCTCAGCCTCAGCCTGCATCAGCCTCAGCCTCAGCCTCAGCCTGCCTCAGCAGCCTCAGCCTGCCTCAGCCTCAGCCTCAGCCTGCCTCAGCCTCAGCCTCAGCCTCAGCCTGCATCAGCCTCAGCCTCAGCCTCAGCCTGCCTCAGCCTGCCTCAGCCTCAGCCTCAGCCTGCCTCAGCCTCAGCCTCAGCCTGCTTCAGCCTCAGCCTCAGTCTGCCTTCAGCCTCGGCCTCAGCCTCAGCCTGCCTCAGCCTCAGCCTGCATCAGCCTCAGCCTCAGCCTCAGCCTGCCTCAGCATCAGCCTGCCTCAGCCTCAGCCTCAGCCTGCCTCAGCCTCAGCCTCAGCTGCTTCAGCCTCAGCCTCAGTCTGCCTTCAGCCTCGGCCTCAGCCTCAGCCTGCCTCAGCCTCAGCCTGCATCAGCCTCAGCCTCAGCCTCAGCCTGCCTCAGCATCAGCCTGCCTCAGCCTCAGCCTCAGCCTCAGCCTGCCTCAGCCTCAGCCTCAGCCTCAGCTCAGTCTCTCAGCCTGCCTCAGCCTCAGCCTCAGCCTCAGCCTGCCTCAGCATCAGCCTGCCTCAGCCTCAGCCTCAGCCTGCCTCAGCCTCAGCCTCAGCCTCAGCCTGCTTCAGCCTCAGCCTCAGTCTGCCTCAGCCTTCAGCCTCAGCCTCAGCCTCAGCCTGCCTCAGCCTCAGCCTCAGCCTGCATCAGCCTCAGCCTCAGCCTCAGCCTGCCTCAGCATCAGCCTGCCTCAGCCTCAGCCTCAGCCTGCCTAGCCTCAGCCTCAGCCTGCATCAGCCTCAGCCTCAGCCTCAGCCTGCCTCAGCCTCAGCCTCAGCCTGCCTCAGCCTCAGCCTGCCTCAGCCTCAGCCAGCCTGCTTCAGCCTCAGCCTCAGTCTGCCTTCAGCCTCGGCCTCAGCCTCAGCCTGCCTCAGCCTCAGCCTGCATCAGCCTCAGCCTCAGCCTCAGCCTGCCTCAGCATCAGCCTGCCTCAGCCTCAGCCTCAGCCTGCCTCAGCCTCAGCCTCAGCCTGCTTCAGCCTCAGCCTCAGCCTTCAGCCTCAGCCTCAGCCTGCCTCAGCCTCAGCCTGCATCAGCCTCAGCCTCAGCCTCAGCCTGCCTCAGGCCTGCCTCAGCCTCAGCCTCAGCCTGCCTCAGCCTCAGCCTCAGCCTGCTCAGCCTCAGCCTCAGTCTGCCTTCAGCCTCGGCCTCAGCCTGCCGCAGCCTCAGCCTGCAGCCTCAGCCTCAGCCTCTGCCTGCCTCAGCCTCAGCCTGCCTCAGCTCAGCCTGCATCAGCCTCAGCCTCAGTCTGCCTTCAGCCTCGGCCTCAGCCTGCATCAGCCTCAGCCTGCCTCAGCCTCAGCATCAGCCTGCCTCAGCATTCAAAATGTGGCCCTGGAATGGAATTCTGGGAACTCGAAGAACACGAAAAGGCCTACAGTTGGCTCCGGGCATTCAACATCATGCCCAAGAATGGAGTTCTGGTAACTCGAAGACCACGAAGTGGCCTACAGTTGGCTCCGGGCATTCAAAATCATGCCCAGGAATGGAGTTCTGGGAACTCGAAGACCACGAAGTGGCCTACAGTTGGCTCTGGGCAATCAAATTCATGCCCGGGAATGGAGTTCTGGGAACTCGAAGACCACGAAATGGCCTACAGCTGGCTCCGGGCATTCAGAATATGGCCCGGGAATGGAGTTCTGGGATCTCGAAGACCACGAAGTGTGTAACTGTTTGCTTAAAACGACTTCCGCGAATTCTCCCTGGCACCCGTCCGGCATCTGCCCAGACCCCCCTGAGGAGTCAAGATGCTTTCTTTTGAGACCAATAGAAACCTATCAGTCTTCGCTGTTAGGTATAAATCCTTCTACGGTCGGGAACTCTTGCTTGGCGTGTCGCGGCGGCGGCCGCGGCAACACGCTATGCCTGGCAAGCGGATAGCGTGTCGCTCCGCTCCGCGGGGCGGGAGGCTCGGGAAGGCTCGGGACGTGATCGCTTCGGGACCAGGGAAGGGACAGCGTGTCGCGCCGAAGCGTGGTGGGCCAGAATCGGTGGAGCGACACGCAATCCCAGAATTCTCGACCGTAAATGTGTGGCATGAGACTGCGGATGCGACTGCCCGACTGAACAGATTCAACGGTTTTCCGCGTTGGATGCCGAAGCTGAACCCCCCACCTAGAAGTCAGCCGATAAGCCTCGGTGAAACCTCGCCGAATGACCACATCGATACCCCCAAATCCACCAGCCAAGCAAACTGACACAGGCCCAGCCATCACAGGCTCCATCTCATCGATATCAAGCCCTACCTCCCTGAAGGCGTATTACCCGATGTTCAACAAAGGCGTGATACAAGAGCAACGGGTGTGTACATCAGGAGCTGTGGAATGGAACAGTGGGCACTCAATGTGAATATGCACCAAGGCTTGGCACTGCCAAGTGCGGAAATCACGGAATCACCATGCTCCCCTCGCTGCTTCAGATGCCTCTCAACGCAACCCTCTCACGTCCAAGCTTACGGCTCGCCATGGGGCATCACATCCTTGGCACGCGTTGCCGCTTCGCTTGCCTGAGGGCCGTATTGATACCCGACTGCTGATCCGAAAGGCGCACGCCCAAAAACTATGCAGCGTATGGCGACAAGTCCCTTGCCCCTCCCTAGAGGAAGCACCTGCGTAAACATGACTTCTGGGAGGCCTGCGCGGTCTTGGATCGGCGCTGGACCCCCCCCATGGTGCGTGGGGGGGGGCCAATGCCGATCCAAGAACTCCGCGCGGACCTCCGAGCTTTGTTGTTAATGCTTTTTTGTTGTTCGACTCACTGCGCCTCTCACGCCTACCGTTCCTTCTCCTCCTCCTCCTCCTCCTCCTCCTACTCCTCCTCCTGCTCCTAGTCCTCCTCCTAGTCCTCCTCCTCCTCCTCCTCCTCCTCCTCCTCCTCCTCCTCCTCCTCCTCCTCCTCTCCTCCACGACACCCGTGCCCCCCGCGTGCTGCCAGGGCCCAGTGCAGCGCTCGGAAGTGGAGGTGGGGCTTCTGGACTGCGGCAGCAGTGGGCACCCCTGTGCTTAGAAGTCCAGCTGCTGGCGACAGCGACGAATTCCAGCTCGGGCTCACGAGGGAATGTGTGCTTCTGGGGAGGAGGATGAGGAGGAGGAGGAGGAGGAGGAATAGGAGGAGGAGGAGGAGGAGGAGGAGGAGGAGGAGGAGGAGGCGGCGCGGAGGAGGAGGAGGAGGAAAGGAGGAGGAGGAGGAGGAGGAGGAGGAGGAGGAGGAGGAGGAGGAGGAGGAGGGGGGGGAGGAGGAGGAGGACGACGCACGAGGGCCCAAGGGAAGCAGGAGAGAACGGCGAGACAAGAACCGAGGAGGAGCGATGACCCGAAGTCGTGGATGGAGCAGCTCTCTGCGGAGCGCTCCGTTCCGCTTCCTCCTCCTTGTCCTCCTCCTCCTCCTCTTCCTCGTCGTCCTCCTCCTCAGCCTCCTCAGACAAGAGGCTCTCCGATAACACCCTTGGGGTAGAAAGCCCCAAGGAGCCTTACACAAGTCACGATGTTAGGGGCCACGATGGACCACCGTCTTGGGAGGGCTGGGCTCTCGTACGGGGCGTTGGAATTATTGTGCAGACCGCAGACCACTTACAGACAAGCTGTTGAGGGAACTGCGGGGGACCTCCAGAGTCGAAAGCTGACACGCAAGGAATGCAGGGGCATACGGAGCGGAGATCAGCTGGGCACCCACACTTCCAAACACCTCCAAAATGGAGTCTCGGCAGCGCGCACCGGGGGGAAGGCAGAGGGGGCAGTGCTTATCAGAAGCCCTCGTGCATCCTGAGAGACCCTCGCTATCTTCAGAGATAATTTAGCAACCCGCTCAGGAGGCCGGAGACCTCCAGAGCCTTCTGAGGAGGCCCGCCCCCTGTTCCTTCACCCCTGGGCGCGCTGCCGATGGATCCGCATCCAACGCTTAGGAGGGAAGAACAAGCGCTCTTCCTCCCTCCGCTATGCCGCTGTCCCTCCCCCTCCCTCCTCCCTCACCTCCCCCATCCCTGCTCCTCCTCTCCCCACTGGGGGAACGAAGAGGTACCGGGAAAAATGCTGCCCAGACCTCCCCCCAGGACGCGATCTGATCCAGGTTCGGAGACAAATCTGCCGAGGTGACGAACGCCCTCTAGGACGAGCAGCGGCATCGAAATTCCCGTGACATCCGCCGATGTCATTATTTCAGCCCGCGGCCCCAGAGGTCCCGACCGCTTCCCCGTAAGGCTGTCGTCCGCCCCAGATCTGTTGTTGTTCAGCGGCCCCCGAGGGCCGCAAGCAAAGAGGCAGGCTGAAACAGTCACATCATCGGAAAGATCTGCTGGGTCTTTTCCGCCCTCCCCTCTCCAAATTACACCCCCCCCTGGGGGTCGAGCCAGTCCCCGAGGGAGAGCGAGGTGCGCCTTCCGCGCCGCGAGCTGCGAGGCGCGCGCCGTCTTCTGCAGCGCCTCTTCTCTCTCTGCGTGCGCGGCCCGGGGAGGCGACCGGCGGCGGACAGACCACGACGGACGACCGACGGCGACGACGATGACGACATCTACGCACATCCAAAGCAGGCGCCTCTCACAAAGAGGCTGGCTGGCCTGCAGGTGCCCCACGGAAAATGTCTGATCCCCCAGTTGGCCGCTGGGACTCACAGAAGGGCTGGGACACCGTAGGACCCACAAGTATCGACGAAGATTGTGCCTCGAACGTTCTTCTTTCCCAAGCAGTGCTTGCGCTTGCCTTTTTCTTGGTGATTGGTTGGGTGTTCTGGGTTCTCGCCACGCTGCCGCCCATAACGCCTCATGCTCTGGGTGGGTTTCCCGAGGTTGCGCCACCTTGCAGCCCGTGTCGCCTCGTCGGCGTCACGTGGGAGCCCCGTGCCCTGAGCTTACACGGGATAGTTTCCACCACACAGCTTACGCCACAACAAGCTTACATCGCGTAATTTGCATAGCATAGCTTACACTAGGCAGCTCACACCCCATAACCTTCACATCCAATTCGTCCCACGTGGGCTGCACGACTTGGTTTACACCACATGCCTTCACCGCGTAGCGTTTACCTCCACAGTGCAACAACGCACTCCTTGGGGTCCACGCTGGCGAACAGAGAGAGAGAGAGAGAGAGAAAGTTCGTGCCATTGTGCCTGCAGTGCGTCGACGATGACGTCGCTCAGCGGCCGTTGCCCCCGCGCCGCACCCAGGGTGAAGGGCAACCGCCCTGGCCAGAACCGCAGCGCGCGAGGCGCGATTCTCTTCACGCATTCCGCGGGTGACTCATTCTGGATAACAACAACATCAGACTGTCGAGCCGTGCACCTGGGCATGCTCAGTGCTTACTGAGCCAGTGCAATTTCGAGTACATCCTGGCCTAGGTAAGAAGAACATCCCTCGAGAACACGAAGCCCTCCGCCGGCCAAAACACACAGAACGTTCAAGGAGACCCTCCCCAGGAAACACAAGACCATCCAACAAACACGACCTTGCTCTCATATCTCAGTCCGGCTGCGCTTAGGATTCACGGGGCTGATGAAAAGTCGAATCGGCTGGGGGCAAGATACAGGCAGACATTAATGCAGAGCGATGGAGGGAGACAAAGGCTTCCTTTGTTATCTCAGGGTTTTCGCTTAGCATTCGAATGGTTTTTCGTCGCCGAGGCTGGATTCCCCTTGTGATTCTCGCCAGAGCAAGCCCCGAGATAAAATTGTGGAGGGCTACTCTCCGGGGAGGGGCCCTGCTCGGGCGCTGGGGCCGCCAAGAAGCAACCCGGGACGAGAGACGGGTCCCGGGGATGGGGTCGAAAAGGTTCGACGGCGGACAGCAGGCTGGGAGGAGGAGGAGGAGGAGGAGGAGGAGGAGGAGGAGAAGGACCGTAGCCATTTTGGCTCAAGACTTCCACGTTGTGAAGGAACGAGGTTCCGAGAATCAGCGATTAGGTCTGGCCAACCTCTGTGGCCATTCTCAAGCGACTTGTTGCAGTGCGAGCGCAGCGGCACGCTTTTCTTCTTGGCCTCCGGCGGGCCTGGCTTGCACTGCATGTGGCTGTAAAAGCAACCCAGAATATTTCACATGGTGCTACCATTGTGGAACAGATTTACCACGCCTCCGCCACCAACTTGTCCCTGCCCCCCGTGGTGTATGGCAGGCAGGTGGCCGAGGAGGACAAAACAGACAGGCAGAACAGCTCCCCAAGGGCAAGGGCAAGGGCAAAGGCTACACATGGTCCACAGCCCCAACCAGTTCCCGTAAGCAGCAGCCTCCCAATGGATTACAACTCTTCCAACATTTGGCCCGACATGTCATGGCAAACCGCATTCAAGAAACACAAGGGCTTCCCTCTATCGACCAGCTGGGCGTCAATCTCGAAGCATGGACGGCAGATATTGGACAGCTCGACGGCAACACCAAGGCGCACTTGGAGAACTTCTACCAGGCCGCAGTCAACGCCATGAGCTCACCCACGGCAGATGCCTACACCGCGGCCACCAACTTTGCCACCTCGCTCCTCCAACCTGCTTCAGAAGGGGGACCTGGACGGAAGCCCAGGAATCAACCACGTTCCTTGAGGCCTTCGACCGGACCGATGAGGATCTACAAAGTAACCTTCGTGAAGAACTCCCAGGAGCTGCAGTCGCCAGGATCCAGGAAAAGCTCGCCCAGAAGAAAACACAAAAAACCATTCGAAGCCGATCGAGTCGTGAAAGGGGGAAGATCGAGGTCCCCAGTTCGCCCAGACCCAGGGGATCACCAGAGCGGGGATCCACCAGAGTGCTTCAGGATCAGGGGAACCATCAGAGCGAGGGTAACAGCACGAGGCTTCGTTTCAAAACATGTAATGGCTCGTGCTGGGCCACATGTAAAGAATGTTTATAGTGTTCAGACCAAGAGGAGATTCGATTGCAGGAACACAAACTGTACGGTGAGAAGCTCGCCGACTGCCGCGCTACTATGTTTAAGATGGGTTGGCACTCATACGTCGCCCCCGCCGATTTCACAAACCCGTTGCACCCCGCGGGCGGCACCATGGTTTTGATCAAAGATCACCAAGACTTCTGGTCAGACAACGGTGGTTTAGTGGTCCCTGGCAGACTATCGGGATTCTTTCTGAGAGCTGCATCCTTGGGAGTACTCCAAAGGTTCAGTGTGCACTTGCAAGACCAAGTGCACCTCAACGAAACGAACCGAAGGATTCTCGGCAAGGTTTGGAACATGGTTTCGAGGTCAGGAGTGTCGTTCAAAGTGGGAGGAGACATTATCATGTCTGCAGAGAAGATTGAGACTTTCCAGCCGCTTGCCAAGTTTGCGGCAATGGTGCGCGTGCCCGGTGAACCCACGTTGCTGCAGGGAGACAACAAGTCCACTATTGATTAGTTCATACTGAATCGAGCTTTAGATGCTTCCGACCCTGCCTTGGGGTTGGACTCGCCTTGGCACAAGAGGCACCACCCTGGACTTCCTGAAAGGCATAGATGACGTGTGCGTGCGCGTGGTGACCCCGTACATGAAAGTATATCCCATACCTGCGATGGGCCCGCCAGCAGCTCCCCCAAACTACGAGGACCTCATTGACAAGCTGGAGAGAGCTCTAGCTAACAAAACTCTTTTCGGGAACTCCTACGGTATGGCCACACAGGAAGAATACTGCCCCCTCCAGCAGCTACCAGACCAAGTATACTTATCTTGGGCTGAGCGGGCGTGGCAAGAAGTTCTAGATGTAACGCAAGTTTCTCCTTAAGGTCGTGGAGGCGGTCTCTCGCCAGAGTTTCGAGATATACATGTGTCCAGGGTCCTGGCCACAAGGAAGTACCAGAAGGTATTTCCTGGAAGGGCCCTCCAATGAGCCTCCAATCGTCTCCAAGAGATTGAAACCCTTATGGCCAAGAACGGCAAACACATCCTGGAGCCATATACCGCCAACCTTCTGCGGCAACTTGGAGGGCTTCCAAAACTAGGTGTACCTTTTTCGGCAGTGCTGGAAAGATTAAGGATCCTTCTGGCTCCGCTATCTTTCAGGCCTAGCTGCAGCCATCCTGATCAAGGAGTCGCCACCAGCGCGTGTATCAATGGTGGCACCACCGATCAGATGTGCACAACAATGTGCCGACTACAAGAAAGGAGGGGACAGAGGACAGAGTGGGAACAATGGTGCAAGGAGGCAGGGAAGGATAGTGCGCAGAAGGCTGTTGCTTACCTCAGAGGGATTGATTCGAGACCTGAGGATGTCGTTCAGAGCCCAATTGGCCGCTCGTCCTCTCTGCCAAATCGATTGTGCAAGGAATCAAAACATTGGTCGTCTGCATGGGAAGTTGGACAGACCCCAGCAGACCCACCGCCTCGAACTAATTTAGCGCCTATTCCAATGCCAATGCCCACTGAGCCGGATGTGATCAAACGTATCGCCAGGAAGTTCAAGCTCAAGACTTGTACACCTGATGGCATGCACCCGAGACATTATGCATTGATCTCGTCGGATGCTCTATCTCTCATCTTCCACATCATGGATGTTCTAGGTACGGCGCCGACCTCCATCCAAACCATCATTGTCCTGTTTACCCAGCAGCTCCAAGAAGGACGTCGGTCCCTCGGACATTACCCAACTATGCCCAGGCTACAAGAAAAACTTCATAGAGCCCCATTCTGTGCTTGGGAAAGAGAGTTTGGTTTGGGCCCAGCATACAGGATGTCCCAAACACGAGGTCCACAGTAGGCTCCGAAAGCTATCCCGTTTTAAAGGGAATCGACGGTTGAAAAGCAGACTGTGCCAGGCAAGCATCCAGTCTGTGGTGACGTATGGGGCGCAAGTCCTGGGATTTTCCCCGAGAGAAGCTTTAATTCTCCGCAGAGCTGCTGCAGTTGCGAAGGGGGTTAAACAAACAGGTTGCCCATTGGGTATAGCCTGGGCCCTGACCTCCAGAAGTCAAGAAGACCCCCGTTATAAAGCTGCTGCAACAATAGAAAGATATGCACATGAATCGTGGCATGGCACCAACCGTCGGGTAGAGGGGGGACCCGTACATGCGGACGCCATCCCCTTGAGCAGATTATCAACAGCCTTCCGAGAAGCCCAAGCCTGGGTTGAGTACACCGTCGGTAGACCTTGGGCTTCCGAGAACAGAGGCCCGCTTTCTGATGCAGCACTACGGCTGAAAACAATAGGCTGGGTGACTGAGCCACCAGCAAGTATCGTAACAATTGCTGGAACCAAGCTCGTTCTAACTGAAGTGCCACCTGCTAGGGTTGTCCAGGTTTTTGCTGAAGGACCTGCAGCCATCAAGCTAGCAGGTACTTTCAACAATAAACTGGCAGGCATGTCACACCCTGTAGCCAACCAGATACGAGCTGTAGGGATATGGATGCACCCTGCCAGAAAAGACCTACAATTCCAAGGACATGGAAGGAGTTAGGCACGTTTTCAATCAAGGTTTTTCAGCTCCGGTTCCCACTAGGACAGATTTATCCAGATGGGGCTACGACGTCCCATCGCTGTGTTTCTTGTTTGCGGAACGGAGGACACGACGTTCCAACGCATTTGGAAATGTCCGTGTGGGCAAGATGTGCGATCCCAAGTTGTTGACCAGTGCCTGATTCAAGATGCCCTGGATGCAGGGCCAGACCATCCCTTACAATACACATCTGTGGCAGCCTCTCCCAACCTTGGACCCAGTGAACTCCGACTGGGATCTGCGTTTCATTGGCCCAGACCGTTCCCCTGTCGAACCATTTAATTTCCCGGCAGGAGCGATGATTTACACAGATAGGGATGTGATTTCCCGACCAACCCTGACTTGGCACGTGCAGGAGTAGCAGCAGTCCAGGTAGACGAGGATGGTCAACTGCTCTGAGCGATTTGTTCCCCACTCCCAGCAGGCCTCCCACAGACGAGTAACCACATGCCGCGGATAATAAACACACAGGGATAAAAAAGTTCGGGGTTTCCGGGGAGACAATAAAAAGAGGAAACAGCCAAAGAGAGAAAGAGAAGAGGAGGAGGAGGAGGAGGAGGAGGAGGAGAGGAGAAAGAGGAGGAGAGGAGGAGAGGAGAAAAGAGGAGGAGAAAGAGAGGAGGATAAGAGATACATATAAATATAGAAAGAGAAGAGGAGGTAGAGGAGGAAGAGGAGGAGGAGGAGGAGAAAGAGCAAGAGGAGTAGAGGAGAAGGAGATAGCAAAAATCCAAAGTTTAAAACTTATTAGACTTTACTTGTAAGCGCTTAATGAACATTAAAATTTTGATATGCTCGTGTAGGGTAGCTCACGTGCCTCGTTTTCCCAGGATAATCAACCCCAGCGATAAACAAGTTCAGGGCGCCAGAGGGAGGAGGAGGAGAAAGAGATAGAGAGACAGAGAGAGAGAGACAGAGAAAGAAAGAAAGAAAGAACGGCAGAAATAACTACAAAGAGACAGAAGGACATTGGTTTCGCTTGAGACATCCTGAAAACACGTGTTCGCTTCGCTTGATGTTGCTATCTCAACATAAGAAGGAAGTAACCTCGATGGCGAACTTTCCCAGTGATAATGAAGTTCGGCCTCCGCGCCCTCCGCCTATATTTGAAACCCTTCTAGGCCGACGATAAACAGCTCTAACGACTTAAGGGGGGTACTTTATTATCCTCGGCATCCGGTTAGGGATGCTGAACATGCTGCAGTGTCGCTAGCGATTTTGAGATCAGAGGGCCCCCCCCTCGACGCTCATTCATTATGATTGCAGCGCTTTAGGTTTGACATCGTCCTGGCCAGGGAAGGCGCTTGCGGGAAGGATCCCTCAAGCCCAGTACTGGAAATTAGCGGTGCAGAAGCTAGACCAAGGCCACTGGCCAACAATGGGTAAGGTCAAGACACACCGAGATTCAATCAGTGCTGCAGATGACCTCGATCGATTGAACATCCAGGGGGACGCCCTCGCTGACCACTTTGCTGGACTTGCCTCGAGATCCCAGGGGATTGCCCAAGCAACGATTGAGGTCTACCAGCAAGGTTTAACAGAGTACAGCACGTTGGCTGCCTGGGATGGAGTCACTTACAGATGCCTGGGATGCCTTCGAATGTGCCCCCCAGCGAGCACATCTGCGTGTGATGCACTGGCCCCTTCCCTACACACCCGCCTGCCGACAGGAGGGTCAGGCCACAAGCTATGTGGTGCAAGGCTGGAAGGTAATGACTTGCCAAATACATATTATAACGAATGTGGGTGTTCTGCGACCCGCAAGGCGACGGGCCTGCTGGCCCCTCGTTCCCGCCGCACAGGTCCAGCGAGAGATCTAAACTCCGCAGAGGCCACATTCCATGGTCAATCCACAGGTTCGAGAACCCGTTCCCGTTGTCCCCTCTCCTCTCCCCGACCTCTGTTTCCCAACCCTCCTGCGTTGGGTTCTCGTTTAGAATAGAGCAGCTGCGGTTGCGACTCCTCTCCTCTCCTCTCCCGTCCCCTCCTCCTTTCCTCTTCCCCCCTCCTCCTTTCCTCTCCTGTCCCCTTCCTGGGGGGCTGCGATCTGCGAAACTGTCGCCACTTTCGAGGGCTGCTGGGGTGGGGGGGCCAGCGGAGTGGGGTCATACGCAGATTCGGATTCGACCTCGCCATCCCTGGGGGGCTGCGATCTGCGGAACTGACACCACTTTCGAAGGCTGCTGGGGGGCCCAGCGGAGTGGGGTCATACGCATATTCATATTCGACCTCGCCATCCCTGAGGGGCTGCGATCTGCAAAGCTGTTCACCACTTTCGAGGGCTGCTGGGGTGGGGGGCCCAGCGGAGTGGGGTCATACGCAAAGTCGGATTAGACCTCGCCATCCCTGGGCGGCTGCGATCTGCGAAACTGTCGCCACTTTCGACCGCTGCTGGGGGGCCCAGCGGAGTGGGGTCATACGCAGATTCAGATTCGACCTCGCCATCAATGGGGTGCTGCGATCTGCGAAACCGTCGCCACTTTCGAGGGCTGCTGGGGGGGCCAACGGAGTGACGTCATACGCAGATCCAGATTCGACCTCGCCATCCCTGGGGGGCTGCGACCTGCGAAACTGTCACCGAATTCGAGGGCTGCTGGGGGGGCCAGCGGAGTGGGGTCATACGCAGATTCAGATTCGACCTCGCCATCCCTGGGGGGCTGCGATCTGCAATACTGTCACCACGGTCGAGGGCTGCTGGGGTGGGGGGCCCAGCGGAGTGGAGTCATACGCAGATCCAGATTCGACCTCGCCATCCCTGGAGGGCTGCGATCTGCGAAACCGTCACCACTTTCGAAGGCTGCTGGGGGGGGCCCAGCGGAGTGGGGTCATACGCAAATTCAGATTCGACATCGCCATCCCTGGGGGGCTGCGATCTGCGAAGCTGTTGCCACCTTCGAGGGCTGCTGGGGGGGGCCCAGCTGAGTGACGTCATACGCAGATCCAGATTCGACCTCGCAATCCCTGGGGGGCTGCGATCTGCGAAACTGTCGCCACTTTCGAGGGCTGCTGGGGGGCCCAGCGGAGTGGGGCCATACGCAGATTCAGATTCGACCTCGCCATCCCTGGGGGGCTGCGATCTGCGAAACGCTCACCACTTTCGAAGGCTGCTGGGGGGGGCCCAGCGTAGTGGGGTCATACGCAGATCCAGATTCGAACTCGCCATCCCTGGGGGGCTGCGATCTGCGAAACTGTCGCCACTTTCGAGGGCTGCTGGGGGGCCCAGCGGAGTGGAGTCATACGCAGATTCAGGCGACCCCCCATTCCATCCTTCTCCTGCCTCTCGTTCCTGTCCCCGTTATTCTTCGAGCCTGGGGCCTCAATCCTCGTTCTTTCGATCGTCGTCCTGTGAGTCGTGCAACGCATGCGCATCCCATGTAGTTTGCGCAGCAATTCACAGCGTCTACACTGCAGTTCCTGCTAAGATTGGCCTACTCCTCTTGCCACTTGATGCACATGGGCTGGGTACGTCGCAGGGTAATTCTCCCAACCCGTTCGCGGGCTCGACCTGATGATAGCCCTGGGCGCAGGCGCGCCCCGCTGCCTTGAGGGGGGGTGGGAGAAGAACCCGAGGGAGGCCTCCCTTTCTCCATCTGCGCCGGTGCAGTTTCTTTTTCATCATTCCAGGCTGGTGTGCACAGTATGTCAGACCTGTAGCAAGTCTTGAGCGTCTTGAGAGCAGGAGGACGAGGAGGAGGAGGAGGAGGAGGAGGAGGAGAAGGAGGAGGAGGAGGAGGGGGAGGAGAAGGCGGAGGAGGTGGAAGGTGGGGATCTTTTGAAAGGCGAACGCGGGAACTTCCGTCTTGTGTTCCGCAAGCGCGTGTGGAGTGGCCGTATCAAGGCAAGTGCGGCAGAAATCGAGAGCAACCCACCGTGTTTGTCAGGCAAGCGGCAGCTCCTCCGTCAGAGACTGGCCTCGCGCTGAAAATGCTTCACTTGCAGACATAGCGATGAAGCGTGGATGGGGCTCTAGATAAGGGAGGCCCATCATCCTCTATGCCATCTTTCTTCTTCCATCCTGCTCTTCCTCCTCCTCTTCCTTCTCCTCCTCCAACTCCTCCTCCCCTCACCCCTCCTCCTCCTCCCCTCACCCCTCCTCCTCCTCAGCCTCCTTCTACTCCTTCTCCTCCTCCTCCTCCTCCCTCTCCTCCTCCTCCTCCTCCTCCTCCTCCTCCTCCTCCTCCTCCCCTCCTCCTCCTTCTCCTCCTCCTCCTCCTCCTCCTCCTCCTCCTAATCTTCCTCCTCTTCCTCGCGCTCCAAGTCCTTCACTGCCGTTCTCCTCATCACCCTCCTTCTGCTGCTCACCATCGTCGGATCTTCGGGGGCCGAGAGGGGCGAGTCGGCAACGGGGGTTGGGCGAGTCCTGAGGGAAAATTATCCCAGTCGTACCCAACCCCTTGTCTACGCGAGACGACTATTCAGAACGCTCCATATAAAAGAAACAGATCGCGCCTCCCCTCCGCCGTGCCTTCCAAGAGCCCGCGGAAGTGGCGACACATGCCCAGTTCGCAGCCCACGATGGGAACACCGAAGTCTCGAAGTGATCTGCGCTGCCCTCACCTCTGGTGTGCCTCCCGGGAGCCCACGAAAGTGGCGACCCTTACACAATTCGCAGCCACTCAGGGAGCCGCGAGATACCGTCTGAGTCCGCGTACATCTCCACTCTGATGGACTTCCAAGGAGCCCACGAAAGCGGCGACAATTGCCCAGTTCGCAGCCACACATGGAGCCGCGCAATTCGCAGCCAATCTGGAAGACGTGAGGTCCCGTCTGGGTCCGCGTACAATTCCACCGCGCTGGACCTCCCAGGTGTCCACGAGTGCGGCGACAATTGCCCAGTTCGCAGCCACACATGGAGCCGCGAGGTCCCGTCTGGGCCTGGGTAACACTCAATTCCACTGGACCTCCCAGCAGTCCACGAATGTGGCGCCAGATGCGCAGTTCGCAGCAGCCCATGTAGCCGAGAGGTCCCGTCTGGGCCTGGGTACCACTCCATTCCGCTGGACCTCCCAGGAGCCTGCGAAAGTGGCCACAGTTGCGCAGTTCGCAGCTACCCAGGGAGCAGAGCAGGAGGAGGGGGGAGGAGAAGGAGTGGATACCACAGCGCTCCACTCACAACGAGAATCCAACACGAAGGGGGTGGGAAAGATCCAGGACCGCGGGGCCTTCCCCCAGGGCCGGCTCTTCGTCCTGAGGCGTTCTCTTGACGGCCCTGGGGCTCGTGGAGGGCCCAGGGAGCTGGAGAACGGCGGAAAACTTCAGGACCCGTTTCCCTCAGAACCAGTTTGCTTCATGGCGAAAGGAGAGGGCCGGGCGATGACGAACCTGGCTAGCTCGAACCGGCCAGTAGTTTGGAAAACATGCACTGCAATGTCACGAGGGACACCCAAGCCTGGCCCAGCAATCGGCGGTGGACAAACCTCCCTTTAGCAAACCTCCCCTCAGTGAAAACTGCCTGGGACCGACACCGACGGACCTGGACCCGCCAAAATGACGGCCGCGACGCCCTCTCGCGACCCGAAAACGGCCAATTCCGTAATCGACGCGTCAGGGTAGGAGGCCTATCCAACTCCGAAGCAAAATGCAAGGCCACCTCAGGGGCCGCGAGCGGCGTCCAGATCCGGCTCAGCCAAACTCCGGCACTGAAGGATCTTGCAGGGTCTGGTGCTACGGCTGAGCCCCTCTTGCGCTGAACCCCGCTCCCTACCTTTGGTGTCTGTTCCACAGGAGCCGACGTGGCCCTGGGCGCTGTCCGATTTGCGCCTGATTTGGAACAGATTTGGAGCACACTTGGAACCGAATGTGAACCTGATTCGCC
>CAUYUJ010015171.1:942500-992500 GCA_963575745.1 Prorocentrum cordatum
TGGGAACATCGGGTAACTGGGGGGTGCGCTCCACACACCCCACTTACCCAGTGTCTGGGGGGCACGACCTTGCACGGGGGGGTGTTGGGCACGAGTTACCCGGTGGCGAGGGGGGGGCATGGGGTAACTCGACCATGCACGGGGGGGTGTCGGGCATGAAACACCCGGTGTCCCCCGGGAGACAGCGGGTAAGCGGGGGGTGCGCTCCACACGCCCCCCACGTGCCAGTGTCCCCAGAAGGGCATCGGGTAAGTCGACCTTGCAGGGGGCGCATTCGGCATGATTCGGTGTCCCGCGCGAGACATCGGAGTTATCCGGTGGTCCCCGTGGGACATCGGGTAACTCGACCCTGCAAGGGGGGGTCTGGATATGAAATGCCCGGTGGGTCCCCGTGGGACATCGGAGTCACACGATGGTCCCCGTGGGACATCGGCCCGTGGGATATCGGAATTACCCGGTGTCCCCCGTAGGACATCGGAGTTACCCGGTGGTCCTCAAGGGACACCGGCCCGTGGGACATCGGAGTTACCCGGTGGTCCCCGGGGGACATCGGGTAACTCGACCTTGCAAGGGGGGTCTGGGCATGAATTACCCGGTGTCCCCCGTTGGACATCGGAAATACCCGGTGTCCCCCGTGGGACTTCGGATTTACCCGGTGGTCCCCGTGGGACATCAGCCCGTGGGGCATCGGAGTTACCTGGTGTCCCCCGTGGGACATCGAAGTTACCCGGTGGTCCCCGGGGGACATCGGGTAACTCGACCTTGCAAAGGGAGGTCTGGGCATGAGTTACCCGGTGGTCCCAGTGGGGCGTCGGAGTTACCCGGTGTCCCCTGTGGGGCATCACGACGACGACGACGACGACGACGACGACGACGACGACGACGGCAACTTTCCCATGTGTTTTTCCCGTGCGGCCCCTCCTGATGAGTCAAAAACCCAAGAAGGAATTTCAATATTTTTGCGTTGGAGCCCTTGCCTCGGCGCGTTGGCGGTGAATGCGCGCGACAAGCGCTTTCGGTCGCAATGTGCAACAACCATCGTTGCTTTGCCCGTTCAGGGGGGCCGCACGGGAAAAACGCATGGAATTCGACGACGACGGCGATGACGAAGGACGACGACGACGACGACGACGACGACGACGACGACGACGACGACGACGTGACGACGACCTCTTGGAGCCGTCTTGGGACCGTCTCTGGGCCTTCTTGGAAGCGTCTGAGTGACCGATCTCGGGGCTCTAATGGCATCGTATTGGGGCCCCCTTGGAGCCGTCTTGGGGCCCTCCTGGGCTTTTCACAGGGCCCTCAGGCGGAGCCCAGGAAGGCCCCGAGAGGGCTCCAAGAGGGGCCCAGTAGTTCTGTACCAACCGAGAAACCGCTGGTACATAACTCCTGGGCCTCTCCTGGAGCCGTCTTGGGGCCCTTTGGGGGCCCTCTCGGGTACTTCTCAAGGCCCTCGAGGGCCCTCAGGGCCCCCAGAGGGCCCCAGGACGGCTCCACGAGGGGCCCAAGATGGCCCCAAGAGGGGCCCAGTAGTTATGTACCAACCGAAGGCCCGCTGGTACAGAACTCCTGGGCTTCTCTTGGGGCCATCTTGTGTCACATCTTGGGCCCTCCTGAAGCCGTATTGGGGACCTTTGGGAGCCCTCTCGGGTGCTTCTTAGGGCCCTCGAAGGCCCTCTGGGCCCCCAGAGGGCCCCAGGACGGCTCCACGAGGGGCCCAAGATGGCCCGAGCAATTATGTAACAACTGGGGGCCTGCTGGTACATAACTCCAGGGCTTCTCTTGGGGCCATCTTGGGCCACTCCTGAAGCCGTCTCGGGGCTCTCTGGCAGCTCGCTCGGGTGCTTCTCGGGGTCCAGAAGGAGGAAGAGGAGGAGGAAGAGGACGAGGGGAGGCAGAAGGATCTGCAGGAGGAGGAGGAGGAGGAGGAGGAGGAGGAGGAGGAGAAAGAGGAGGAGGAGGAGGCAGAGGATGAGGGGAGGGAGGAGGAGGAGGAGGAGGAGGAGGAGGAGGAGGAGGCGGACGAGGAGGAGGAGGCGGACGAGGAGGAGGAGGAGGATGAAGAGGAGGAGGAAGAGGACGAAGGCATCTATGCACAAGAACTGCCACCATCCAGAGGTCCAGAGGAGAAAGAGGAGGAGGAGGAGGAGGAGGAGGAGGAGGAGGCGGAGGATCAAGAAAAGCTCCCAGTCTCAGACGTGGTCGCGTCGTGGACAAAAACAAAAACCGACGGACGGGCGGGGGGTGGCCGTTTTCGGTCTCGGAGGGGGGCCGTCGCTGGGCCCCGGGGCCGTCCAAGCAAACGGCTCGTGGCGAGAAGCCAGCCCTGGGGATCGTGCCCGGACTTGCGGGGAACCACGTATGGAACTTACCCTGGCGACGTACCCAACCCCTGCGCAAACGCGGGGCGCAAATAGTTTAGGACACTTTATAAGGGGGGCGGTGACGGAGCGAGGGCTACATATGTCTGCAGACGGAATTCTGGAGACTCGCAGGACACTGGCTACAGGACAAAGACTAGACAAAGCTGATTAGTTAGAATCCCTGAGCACCCCTGGCCACTTCGAAAGCGGGGATCTCATATCGCAGCCCCCGAGAGATGGCGAGGTCTAACTTGAGTCTGCGGCGAGGTCTATTGTGGATCCGCGTAGCGCGTCACTGTGCTGGGCCCCCCCAGCAGGCCTCGAAAGTGGCGACAGGTTCACAGATCGCAGCCCCCCCAGGGATGGCGAGGTCTAATTTAGGTCCGCGCGTGGCATCACTGTGCTGGGCCCCCCAGCAGGCCTCGAAAGTGGCGAAAGTTTCACAGATCGCAGCCCCCCAGGGATGGCGAGGTCTAATTTGGGTCCGCGCGTGGCGTCTCTGTGCTGGCCCCCCAGCAGGCCTCGAAAGTGGCGACAGGTTCACAGATCGCAGCCCCCCAGGGATGGCGAGGTCTAATTTGGGTCCGCGCGTGGCGTCACTGTGCTGGGCCCCCCAGCAGGCCTCGAAAGTGGCGACAGTTTCACAGATCGCAGCCCCCCAGGGATGGCTAGGTCTAATTTGGGTCCGCGCGTGGCGTCGCTGTGCTGGCCCCCCCAGCAGGCCTCGAAAGTGGCGACAGTTTCACAGATCGCAGCCCCCCAGGGATGGCGGGGTCTAATTTGGGTCCGCGCGTGGCGCCACTGTGCTGGGCCCCCCCAGCAGGCCTCGAAAGTGGCGACAGTTTCACAGATCGCAGCCCCCCGCAGGCAAGACAGGAGGAGGCAGGCAAGAGGCAGGAGGGAGGCGGGAGGAGACGCGCGAGCAGTGCTCTATTCAAAACGAATACCCAACCAAGGAGGGTTGGGAATAAAGCAGGAAGCAGGACGCAGGAGGAGGGAGGGAGGCGGGAGGAAGGAAGGTGGAGACCACAGGCCCTTATTCAAAACGAATACCCAACCAAGGAGGGTTGGGAAACAAACAAAACAAGCCATAGGATGTGTCCCCCCTCCCCCTCCTCCTCCTGCTCCTCCTCCTCCTCCTCCTCCTCCTCCTCCTCCTCCTCGCCCCTCGTTTCTCCTCCTCCTCCTCCTCCTCCTCGCCCCTCGTTCCTCCTCGCCCCTCGTTCCTCCTCCTCCTCCGCCTCCTCCTCCTCCTCCTGGCCCCGCGTTCCTCCTCCTTCTTCTCCTCCTCCTCCTCCTCCTCCTCCTCCTCCTCTGGTCCAATCGGCGGATTGGGCCAGAGCAAGCTGGACAGACTGCAAAGAGATCGAGGTCAGGGAGAGCCGGGGGGAGGGGGCAAATGGGGAGGACGAAGACGAGGGCGTCCGCCGCCGCCCGCCATTGCCTGCCTGCAGCTATCTGTCGTCGCCGTGTCGTCGTTCCCCTCTGCCCCCCCGTCGCGTCGCCACCACTCGAGTTACGCAGAGGGCATCTATACACCACCACCGTGGCTGGCCGGGGCCAGCCTGGGCCCTGTCATGGTGTATACGCCTGCCTGGCCGATGCCAGGAGGGCGTATACACCGTAGTGGGGCCCATGATGGCTCTGGCCAGGCACGGTGGTGGTGTATAGATGCCGTCTGCGGGTACCTCTCCCCAACTGGGACCCGACTTTTCCGCCACCCCCCCCTGGTCCCAGGGTGGCGTTGGAAGCCAGGGGGCGGGGGGTTCTAACGGCTTCCAGGTCTGACCCGAGACAACCCGCACCCCGAAGGCCTCCATGGGTGGAGGGGGAGGCACGCTGCTCGACTGGGGGGACACTGAGAGATACACCGATACGGCTGCTCCCCGCACCCCTCCTGGGGCGTGCTCTGACGAGGCGGACCCAGACGTGGTGACGATGGAGGGGTGGCGGCATCGGTAAATTTGTGGATGCCACGACAATGGACACCCGATCAATCCGATCATTGAATGAAACATGTGTTTAACATGCCGGAACCTGTTCTACACATCACACCGGCTTTTACATGTTTAGCACATGTTTAACACATGTTTTTGACATATGGAAACTATTTGGCGACATGCTTCCTCTCCGTCGATCGTCTTCCACAGCGGTAGATGTTACCCCCCTGAGGGTCTCCCTTGAGAGCGCCGCGGCCTGAGCTGACCGAGGATGATCGGCGGCGCGCCCGTGAGAACGTGAGAAAGGGGCGGGCCCGCTCAGAAAGCTCGGAAGGCCTCTGGCCTTCTGATCAATCCTCCAGGCCTCCCACGTATGTTTAAGTCGGGCGCGTCCCTCTACAGGGAAAATATTCTAAGATAGTAAAAACATAGTCTAGTGGCGAATTCCCTTGGCATCTTCCAAATTCTTGTTTGGTAAAAAAAAAAAAAAAACTGGAGATTGCCTCCTTAACAAAAGCTTCGCTAGAATAGCGGCGCGCGCGTCTGGAAAACATGCTGCGCCGCGTGGCGTCGTTATGACCTGTTGCGTCGCTCGTGGTGGCGACAGCGCGCGCTACCGCGTCTTGGCACGCGTGCGCTTATGCGTCTACGGCGTAGACGCAGAAATCCTCTGAGAGGGCCGGAAAGCGTCTCCGAGAAGCCCCGCCGCCTTCTGCGAAGGCCTGCTCTTCCTCTCAGGCTCGCAGGGCGACAGCTATGGGGTTGGGAGGATAGGGCTGGGAGAGAAGATCGGATCATCCGTATCATCGGTTATGTTGAACGTGTTGATTGCACAGTCCTGCCCTGCATCTCCCCAACCCGTCCCTCCCAACCAACGCGATCATTCTCTTTCTGATCCTCACCTCCCTCTGGGCGCGCCGCCGAGGCTGGCGGGGGAGCCGGGGGCAAGGGGGCTAAGGGGGGGAAATGGGCCCTCGCGTCGCAGGTGGTGTGAGAACCCGTCCCTCCCAACCATAGAAGAGAAGAACATGACTGCATAAACATCCACTTTTGGCGCTCCGCGCGGAGCTCTTGGATCTGCGCTGGATCCCCCTCCCTGGCGCGCGGAGCGCGCCGGGGGCGGCGCCGGAGTCGCCGCCAGGGGGCCCAGGCGCCGATCCAAGGACTACGCGCGGAGCGCCAAAAGTTTACGTGTATGATGTGTTCTGCGTCGATCCTCCCAACTCACACGATCATTGCCGTTCTCATACTCGCCTCCCCCCCAGGCGCGCCGCCGAGAGGGCCGGCGGAGCAGCCAAGAGCGGGGGGGGCTCAAGGGGTGGAAGGGCCCGATCGCGCCGCAGAGGTGGCCGGGAGGCCCCCGCGCCCGGTCCGGCGCAGCCCCTGGCCGGGTTTATGGCGAGGTGGCGCCCGAGGGCCGAGGGCGGGGGGGAGGAGCGGAGGGGGGAGGGGGGAGGGAAAGAGGTGGCTCAAGGGCCAGGCCCTCCTGGGCGCGGCGTCGCCGCGAGCGATGGCGGGGGGCCGCAAGCCGGCGGCAGCGGGAGGCGTGCCCGTTGGGAGGTTTGTCTGCAGGCTGGTGTGCGCGGTGTTCGTGGGCCTGGGCGTGCACGAGGTCTGCATCAGCAACCTGGACTCCCGGAAGCAGTACATCTTCCGCGCCGCCCTCTGGAGCTCGCTGCACCCGCCGCTGGAGGTGAACGGGGAGGCCAAGGACTGGCATCCCGAGGAGGTATCCGCCATGATCTTGAAGAAGATAACGGAGACCGCCGACAATCACCTTGGCAAGGAGGTCAACCACGCAGTGGGCACCATGCCAGCGTATTTCAACGCTGCGCAGAGGCAGTGTACGAAGGACGCGGGCGCCATCGCCGGGATGAACATCCTCTGCGTCATGAACCAGCCCACGGCTGAGGCGATCGCGGACGGTCGGGACAAGAAGACGGAGAAGAGCATCCTGCGGTATGATCTAGGCGGCGCCTCCTTCGAGGTCAGCCTGAGGGTGGAGCAGGCCTTTGAGAGGGTGGGCGAGACCGGGAACGCGGTCATCGAGGAGTACGTCGTGGCCGGCGCTGAGCCGGCCCCACTAATGTCAATCAATTGCATAATTAGATTTCCCCGTCCCCCTCCGCCCTCTACCTCCCTGCACCCTCGCCCTCATCCTGCGATCGCCAACGCATCACTTGTAATTCGCATGCCCGCCCACGAAGTCGGGGCGGCCGGCACTCCCTCCCCAGCTCCCTTCCGCACCCTTCTCTCCCGCCGCCTCGCCCCCGACCCCCACCGACGACAGTCGACCACGACTACGACGACCAACACCTCCACGACCAACATATCCACAACCCGAAGACGAGCAATCCCGCGACCACGACGACCAACAATCCCACGACCACGACGACCAACAATCCCACGACCGCAAGCCCCACGACTACGACGACCAACTATCACGACAACGTGGGGGACCACGTCTGGAACCAATACCGCCACGACGAGCGGCGCGACAGAGTCGGGGACTACGCCGATGAGCAGTACGACGGGAACCTCTAGGACCAGCCTCGCGTCGAGAAGCTGGAATGGGAATGCCATGAACATCGCGGGTTGGAGGAACAATTCGGGATCTAGCACTAGAGCACCACGTCCGAGAGGCAGCAGAGTGCTGAGCTGCACGACGGAGACGAGCACGATGACGACAATTACACTGGGCTCGAGGGGGGCCAGTAGCACAGCAGAGAGCAACACGACGGGCACCAGGAGCATCACGACACGGTGCAGCAGCTCCACGATGACAACTACTCGTGGGACCAGGGGCGGTACAGCAGGGAGCAGCACTAAAAAAAGCAGCAGCTCAACGCTGCTATCCGCCAGTGGGCTCAGGAGCACAACAGGGAGCAACACGACGGGCATCATGGGCAGCACGACAGCGAGCAGCAGCACTACGCTTGCAGCTGCAGGTGGGGCTTGCTGCGCAGCAGGGGCCAGCACACCTGAGGGCAGCAGCCATATGCTGGTGCCGGCGAAGGGGACCATAACAGAGAGTAGCACGAGTATGACAAGTGCGACCGGTACCAGCGGCACCACTACGCCCAGCACGTCGGCGAACAGAACGATCCAGAGCAGCACTACGAGTATGACGACAATGACCAGTACCAGCGGCACCACTACGCCCAGCACGTCGGTGAGCAGTACGAGCGAGAGCAGCAATGCGAGTACGACGAGTGCGACCAGTACCATCGGCACCACTACGCCCAGCACGTCGGCGAGCAGTACAACCGAGAGCAGCATCACGAGTATGACGAGTACGAGTGGTACCAGCGTCACCACTACGCCCAGCACGTCGGCGAGCAGAACGACTGAGAGCAGCACCACGATTACGACGAGTAAGACCAGTATCAGCGGCACCACTACGCCCAGCGCAGTGGCGAGCAGCACGACCGAGAGCAGCACCACAAGTGTGACGAGTGAGACCCGTACCAGCGGCACCACTACGCCAAGCACGTCGGCAAGCAGTACGACCGAGAGCAGCACCACGCGTATGACGAATACGACTGGAACCAGCAGCATGACTACGCCAAGCACGTTGGAGAGTACTACGACTGAAAGCAGCACCACGAGTAAGACGGGTACGACCAGTACCAGCGGCACCCTTACGCCCAGCACGTCGGCGAACAGTACGATCCTATCAGCGCCACGGGAATCACGAGTATGAACGCCACCAGCAGCACCCCTGCGCCCAGCACATCGGAGAGTCATACACGCGAGAGCAGCACCACGAGTATGACGAGTACGACGGATACCAGCAGCACCACTACGCCCAGCACGACGGGTAGCAGTACGACCGAGAGCAGCACAACGAGCATGACGAGTGTGACCGCTACCAGCACCACCACTCCGCCCAGCACGTCGGCAAGCAGTACGACCGAGAGCAGCACCACGAGGGTGGCGACCACGACCGAGACCATCAGCACCACTACGCCCAGCACGTCGGCGAGCAGTACGACCGAAAGCAGCGTCGCGAGTATGATCAGCACGATAGGTACCATAAGCAACGCTACGCCCAGCGCGTTGGCGAGCAGCACGAGCGAGAGCAGCACCACGAGTGTGACGAGCACGACCCGTAGCACCAGCACCACTACGCCCAGCACGTCGGCGAGCAGTACGACCGAGAGCAGCACCACGAGGGTGACGAGCACGATCGAGACCAACAGCACCACTACGCCCAGCGCGTCGGCGAGCAGTACGACCGAGAGCAGCACAACGAGGGTGACGAGCACGACCGGTACCAGCAGCACCACTACGCCCAGCGCGTCGGCAAGCACTACGACCGAGAGCAGCACCACGAGGGTGACGAGCACGACCGAGACCAGCAACACCACTACGCACAACACGTCGGCGAGCAGTACGACCGAAAGCAGCACCACGAGAGTGGCAAACGCAACCGATACCAGCAGCATGACTGCGCCCAGCGCGTCGGCGAGCAGTACGAACGAGACCAGCACCACGAGTGGCGAGCACGACCGAGACCAGCAGCACCACTACGTCAAGTACGTCGGCGAGCAGTATAACCGAAAGCAGCAGCACCACGAGTGGGGCGAGCACGACCGAAACCAGCAGCACCACTACGTCAAGTACGTCGGCGAGCAGTATAACCGAAAGCAGCAGCACCACGAGTGGGGCGAGCACGACCGAAACCAGCAGCACCACTACGCCCAGCACGTTGGCGAGCAGTACGACCGAGAGCAGCGCCACGAGTATGATCAGCACTACCGAGACCAGCAGCATCACTACGCCCAGCACGTCGGCAAGCAGTACGACCGAGAGCAGCACCACAAGTAGGACGAGCACGACCGCCACCCGCAGCACCACTACGCCCAGCGAGTCGGCGAGCACTACGACCGCAAGCAGCACCACGATTGGGACGAGCACGACCGGCACCAGCAGCACCACTACGCCCAGCACGTCGGCGAGCAGCACGACCGACAGCAGCACCACGAGTGTGACGAGCGCGACCGGTACCAGCAGCACTGCCACACCCAGCGCGTCGGCGAGTAGTACGACCGAGAGCAGCACCACGAGGGTGGCGACCACGACCGAGACCAGCAGCACCACTACGCCCAGCACGTCGGCGAGCAGTATAACCGAAAACAGCGCCGCGAGTGGGACGAGCACGACCGGCACCAGCAACACTACCGCGCACAGCAAGTCGGCGAGCAGTACGACCGAAAGCGGTACCACGAGGGTGAAGAGCACAACCAGCGCCAGCAATACCACTACGCCCAGCACGTCGGCGAGTAGTACGACCGAGTGCAGCACCACGAGTGTGACGAGCACGCCCGGTACCAGGAACACCACCACGCCCAGCGCGACGGCGAGCACTACGACCAAGAGCAGCGCCACGACTGTGACGAGCACGACCCCTACCAGCAGCACCACTACGCCCAGCACGTCGGCGAGCAGTACGACCGAGAGCAGCAAAGCGAGTGTGACGAGCACGACCGAGACCAGCCACGCCACTACGCCTAGCACGTCGGCGAGCAGTACGACCGAGAGCATCTCCACGAGTGTGACGAGCACGACCGAGACCAGCAGCATGACTGCGCCCAGCACGTCGGCGAGCAGAACCACCGACAGCAGCATCACGTTTGGGACGAGCACTACCGGGACCAGCAGCACCGCCACGCCCAGCGCGTCGGCGAGCAGTACGACCAAAAGCAGCACCACGACTGTGACGAGCACGACCGAGAACAGCAGCACCACTACGCCCAGCACGTCGGCGAGCAGTACGACCTAGAGCAGAACCACGGGGGTGACGAGCACAACCGAGACCTGCAGCACCACTACGCCCAGCACGTCGGTGAGCAGTACGACCGAGAGCAGCACCACGAGGGTGACGAGTACGACCGAGACCAGCAGCAACACTACGCCTAGCACGTCGGCGAGCAGTACGATTGAGAGCATCTCCACGAGTGTGACGAGCACGACCGAGACCAGCAGCATCACTACGCCCAGCATGTCGGCGAGCAGAACCACCGCCAGCAGCATCACGTTCGGGACGAGCACAACCAGTACCAGCAGCACCGCCACGCACAGCGCGTCGGCGAGCAGTACGACCCAAAGCAGGACCACGAGCGTGACAAGCACGACCGAGACCAGCAGCGCCACTACGCCTAGCACGTCGGCGAGCAGTACGACCGAGAGCAGCACCGCGAGGATGACGAGCACGACCGGTACCAGCAGCGCCAATACGCCCAGCACGTCGGCGAGCGGTACGGCCGAGAGCAGCGCCACGAGGGCGACGAGCACGACCGAGACCAGCAGCACCACTACGCCCAGCACGTCGGCGAGCAGTACGACCGAAAGAAGCACCACGAGGCTGACGAGCACGACCGAGACCAGCAGAACCACTACGTCCAACGGGTCGGTCAGCAGTACGACCGAGAGCAGCACCACGAGGGTGACGAGCGCGACCGGTACCAGCAGCACCACTACGCCCAGCACGTCGGCGAGCAGTACGACCGAGAGCAGCACCACGACTGTGACGAGCGCGACCAGTACCAGCAGCACTGCCACACCCAGCACGTCGGCGAGTAGTACGACCAAAAGCAGCACCACGACTGTGACGAGCACGACCGAGAACAGCAGCACCACTACGCCCAGCACGTCGGCGAGCAATACACCCGAAAACAACGTCGCAAGTGGGACGAGCACGACCGGCACCAGCAACACTACCACGCACAGCAAGTCGGCGAGCAGTACGACCGAAAGCGGTACCACGAGTGTGACGAGCACAACCAGCACCAGCAATACCACTACGCCCAGCACGTCGGCGAGCAGTACGACCGAGTGCAGCACCTCGAGCGACACGACAAGGAGCTGCAAATCCCGGAGCAGCACGACAGAGAGCAGCCGCCTTGGACGTTGACATCCGCGAGAGGTCCCAGAACATCGGCAGAGAGCAGCACGACCCAGGGCAGCACGACAGAGAGCAGCAGCCCTTGGTCGTTGACATCCGCGAGTGGTCCCAGCAGGACGGCAGAGAGCAGCACGACCCGGAGCAGCACGACAGAGAGCAGCAGCCCTTGGACGTTGACATCCACGAGTGGTCCCAGCAGCACGGCAGCGAGCGACACGACCCGGAGCAGCACGATAGAGAGCAGCAGCCCTTGGACGTTGACATCGGAAAGTGGTCCCAGCAGCACGGCACCAGCAGCACGGCAGAGGGCAACACGACCCGGAGCAGCACGACAGAGAGCAGCAACCCTTGTACGTTGACATCCGCGAGTGGTCCCAGCAGCACGGCAGAGAGCAGCACGACCCGGAGCAGCACGACAGAGAGCAGCCGCCTTGGACGTTGACATCCGCGAGAGGTCCCAGAACATCGGCAGAGAGCAGCACGACCCAGGGCAGCACGACAGAGAGCAGCAGCCCTTGGTCGTTAACATCCGCGAGTGGTCCCAGCAGCACGGCAGAGAGCAGCACGACCCGGAGCAGCACGACAGAGAGCAGAAGCCCTTGGACGTTGACATCCGCGAGTGGTTCCAGCAACACGTTAAGAGAGCAGCACGACCCGGACCAGCGCGACAGAGAGCAGCAGCCCTTGGACGTCGACATCCGCGAGTGGTCCCAGCAGCACGGCAGGGAGTGGCACGACCCGGAGCAGCACGACAGAGAGCAGCAGCCCTTGGACGTTGACATCTGCGAGTGGCCCCAGCAGCACGGCACAGAGCAGCACGACCCGGAGCAGCACGACAGAGAGCAGCAGCCCTGAGACGTTGACATCCGCAAGAGGTCCCAGCAGCACGGCAGAGAGCAGCACGACCCGGAGCAGCACGACAGAGAACAGCAGCAGCCCGTGGACGTTGACATCCGCGAGTGGTCCCAGCAGCACGGCAGAGAGCAGCACGACCCGGAGCAGCACGACAGAGAGAAGCAGCCCTTGGACGTTGATATTCGCGAGTGGTCCCAGCAGCAAGGCAGAGAGCAGCACGAGCCAGAGCAGCACGACAGAGAGCAGCAGCCCTTGTACGTTGACATCCGCGCGTGGTCCCAGCAGCACGGCAGAGGGCAACACGACCCGGAGCAGCACGACAGAGAGCAGCAGCCCTTGGACGTTGACATCCGCGCGCGGTCCCAGCAGCACGGCAGCAAGCGACACGACCCGGAGCAGCACGACAGAGAGCAGCAGCCCTTGGTCGTTGACATCCGCGAGTGGTCCCAGAACGTCAGCTGAGAGCAGCACGACCCGGAGCAGCACGACAAAGAGCAGCAGTCCTTGGACGTTGACATCCGCGAGTGGTCCCAGCAGCACGGCAGAGTGCAGCACGACCCGGAGCAGCACGACAGAGAGCACAGCCCTTGGACGTTGACATCCGCGAGAGTTCCCAGCAGCACGGCAGCGAGCGACACGACCCGGAGCAGCACGACAGAGAGCAGCAGCCCTTGGACGTTGACATCCGCGAGTGGTCCCAGCAGCACGGCAGGGAGCAGCGCGACCTGGAGCAGCACGGCAGAAAGCAGCAGCCCTTGGACGTTGACATCCGCGAGTGGCCCCAGCAGCACGGTGGAGAGCAGCACGACTCAGAGCAGCACGACAGAGAGCAGCAGCCCTTGGACTTTGACATCCGCGAGAGGCCCCAGCAGCATGGCAAAAAGCAGCACGCCCGGGACAAGCGCGACAGAGAGCAGCAGCCCGTGGACGTTGACATCCGCGAGTGGTCCCAGCAGCACGGCAGAGAGCAGCACGACAGAGAGCAGCAGCCCTTGGACGCTGACATCCGCGAGTGGCCCCAGCAGCACAGCAGAGGCCAGCACGACCCGGAGCAGCAGAGGGCAGCAGCCCTTGGACGTTGACATCCGCGAGTGGTCCCAGCAGCATGGCAGAGAGCAGCACGACCCGGAGCAGCACGACAGAGAGCAGCAGCCCTTGTACGTTGACATCCGCGAAAGGTCCCGTCAGCAGGGCAGAGAGCAGCACGACCCGGAGCAGCACGACAGAGAGCAGCAGTCCTTGGACGTTGACATCCGCGAGTGGCCCCAGCAGCACGGCAGAGAGCAGCACGACCCAGAGCAGCACGACAGAGAGCAGCAGCCCTTGGACGTTGGCATCCGCGAGAGGTCCCAGCAGCACGGCAGAGAGCGGCACGACCCGGAGCAGCACGACAGGGGGCAGCAGTCCTTGGACGTTGACACCCGCGAGTGGTCCTAGCACCACGGCAGAGAGCAGCACGTCCCGGAGCAGCCCTCGGACGTTGACACCCGCGAGTGGTTCCAGCAGTTTGGCAGAGAGCACCACGACCCGGAGCAGCACGACAGAGGGCAGCAGCCCTTGGACGTTGACATCCGCGAGTGGTCCCAGCAGCACGGCAGAGAGCAGCACGACCCGGAGCAGCACGACAGAGAGCAGCAGCCCTTGGATGCTGACATCCGCGAGTGGTCCCAGCAGCCCGGCAGAGAGCAGCACGACCCGGAGCAGCACGACAGAGAGCAGCAGCCCTTGGACGTTGACACCCGCGAGTGGTTCCAGCAGCTCGGCAGAGAGCAGCACGACCCGGAGCAGCACGACAGAGAGCAGCAACCCTTGGACGTTGACATCCGCGAGTGGTCCCGTCAGCGCGGCAGAGAGCAGCACGACCCGGAGCAGCACGACAGAGTGCAGCAGCCGCTGGACGTCGACATCCGCGAGTGGTCCCAGCTGCACGGCAGAGAGCAGCACGACCCAGAGCAACACGACAGAGAGCAGCAGCCCGGGGACGTTGACATCCGCGAGTGGTCCCAGCAGCACGGCAGACGGCAGCACGCCCCGGAGCAGCACGACAGAGAGCAGCAGCCCTTGGACGTCGACACCCGCGAGCGGTCCCAGCAGCTCGGCAGAGAGCAGCACGACCCGGAGCAGCACGACAGAAAGCAGCAGCCCTTGGACGTGGACATCCGCGAGTGGTCCCAGTGGCACGGCAGGGAGTGGCACGACCCGCAGCAGCACGACAGAGAGCAGCACCCCTTGGACGTGGACACCCGCGAGGAGTCCCAGCAGAACGGCAGAGAGCAGCACGACCCGGAGCATCGCGACAGAGAGCAGAAGCCCTTGGACGTTGACATCCGCAAGTGGTCCCAGCAGCACGGCAGAGAGCGGCACGACCCGGAGCAGCACGACAGAGAGCAGCAACCCTTGGACGTTGACATCCACGAGTGGCCCCAGCAGCACGGCAGAGAGCGGCACGACCCGGAGCAGCACGACAGAGAGCAGCACCAGCCCTTGGACGTTGGCATCCGCGAGGGGTCGCAGCAGCACGGCAGGGAGCAGCACGACCAGCAGCAGCACGACAGAGAGCAGCAGCCCTTGGACGGCGACATCCGCGAGTGGTCCCAGCAGCACGGCAGAGAGCAGCACGACCCGGAGCAGCACGACAGAGAGCAGCAGCCCTTGGACGTTGGCATCCGCGATTGATCCCAGCAGCACGGCGGAGAACAGCACGACCCGGAGCAGCACGACAGAGAGCAGCAGCCCTTGGACGGTGGCATCCGCGAGTGGTCCCAGCAGCACGGCAGAGAGCAGCACGACCCGGAACAGCACGACAGAGAGCAGCAGCCCTTGGACGTTGAGATCTGCGAAGGGTCCCATCAGCGCGGCAGAGAGCAGCACGACCCGGAGCAGCACGACAGAGAGCAGCAGCCCTGGGACGTTGACATCCGCAAGTGGTCCCAGCAGCACGGCAGAGAGCAGCACGACCCGGAGCAGCACGACAGAGAGCAGCAGCCCTTGGACGTGGGCAACCGCGAGTGGTCCCAGCAGCACGGCAGAGAGCAGCACGACCCGGAGCAGCAGGACACAAAGCAGCAGCCCTTGGACGTTGACATCCGCGAGTGGCCCCAGCAGCACGGCAGAGAGCGGCACGACCCGGAGCAGCACGACAGAGAGCAGCAACCCTGGGACGTTGACATCCGCGAGCGGTCCCAGCAGCACGGCGGAGAACAGCACGACAGAGAGCAGCGGCCTTTGGACGTTGACATCCGCGAGTGGTCCCAAAACATCGGCAGAGAGCAGCACGACCCGGGGCAGCACGACAGAGAGCAGCAGCTCTTGGACGTGGACATCCGCGAGTGGCCACAGCAACATTGCAGAGACCAGCACGACCTGGACCAGCGCGACAGAAAGCAGTAGCCCTTGGACGTTGGCCTCCGCGAGTGGCCCCAGCAGCACGGCAGAGAGCGGCACGACCCGGAGCAGCACGACAGAGAGCAGCAGCCCTTGGACGTTGACATCCGCAAATGGTCCCAGCAGCACGGCAGAGAGCAGCACGACCCAGAGCAGCACGACAGAGAGCAGCAGCCCTTGGACGTGGACATCCGCGAGCGGTCCCAGCAGCACGGCAGAGAGCAGCACGACCCGGAGCAGCACGACAGAGAGCAGCAGCCCTTGGATGTTGAGATCTGCGAGTGGTCCCAGCAGCACGGCAGAGAGCGGCACGACCCGGAGCAGCACGACAGAGAGCAGCAGCCATTGGACGTGGACATCCGCAAGTGGTCCCAGCAGCACGCCAGAGAGCAGCACGACCCAGGGCAGCACGACAGAAAGCAGCAGCCCCTGGACGTTGACATCCGAGGGTGGTCCCAGCAGCACGGCAGAGAGCAGCACGACCCGGAGCAGCACGACAGAGAGCAGCAGCCCTTGGACTTTGGCATCCGCGAGTGGTCCCAGCAGCACGGCAGAGAGCGGCACAACCCTGAGCAGCACGACAGAGAGCAGCAGCCCTTGGACGCTGACATCCGCGAGTGGTCCCAACAGCACGGCAGAGAGCAGCACGACCCGGAGCAGCAGCCCTTGGACGTTGACATCCGCGAGTGGTCCCAGCAGCACGGCAGAGAGCAGCACGACCCGCAGCAGCACGACAGAAAGCAGCAGCCCTTGGACGTGGACACCCGCGAATGGTCCCAGCAGCACGCCAGAGAGCAGCACGATCCGGAGCAGCACGACAGAGAGCAGCAGCCCTTGGACGGTGACATCCGCGAGTGGTCCCAGCAGCACGGCAGAGAGCGGCACGACAGAGAGCAGCCGCCTTTGGACGCTGACATCCGCGAGTGGTCCCAGCAGCACGGCAGAGAGCGGCACGACCCAGAGCAGCACGACAGAGAGCAGCAGCCCTTGGACGTTGACATCCACGATGGGGGCAGCAGCGGGCAGCACTATGACGCGATTGGGACTGTCCCGTGGCCAAACCCTTCACCCGAACCTTTACGAGTGTTCTGGCACGGTCGCCTTCGAGGTGGGGCCGGCATCCTCCTCGTCCTCTACACCTTCCTCTCGGAGGTCTGGAGCGGCACGAGCCCCAATGCCGTGCACCATGATCACCTGCCGGGCCTCGCGCTCGTCGTGGGCGACGCCTTGTGGCTGTTCGCCCTGATGGTCTTCATCGTGCTGGAAGTGCTGATGCGGGTGCGGGCAACCGTCGACGGCTGCCTCGCCAGGGGCCGGGTGGCGACAACCAGGCTCGACGTGCGCCAGCTCCAGAATCGCATCCAGGTGTACAGCCGAGCATTGGCCTACCTCGGACTGAGCCTCGCCGTCGCCGCCTCCGTGGGTGCTCTCATGGCAGGCCTGGTCCACGCCCAGGCCTTCGCATCAGCACCTGCTTCATCGACTGTCCCGGCCGCGTGGGCCATCAATTGGAGCGGCCTGGAGTTCGATGCGACCCCGGGGTATCCCGGCGAAGGCCCCAGCGCCGCCGAGGGCGCCAGAGGAGCAGCCGCCGCCTACGTGCCGCCGCCACCCGCGCCACCGCCGGCTCCCGATCCAGCTTTGCGTCCTCGCCGCGACCTTCTGGTGACGACGTGGGGCGTTGATGTCATGCTGATGGGGAGGGGCTGCCATTGCCATGCTATGACATGCAAAGGGCCCATACGGCGTGGAGACGTACGGGCTTTCAGCACCACTCTCGCCCACAAGCTGTTCTACTACCCTGAGTGCGTGGAGGGGGGTCTCGGACCTTACGACGCGGTGGTCGGCGCCGACGCCCTCCCCCCGCAGCAGCAAGATTTCGTGAGAGGCCTCTGTGACCAGCCCAGGCGGCCGACCCGAGCCGAGCATGTACAGGAGGTGCTCAAGGCAAAGCGGGCGCGCCACGCGGAGTCTGGCAACGCCGCAACAGACCCCAACGCCCCGTTCCAACAGCCCGACGACGGCCACCCGGGGGACCTGCCTGAGGAGCTCGAGGCCGGCGGAGGCAGGCCCGAGTTCTCGAACGGCGCCCTTCCGAACCTCGCCTGGTGGGACTCCGTTTCCTACGACAGCCTCGCCCACGACGTGCCGACTGTGCTCCAGGTCCCCGGCGAGGTCAGCCAGGCGTTAGGCCTCCTCCGGGGCCGGGTCGCGACTGCTCTCGTCAATGCTATCGACGTAGGCGACTCGGTCACCCAACAAAGGGCCGAGAAACTTTTCACCTTCTTCGATCGGCTGCTCCTCGTCCGCTCGCAACAGACACGCGGAGGGCGCAAGGTCAAGGGCCGAGGCCTCAGTGTGGCCATCACAAGCCGTCTACGACTCGCGGCCGCCGAGGACTGGGGGGCCCTATGGCGAGCCGCCATGACCGCGGGTGCTCGCCAACCGCGGCGCGGGGGGCGACGCCGCACCCCAGAAGAGGACGCCAAGTAGGTGGAGTCTCTGCTGACGGAGGGCCTGGTCAGCAAAGCAATGCTGCGAGCGACGCGGACGGTGGCAATCGCGAGCGGCCCTGGGGTCCCAGAAGCCCTCCAAGACTTGTTTCCTCCTGGTGAGCCGGGCACGCACCCCGGGCCGGTGCCGGCCGCCCCGGACGGGGAAACCAAGGCGGCACTGGTCGAAGCGGTGAAGCGACACATTCACCGGAGCCCCAAACGATCTGGGCCCGGGCCGAACGGGAGTCTTTTCGAGCACTGGCGCACGGTCCCCAGCGATTCTGAAGATACTCCTGCTGTGGCCCAAGTGGTTGTCTTGTTCCTCTACGGCGCGCTGTCGCCCCAGGCCATGGAGGCCAACCTGGGAGCCCGACTGGTGGCGCTGCGCAAGCCTTCTGGGGGTCTGCGGCCCATCGCTTGCGGCGGGGTCATCCGTCGGCTGGCGGGCAAGGCTGCCTGCGAGGTGTTCAAGGACGAGATCCGGAATGCGTGCGGTGCTCACCAATACGCCGTCGGCAGGCGGGCGGGCTGCAAACTGGTCCACAAGACCATAGCTGCGCTCATCGAAGCCAGCCCGACCAGTGTCGTGCTTGGTTTCGATGCCAGCAACGCCTTCAACTCGATGCCGCGAAGACGGGTCATGGACGGGGTTGCTGCCAGAGCGCCTGAGCTGTACCACACACTGCGCAGGCGTGGCTCGGAACGACTGCTACCACACACTTGCTCTGGAACGACGCTGACACAGCCCTCCCTATACGAGCCACGCGCGGGGTGGACCAGGGATGCCCTCTGTCACCGGGGCTATTCGCTATTGCCCTGGCGGACGCACTTGGCGATACCGCGGTAACGCTCCAGCGGCTGTCCTCCGAGTGCCGCGTTCTCTCCTACCTTGACGACACCATGGTGTTTGGGCCGCCAGAACACGCAGACGCCGCCATCCAGATAGTCCTCGCGGCGCTCACGAACGCCGGGCTCCAGGTGAATCAGAGCAAGACCAAAGCCTGGACGAAGGACCCGGCGCAAGCCTTGCCCCCGACGGCGCAGCAGGCCCGGGTCGACACCCTCACGTGTCTGGGGAATGTGGCGACATGGCTGGATCAAGAAGACGAGAGGGTCCGGGTTCACCCTGGCGCCGACGGAGCGGCCGCCGTGGCCAGGGCCACCGCTTTCCGTGCCCGCCTGCAAGAGCTTCGGGGTGCCCGACTTTCCGCAGAGGGAGCTTGGGTCCTCCTCCGCACATTCGCCCAGGGCGCAGTGACTCACCACCTTCGCGCCGCGTGCAACTACAACTTAGCGTGGACTGACACTTTCGATGGCGCTGTGTTCGGATGCCTCGAAGACCTCCTGCAGGCCCCTCTGGACGACACGCAAAGACTGCAGGCCACCCTGCGGCTGGTCGACGGGTGGTGTGCCCTCCATTCAGCCAAGGAAACAGCGCCGGCCGCGTACGCTGCAAGCTGGGCGCTCGTCATGCAGGACGTGGCCCGCGGCGCTGGGTTCGCTACTTGGGAGGACTTTCGGGCCCGCTGCCCCTTGACGTTCCAATCGTTGCGGGAGGCGGAGGCGGCGCTGCGAACGCAGGGAGCTATGGGGGACGACCCGTTCGAGTGGCTGGACACTTTCCAGGCACCGCAACTGAAGCTGCAGGGGCAGTGGGGCAAAGCGAGGTCCTCGGCTGGGAGGGAACGCTTGCTGGGAACGCTGGGAGAGGACGACCGACTCTAATTCCGCGGAGCAGGAGGACCAGGCGCCGGGGGATTCCTGCTCCCCCGTGAGAAGGGTGACCAGTCCATGCCAGATAGGCATTTCCTTGCGGCGCACAAGAAGCGCTTGCGGGTGCCGGTGTGCCCGCCTGGTGCTCGCTGCCAGCACAAGTACGCCGACACAGGACTGCCGTGCAACGAGCCCTTGGACGCGCGCGGGTGGCACGCCTGCAGCTGCCCTGTGGGGGGGTCCCGCGCAGGCCGCCACGACAGCATGAGGGACTGGCACGCCCCCACGCACACACGCCTCACGGGCTACTACGTGGTCAAGGAGCAATGGGTCCCTGGCTGGGACCGGATGGACCCGCATACGGGCGTCGTGGAGGAGGCGAAGTTGGACGTTTGTGCACGAGACCCCAGCACAGGCCAGCCTTTGTATGTTGATTGGAGCGTTACCTGCGAATACAGCACCTACGGCCCTCGCAGGCGCGCTCGATCCAACAGAGACGGGGTCGCGGCGGCGCAGACGGTCCACGAGAAGCGCGAGCGCTACCCTCCGCAGCACGGGAACTTGGCGCCCTTAGTGATCGAGTCGGGCGGCCGCCGATCGACACGGCCGTCGAGTTCATCCGGTCGTGCGGCCACGGGCTCGACGACGCTGACCGGGCCGTGGTCCTCGGAACGCTGTGGAGGCAAATCAGCAGACGCCTGCAGACCGGCAACGCCGAGATGCTGCTGAGTGCACTCGGACGCTAGGCCGGCAGCTACCTGGGCACCAAGCCTGCTGCCCACGGTGCTGTTCGGACAGGCGCCTGGACAAGGACCACCGCTACCGCGGCCAACACAAGCGGCCGCACCCACCACTGCGGCGGCCTTGGCAACGCCAGCCGCCACCAACGGCCGTAGCCACCACCGCTGCTCTTGCGGCCATCGCCACGACCAAAGTGGCCGCCCCCAGCACGGCGAACAAACAACGCAGCCACCGCAGCCCGGACGCCTCCAGCACTACTACCACCAGCCCGGCTATCGCCAGGGCTGCCACGATACGACCACCCAGCCCGACCCCCACGCCCATCCCCGCCCCCCGTCCCCCGTCCCCCTCCCCCCCCGCCCTTCCCCTTCCTCCTCCTCCTCCTCCTCCTCCTCCTCCTCCTCCTCCTCCTCCTCCTCCTCCCCTAGTGTCGTGTCGGCTTTGTAGTCCCCGCCCTAGGTGTAATTCATGCTGGTCAATTCAAGGCCCCCCACTGTGTCCCCACGGGTCCCCTTGGCGAAGGGGGAAGGGGGCAAACTCTGGCGCCCGTGGGTCTGTCCGCCGGGAGGGAGGGAAAGAGGGGCCGAGGAGGGAGGGGAAGAGGAGGGAGGGGGGGGGAGGAGGGGACGGGGGGGGAGGGAGGAGGGGAAGAGGAGGGAGGGGGGAGGGGAGGGGGGCCGAGGAGGGGAGTGGGGCCGAGGAGGGAGGGGAAGAGGAGGGAGGGAAGGGAGGGGAATGGGACGCCAGGTGCGTTCGCGCCATGCCGGACGTCCTGATCCTCGCGCTCACCCCTTCCAGTGGCGCTGGCTTGCCTGTGTCCGCCGACGAGTGGCATGAAGGCCATGGAGCATCCACTAGGGCCCATCGTGAGAGGCGCAGGCAGAAAAAGAGGGGGCCGAGTACATTGGAGAAGTAGCTAGTGGCGGACGAGCAAGAAGATGAGCAGGAGGACCCGGATGAGGCTGAAGAAGGAGGGCGGCGAGGAAAACAGCCGCAGCAAAAGGGGAGGAGGTGGGGGCAGGGGGCAAGAGGGGGGCTCGAGGTTCGAAGACAGAAGGCCGCGACTCGACGATGCCGTTCCCGCCTCTCTGCGCACCCGACGAGATGCGAGGGGAAGGCGGATCGCGTGCGCGCGGGCCCGCGCTGTCGCACTCCTGACCCTCCTGGCCCTAAGGCCCTTCCTACTGCGCCAGATCCGTGCTCTCTACACCGACCGAGGCGTCGGGCAGGCCCCTGCCCTTGATGCCCGAACGGCGGCTGCAGTGCTTGACGCATCGTTTGCTGTGCAGTCGGATGCCCGTGGCCAGCCCCTGGAGCTCAAATTGGAAGGAGGTAGCTACTTTTCGCTCACCCGGGAGCGGCGCGAGAAGAGGTATCCTGTTCTCGTGCCCGAGGGGGGAGGGCTTCTGGGGAAGGGGGGGAGGGAAGACAAGAGACGAGGCGGGGCAGGTGAGGCGGGAGCGGCGGGAGATTCGATGATTTGATTCGAACTGTTGGGGTCGCTTCAGGCGACAAGGACGCTCGGAAGTCCATCCAGGATGGAAAGCAAGCAAGGAAGTACTTACTACTTACTGACTTACTGGTGAATGGGGAGGGATTGCTCTCTGCTGTAGCCGGCAGGAGAAGGGGAAGGGACGGCGACGACCAGGAGGAGGAGGAGGAGGAGGAGGAGGAGGAGGAGGAGGAGAATGCGCATGTGCGCCAGCGGTTGGCGGCGAAACATCTGAACCCCTGCGCCCCCCCCTTGGCCGCAAGGAGCGGATCAAGACGTCGGCGACGACGACACTGACACCCGCCGATGCGACTTGGGTTCGTCCGCGGCCTCAGGGAAGCCCCGAAGGCGGGAGAGTAGCTTCTCGTCCCGGATCCGTCCGAACAGAGCATCTCATCGGACATCTGGGGACAGCACGGAGGGGTGGGGAGGGGGGCCTCCGCCTGCTTCTCCTCGTGGGCCGCCGCCAGGCACGAGCGCTCCGCGCACGCCTCGAGGGCCACGGCCTCCTCTTCCAAACGGCGCGCGTGGAGCGACAGCGCCTGCCCCGAGGAGCATGTGGGGGGAGAGCGGCCACAGAGGGGGTATGCGAGGCTCCAGAAACGCAGACCCCCCCAGAAAAGGACCTCTCTTCGGGGGCCACTTTCACTTCCGCCGGCCTTCCGTCGCCTTCCGCCGGAGGATCCGCCCTCGTGGTGTTCTGTTGCTCCCGCCGGCTTCCGCCGACCTTCTGCCGCCTTCCGCCAGGGAAGAGATGGGAGGAGAAGAAAGACATTTCGCACCTTTCCGTAGATGGGACCCGCGCCCCGATCAGCGTCAAATCCGTGTCGAATCGGTGGCGGACTCGTCGAATCCACGTCAAATCCATGCCGAATCCGCATCGAACTACGCCAAATCCGCTTCGCATCCGCATCGAGCCCGCGTCGGGAACAAGAGAATACACCAATTTGGAGGACAGACGCGGCGCACCGCTGCGCAGGAGGCTGGGCTCCAGGGTCTTCCCGCATGGGGGCACGCAACACAGGGATCTCCCACCAGGGGTGCCCCCCCCCCCCGTGGGAAATGCCCGCAGTCGTCAGACTACCATGCATGCCAATACTGATCTTTAAGTGGGCGTCGCCTTGTGATGTACAGAAAGGCTCAACAGTGAAAGAACTGTCAAAGCTGGTAGTCGCATGAAACCACGAGTAGAACGCAAAACGATGACCAGGCAGACGAGGACGAAGGACTATAGACGAATATGCAACTTCGACGTATTGGGCTACCCTGAGCCTAGTCGTGTCCAGGTGAACGGAAAAGGGAACGAACGGCCCAGAAAGAACCGAAGGACGGAAGGGGCAGGGCGGCACACTGCGAGGACTGACTCCACGTGGGTGCGATTACGGGATGCAATGGGAATCGAGGGTGACGAACATGAACGATCCCTATATGGCAAAGTGGCACATGTTTGCAATGACCAGAGACATCCGGGACAGCCGCGAAAGGCGTTGCCTGCGTGCGTAGCTCGGGAAGGGACAAGAAATTCAAGACCACGCAACCGTTGAAAGGCCGTCGGCGTGTTACTCCGATATTTCCTTCGACTGCAAGGTCCGTGCTCAGCAGTAACACGCTGACGAGTTCCCCCTGGCGGCCTGTCATTGATACTGCTGCTGTTGCTCCCCCAATAGCCCTGTTCATAAAAAGCTGCTCGTATAGACGCGGAGGCGGAAGCGGCGGGGCTGGACGCTGAAGAGGCGGCTGCGGGTGCTTCCGCACACGCCGCCGAGGCCGGCGCCGGTGCCCTGGAGGAAGCGTGTGGGCCCGACGCTGGGAGGAGACGGCCAGGTCGGTGGAGGAGGAGGGGGAGGAGGAGGAGGGGGAGGAGGGGGAGGAGGGGGAGGAGGGGGAGGAGGAGGAGGAGGAGGAGGAGGAGGAAGAGGAGGAGGAGGAGGAGGAGGAGGAGGAGGAGCAAGAGGAGATCGGGTATCCTCAGGAGGAGGAGGAGGAGGAGGAGGAGGAGGAGGAGCAAGAGGAGATTGGGTATCATCAGGAGGAGAAGGGGGAGGAAGACGGGCCGCCCGAACCGCAAGGGGACGCCGAGGCCGGCCTGCGGCGTCGCAGGTGCTGTTCGGGAGTGCCTCGATCGACTGGATCCTGCCCAGGGCCAGGCTGAGCCGGGGCCAAAACGCTCCCTCCCTTGCGGGCCCTCGGTGAGCCAAGCCCGACAGCTTACGGTGCGCGCGCAGGAGGGCACAGAGGCACTGCCCCGGCGCGGGCGCAAGAAGCCGTCGCGGGGCGGGAAAACGCCGCCCCTGGACCCTTGCCCTCGTCGCCAGTGGGCGGGCGCGAGAGGGGAGGGCCTTCCCAGGTGGCGAGGGGCCTCTCAGAAGGCAAGGACCCTCTCCTCGGAAGGGCCTGAATCGGGGGCTGCCAAAAAGGTACCCCTGGCCCGAGGTGCCCCCGAGCTTTTCGCTCCCTTTGGGAGCCCCTGGGGCCCTCGCGGCCTCGTGATGCGGTGCTCTGGGGGCGTCCTCGGCAAGCCTGGGGGCATCTTGGGCCAGGGGCACTTCTAGCAACACCCGACTGGAAGGCACCCGAGGAGACCTCCTGGATGACCGGGAGAGCTTCTCGAGAAGCCCCCCGCCCCCACCCCCGGGGCCCTCCAAGCAGGCCCCCGCCCCCTGTCGAGGATCCTCGATTCTCGACCCTCTTCAGTCGTCGTGCTACACAAAACAAAATAAGGAACCAACGGTTTTTCTTGCCACGGCAAGCCTCGGCCACGAATAGGTTCCCCGACCTAGATCTAAGGAACGGCCCGAAAACCAGATCCCCTCCCGAGCCTAAAGTGGTCCTCATTTCAACGTCTTGGCTGCAACCTCGATCCCAGAACCGTCACCCGCGATGCGAGGCAGGGATCTATCCGTGTACACGGCCTGGGAACCGACGTCCTGGGGACCCAGCGGGCGGTGGATGTGGATATACGTGGGCCCCTGGGGGCCAAACTATGTCCGTCTATCCGCCGCCCCTGGAGGCCCAATGGCCATGCATAGGTCCCTGCCTCGAACGCGATCATCAAACATAGGGAAATCAAACAGTACCGACACCGCTAATCCCCTGACCTCTCCCGGGGTCCGTCCTGACCAGGCTTTCGAAGCGAATCAAGCGGTGGCGACGAGCGCCTCCCAGGAGGCCCCACAACAGGGAAAACGGGCCAAGGGTAGCTGTATAGGTACCTGTCTTTTCCTCCTCCGAGAAAGCCCCCCGAAGAGCGGGCCGATCGCCTCGGCCCGCAGCTCCCCCAGCGTGGCCCGCTCGCGCGCCTGCGCCTCCGCGGCGGCGCGCTCCGCGGCCTTGCGCTCGTCGACGGCCTCGGCGGACGCCCGGTTGTCACTCGTCGCCAAGAGGGAGGTCGTCGTCGTCGTCGTGGGGGGAGCAGCCAGCCTCGAGCTGATCCCTATCCCTAAGATCGGCAAGCCAAAGGCGAGGACATTCTTAGGGATGCACCCTCAGGAACTGAAAGGGATCCTCCAGATCGGCACCGAGGTAAGGTGATGCCACACATGGGGACAGGGATATGTTCAAGGCCGGTAAGGGAGATTGGAGAGCGTTTCAGCAACTTTCGCAATAGCAACGATTGCCGGTCCCAACCGCCCCTTTTCCCTCCAGGTAACGCCTCGATTTGTGCTGACGTCCGAGGTGTCTTTGATTATTCCTCGACGTTCCTCGACGGCGCTGACGCGAAACGTGACGTTACTGCCCCCCCCTCCCCGCCCTCTCCGGCCCTCCCCCCCCGGTAACGCTCGTCATCGCCCGGGAAGTATGACAATAATGCAAACAGCTGCTGAAGCTTTGGAATTCTTGGGCGGCGGGCCCGGTTGGAAAGGCAGGTGGGGCGGGTCAGCTCGAGCAGCTCAGAAGGCCTACAGCACTCAGGGAGCCCGCACGTGGCCTTTCGCAAGGCCTGGGGGCCTCACAGGAAGCCCCGCCGCCTTCTGACGAGGCCTGCCCCCGCGCACTTCCCCCCTCGGCGCGCCGACGATCCGTGGACCTCTGCCAGGACAGGTCGTGCTGGCACAGCAGTGCGCGAAACCAGACGACCGCCGAGACGACCCCAGAGCTTAGCGCTAATGGCGCTGATGTCGTTCAGACGCCGCCATCCCACCCAACCCCCAAGGGCAGTCGCCACTGGGGGGGGGATCAGAACAAAGTAGGGGTGCTGGAAAGGGGAAGAAGCGAACCGACAGAGCCCCCCAGGGGCGGGGTATCTATGTCCCCCTGTGCCCTCATGGGGGGAGAAGGAGGGAGGAACGGAGATACGGCGACGACGGAGGACACACGAGACGACCTCCTCTTCCTCCTCCTTCCCCTCCCCCTCAGGGAGAGGGACAGGGGCAGAGGGAGCACACGAGATGCGGAGGGGAAGGAGGAGCACGCGACACCCCCATAGGTTCTTCGAGCAGCGCGTTCCTACTCGAGAGCAGATGACCTTGGGATCGAGATTTGTTCACCCTGAGGCACAGGCGGAGACCACTGCCGGTCGACGGCATCGGCAACGTCGAGGACGCCCACGGGCGCCCATGACGCTTAACGCAGCGCGGCGTACCACACACTACACTGAGCTAGCTCCGAGTAGTGTGCCTACCTGTTAAAATCATTGGGGAAAAAATGATGGTGCGCCTATGTATCCCGACACGGGTCGCGATTCAGGCATGCGTCATTTTCCTGGCAGCAAGCGGCCGACGACAGAGAGCACACTCCATCACACTCCGTTTTGCCGCTGCTCTGTGTGACTTTGGCTCACAAAACTTGGACCGCATGAGGCGCGCTGCCACATCCGGTTTCGTTCCCCAGTGGGATGACACCCTTTGTCCTGCCAGCTGATTCGCGCGTGGAAAGCTCAGTTCTGCTCGCGAACAATTGTTGAAGGGGGAGAGGAATGACGAGGAGGAGGAGGAGGAAGAGGAGGAATGACGAGGAGGGGGAGGAGGAGGAGGAGGAGGAGGAGGAGGAGGAGGAGGAGGAGGAGGTCGACATCATCGGCGGCCGTCGGGGGTCCTCGTGGTAGTCGCCGTCGCCTGAAGGCGGGGAGTTGGTTGACTTCGCCGTAGGCGTGGCCCTCGTACTCGTCGGAGGTTTCCTGTGGGTTGCTTGCCTTGAGTATCGGCTGCTCTCTTTGGCTTCTGCTGGCGTTCGCGTGATTCCATCGCTTCTCGAATGACTTGGAGTGTCTGGCGTCTCTGGGCAATTCTTGTGGTGTATGGAGGCTTCTGGGGGTTCCCGAGGGGGGTGCCTGTTTCATCGGGTCATCGTTGATTTGCTTTGGCAGGGATTTCATCGGGCCATTGTTGACTTGCTCTCGTATCGATGGGGATGGTACCGACTTGATCGGGTCATTGCTGACTCGCCCTCGCACCGAAGCCATGTTGCTGCAGGCGCCTGGCAGCGGATCACAGAGGACACTCGGGCTCGACAACGGCCCCCTGGTCACTGGTCTTCTCTCGGCCCTGACCAATCAGAGCCCGATGCACTCGCCTGCCAACTCATTCTCTTTAGCCCGAACTGTGCGTGTCGGGCGGCGGAGGATGCGCTGGGATCGTGGTCGGGAACGGTGCTCAAACGGACCTGCCAGCTTCGCATGGCAACGGACCAGGTGACGCGCGACGCTCTGCGATGACCCAGCCAGCATCTCGTGCCCACCTGGCACGTGGGTGAGCTACCAACAGGATATGGTGGACCACACCGACAGCACAAACTTAGGAGGGCCAATACAGAGGAACACAGGAAGATTCCCACAAGCAACCCAACCCTGAGACCCCAGGACGTCCATTGCGTTTTATGAGGGACCCTGGAGGCAAGCAGGGTGTTCCCTGGCATGGGCATCCACTGTACATCTGCTCGCCTGGGTTGTTCGCCTGTCCGTCTGGGTCGGCACACAAGGCTTGCACGCCAATGCCTTCAAGCAGAACTCGCTAGGAGTGCATCGGAAGGCAGTTCTATCTGTGGTAATGGCGCATGCGGGGCTCACGGTCGCATCGGACCCGAAGTCGACGCTGGAGATTGATTCGCAGTTCAGTGCGCGGGAGAGCGGGGAGATCACGCTGGAGACCAAGCCAATGCTGCGGCACAAGGGAGGTCAGCAGCCTCTGGTCGAGCCCGCCTTCCTGCTCGGGACCAGCGGCAATCGTGGGCAATGCCGAGGCCAGCGGAGCTACGGTTGGCGGGGCGACTGGTACCAATGACGGGGCGGTCCTAGAGGGCGAGCAGCCATGTCGGCAGCACGGCAATGGGCCACTCCCCACCCAAGAACCTGCAAGAGGTGACGTACATTATCTCGCGAGGTTGGTACCTGATATATCGAGCAAGACTAGACGTAGATGACGTGGCTGCAGTGATCGGCTCGTGCCACTGAGATTGAGACTCGGGCGACTCTGTTTGAATACAGAGAAGATCTCCTGGCGAGCTCCTACCTGAAGCTGGGATCGTCGCGTTTTGGCGGCTTCGGTCGTCACTGGCGCGAGCGTCACTGGCGCGCTTGTCGGCTCAGTATCGCTTCAGATGTGTGTGTGTGTGTGTATTTTTTTGGGGGGGGCAGAACGCTACTCGAGTAAGGCTGCCTGAGTCTAACAAGGGACGAGCCCTCAGCGACCCCAGCTAGGCGTATTGCCAGAGACATGCATGTGCTATGTCAAGCAGCGACGTGCAATGCAGTAGAGTGCTACGCAAGCAAGCTGACAATACGGCATGGCAGTGCAAGGCTTTGTACAGCAACGACGCATCGCAAGACGTAGCATGCCATCCCGATCGTGGCATCGCACAAACCCGGGGCACTGCACAGCATAGCATGCCGCAGCATGGCCCGGTGTAGCTTAGCATGGCGCAGCGTGGCATGGCCTTTCTCGTCGGGGCGCTGCGCCTCGTTCCCCTCCTCCTCCTCCTCCTGCTCCTCCTCCTCCTCCTGCTCCTCCTCCTACTGCTCCTCCTCCTCCTCTCCTCCTCCTCCTCCTCCTCCTCGTCTTGATTATCAGGTTCCTCCTCCTCCTCCTCCTCCTCCTCCTCCACTGTCTCCCCCTCCTCCCCCTCGTCATTTCCCCTTCTATTGCTCCTCTCCCTCTTCCTCTTACATATTCTTCCCCCCTCCTTCGCCTCCACCATGTCCATCCTTGAACAAATATCGGGTGCGTCTTGGGAATTGGTCGGGCCGTCTTGAGGGAGAAGACTCCCGGGATTCGTTGGATTTCCCCGTCTTGGGAGCCTTGGCTTGGGACTCCAGCGCAACCTTTGAATATTCTTGGGTCGTCGAGGAGCTCTGTTTCGGTTGCCGTGCAGGCTTTCAGCACCCCAAGAATGTGGGGGCGTGAACTTGGTTTCAAACCACAGGGAAGATGCATAATGTGGGCTCGTGGCGAGACTCTTGGACTGCTGTCGGGCCGTCTTCGGGGGCCACTTGAATGCCTCTTACGTGGCGCATGGGGGTCGTCGGGGCCGTCCTGAGGGGTACACCTCCCAGACATGCTGAAATTCAGACATCTGTTGAAACCGTCAGGGGGAGGAAGAGTGAGGAAGAGTGAGAGGGGGAGGAAAGGACGGAGGTGAAATTATGCGGTCGATGTCTCGGTCGCAAATTTGGGGCCCATCGGGGCCTCCTCGTGGCCTCTTCGGGGCCTCCTTGGGGAATTGTGGGGGCATCGTGGGGCCGAGTCGGACCGTCTTAAGGTCATTTTCGAGAGAGAGGAGGAGGAGGAGGAGGAGGAGGAGGAGGAGGAGGAGGAGGAGGAGGAGGAGGATGAGGAGGAGGAGGAGGAGGAGATGCCCAGCTGTGCCCTTCTCCCCCTCCCCTCTCCTCGACGCCAGCAAGACGCAGTACCAAATCGGCCAGGCTAACAGGAAGAGGGGATGGAGGCATCCCCCCCGCTCGCTGCCTCCCGCACCTCTGCCTTGAGAACCTCCATGGGCATGAGCGGCGTCCCGTCGTCTTCCTCGATGCAGTGCCAGCTACGCCCAGCGTCCTCGGGGTCCTCCTCCTCCTCCTCCTGCTCCTCCTCCTCCTCCTCCTCCTCCTCCTCCTTGCCTTCCTCTTCCAGCTCCACCTTCCTCCTCATTCATCCTCCTCCACCATCCCTCCTTCCAACATCTACTCTTCCGCGTCCTTCTCCATCATCCCTCCCTCCTCCTCCTCCTCCTCCTCCTCCTCCTCCTCCTCCTCCTTATCTTCCTCTTCGTCTTTCCTCCTCCCTCCTTTTAACTGATAATCCTGCGTCTCCCTTCCTCCGTGCCTCGTGCCTTCCTCATCCTCATCCTCCTCCCCCGGGTTCTTACCGTTCTCCCTCCTCCCTCCTCCTGTTTCCTCTCCCCCTTGTCATTCTTCCTCTTCTCCTCCCTGATCCTCGTCGCCCTCCTCTCGACGAACACTCCGGGTCCCAAACTCCGAACATGGACGTGGAAAGGAGGGACGAAGGCGCGCTGCAACACAACTCCTCTGCTCATCTCTCGCGGTGTCTAAATCGTGCTGAGTGAATTTTCGTTGGGCCCTTCGGCGAAAAAACGATCAACAAAACCACGGCCACATTTTCTGAATTCGAATGCCGCGGCGTGAACCGGGGTGATCCGCATGGGAGGTCGCACGGGGCTGGCCAGCCTCCAGCCGAAAGCACCGTCCATAAAAGTGATCACGGGCTGCAAGCCGTGGCAACTTTTGAGCACGCGCAAGCGCGATTCGGACCGAATGTCCAAGATGAGCGTTTGTGCAATTATGAACAAAAAACAGCACCATCATCATCACAACCATCGTAATCACCCACGCTGTGGTCATCATCATAACTATCGTCATCGTCGTCACCCCCGTCGCCATCGCCGCCACGTTCCTCCTCCGCATCTTCCTCCATGGGGTCCGCTTCCAACACTAAACACACATTTGGTCCTCCTCCGCACTCGTTTCCTCTTACCCGCCCACCGCTCTCTGGAAGCGCGGACGCGTGGGCGGAATGCGTCGCCTCCCCACATGCTGGGGCAGGGCGCCTCTCGATCTGATCGGAACCTGTCGGCCTGCCTGAAACTCCGAAGGTTACCAAGCCGTCGTGCATCATCGAGGGGGGTACCAGGGGAGAGCACGAGGACGAGCTCGAACGCGACGGCGACGAGATAGAGGAGGAGCAGACGACGACGGAAAATAAGAACACGATGACAACAATTTCGAAGATGAGGCTTCGGTCGCGCCAGCTGGACAGGCAACCAAACCGACCGTGAGGCGGCGGTCGGAAGGCGAACCGTCGCAGGATTGCCTCCTAGGCACGGGGCAGAGGCGGAGGAAACAGGGGCGGGGACGAGGAGGACATGGAGGGGGACAGAAACGACAACGGACATAGTGTATAACTGTGGCGCCAACGGGACGGGATAATTCTAAAACAACAAAATGTATGCTTAAGGGCGCACTGGCCCCGAACCTCAATAACAATCGCAGCGCGGTGTCTGTGCCACAGAACACAGTACTCTCCTCTCCAGCCACCTGCCCGTCCTCCTCCTCCCCCTCCTCCTGATCCTCCTTTCCGTCTGTCCGCCCATTTCCCCCTCCTCCTCCTCCTCCCCCTCCTCCTCCTCTCACGTCCACGCCCCCCCCGCGCTCACTCGGTCCCGCACCCTCGCCATCTCGCAGTGTCGCGCACACGGCCGCCATCGGACGCGCGGGCATTCAGAGGTTTGCTCTGGAAACTCCGCATGCCGGGAGCTGAGGCGATAGATCCAGGTCCGCGCGGGACGCCCGATTTATTGGGCGTGCCTCCGAATTTGTGTCTGGATGGCTCTTCTGCGCTGCTTTATTTCAATCCTGGGCGTCTAATCCCACCAGCACTTTAGAGCGTGTAGTGGTCCAGGGGTATTTCTCTTCCCTTTTCTGAAATACCCCCTCTCCCCAACCTCTCCCTTCGACTCCTTTGCCAAGAACCTGCAATACCCTGCAGAGCTCCCCTGCAAAGACCCTGCACAGACCCCTGCAATACCCTGCAAACAAGACCCCTACGATATCTGCAATACCCTGCAAAGACCATGCAAAGACCATGCAAGACCCTGCAAAGGCCCTGCAATACCCTGCCCTGCAATGACATTGCAATCCTACCAGCCCTCTGGGCGTGGGTCGTTGACAGGATTCTCTTACCCAACTCCTGAATACATACACGTTGCGCGTGCGTGCCTGGTCCCCGAGAAGGCCCCAAAAGGGCCGCAAGAGTACCCAAGAGGGCCCTCAGAGGGCCCCCCGACAGTGGGATCCAGAGAGCCCTCTTGGATGCCACTGTCGGGGGGTGGCTGTTGGACCCCTCTTGAGCCCATCCGAAGCTATCCTGAGGCGCTTGAAAAAAAACAGAGGGGCCCAACAATGGCCGCAGAGGGCCCCAAGACGGCCCCAACAGGGGCTCGCGAAGGGTCCAAAAGGGCTACCCGACACTGGCATCCAGAAGGCCCTCTTGGATGCCAGTGTCGGAAAACCCTTTTCGACCCCTTTTGAACCCATCCGAGGCTCCCCTGAGGTTCAAGGCAGGCCCCGAGAGGGGCCCAAGAAAGGCCCAAGAGGGCCCCCAGGCGGCCCCAAGAGAGCCCCACGAAAGCCCAAGATTTACACAAGAGGGCCCTCAGATGGCCCCAGACATGTGCAACGGCCCAAGAGGGCCTGACGTCCTCGCTGCCTGGGCGGCTGGCGACCCATGCGCTGGATATTTGAAACACGCATATACACGCAACAAATACGCTACATATGGTATGGGAAACCGTGCGAAGTCTTTAGCACATGTTTTAAGGTCGCCTGTACCTTCATCAGAGTGAGGGGCCAAACGGTCTTACAATGCTCCTGGGTGCGTGGCTGAAGTGGGGACCCGCGGAGGATATTATGTTTGTTATTGTTGCCGTCGTCCCGGTGGGTGGGTCGCGGCGCGGGTGGGTCGCGGCGCGGGTGGGTCGCGGCGCGGGTAAGTCGCGGGTGGTTTGCGGCGCCGATGGGTCGCGGGTGGGTCGCGGGTGGGTTGCGGGTGGGTCGCGGCACGGGTGAATCGATTGGTCCCCTCAATGCCCGCTCTTGGGGCCCTCTTGGAGCCGTCCCGCGTCCCTCCTGGAGCCGTCTAAGGGCCCTGGGAAGGGCCCAACATGGCCCCGAGACAGCTCCAAGAGGGCCCGACGACGGCTCCAAGATGGCCCCAAAAGGGCCCCGATATCGGTCACGCGAGGGAGGCTTCGCGTGACCGCTCTTGGGGCCCTCTTGGAGCCGTCTTGGGGCCCTCTTGGATCCGTCTGATGGCCCTAGGAACGGCCCAGGAGGGCCCCAAGACAGCTCCAAGAGCGTCGCAAGACGGCCCCAAGAGGGCCCCAAGAGCGGTCACGCGAAGCCTCTCTTACGTGACCGATATTGGGGACCTATTGGGGGCGTCTTGGGGCCCTCTTGGGAGCCTCTTGGAGCTTTCTTGGGGCCCTCTTGGATCCTTCCCAGGGCCCTCGGCGGGGCCTATAACGGCCCCGAGACGGCTCCATGAGGCCCCAAAGCGGGCCTCAAGAGGCCCCCAAGAAGGCCCCAAGATCGGTCGAAAACATCCCCAACTCTCCAGAACCTTTTTGAAACCTTCCGAAAACTTCCAATCGCAGAGGCCCTTACCAACTTTGAAAAATCGCGTTCTCGTATTGTGATGTCCAAAGAAGGTGAGGGGCCGCTCTGAGCCCCTGGGGAGGGAGCTCGGAAGAGCTCGGAGGAGCTCGGAGGGCCGAGCCCCCCGAGCCTCCCCGAGCTCCACCGAACTCCTCCGAGCTCCTCCGAGCTCCCCCACCTGGGGCCCAGAGCGGCCCCTCACCTTCTTTGAAAACCACCTTCCGAAAACATAACTTTTTCATGATATGATGGCCTCTGCATTTGGATGTTTTGGGGTGCTTTCAACGGTTATGGAAACTGCGAGATGCTTTCCAAAACCTCCGAAAGCATCCCCAACTTTCCACAACCGTTGGACCCCCCCCCAACCTCCAAACGCAGAGGCCCTCACCTACTTTGAAAAATCACCTGTCCGGAAAATGATTTTCAAAAGAGGTGAGGGGCCGCTCTGGGCCCCCGGGAAGGGAGCTCGGAGTTCGGAAGAGGACGGGGGGGGTCGACCCTCCAGGCTCGACCCTCCACACTCATCGCCCCTCCCAACGATCAGGGCAAATCGCCTCGGAACTGTTTTTTTTGGATGGGCTGGTGGGGACATGCGACGTGTCAGAAATTGCCAAGGCTCCCTGCGCCACCAGCCGACGCGTGAAGAGGGGGGTGGAGGGGGAGAAGGAGCATGAGGAGAAGGATTAGTGATAACACGAAGCGGTGAAAGGTGAAGACTAGAGGGAGGAGGAAGAGGAGGCACGCAGTCCACGCACCGGCCACGCCGTCGAGCCAGGCGGCGGCAATCAGAGCGGCGAGAGGGGGGGGCGAAATGAAGGGGGAGTGATTTTGTGGTTATCTCGTCATTCATGCGATCCCCGCCGGCGCCCAGCCGGCCGCCAATCCACTGATTGGCCTGAAAGCAAAATCACCGCAGCACGCCTCAGGTGAACATCGCCATCGCCTCGGACACCGCCTTGTCCTTCTTTGATGAGGCCCCCTTTTTCGCTTTCGCTGCCTTCTGGAGATGGGCCGACTGGCTGTCGTTCGCCTCTTTGATTATGGCCAAGAAGTTCGCTTTGTCAGAGTCTGGCACAAGGAACATGTAGGTCTCGAGCTCCTCCACGTCGGCCTTCGTCACGGGGCCCTGGGCCTTCTTCTCGGTCACCTGCTGCAGCTTGGCCTTCATTGCGGCGAGGCCGGTCAGCACCCTCCCCTTGGAGCCCTGGCCAGACGACTCGGTGAACCGGACAAAATAATCGAACTTGTCGACGAGCCCCTTGACCTTCGGCTCGGCCTCCAGAGATCCGAGCTCAGGACACTTCGCATCGACAAGGGAGCACAGCACCTTCTTGACTGCATCATGCATAACCTGGGCGGCCTTGGAGGCGAGCTTGTAAATGTTATCATTCACCATGGCGGCGATCTCGTGCAAGACGGTCTCGACATTCTTCTGCCCGCCCGCCGTGGGGAAGAGCTTCTCCATGGCCACGACCAGGCGCACGTACCCATTGTCACCGCCCACGGACATGATCAACAGCGCGTCCGCGTCGAAGTCAGGGTCCGAGACCACGAAGCTGGCCTTGATCTTCTTCATCGTGTTCCGCGTCTGCTCCCCGGTCAGGTCACCAGACTCGCGGAAGGCTTTGTTGGCTCCCTTCCGCGCGGCATTCGGGCCCCCATACAGACACTCGCTGACCCTGACATCCGAAATCGGCCGAGGGTTCGGGAGCACCGCGTCGTAACAGAATAGCTTCTCCAAGAGATTCGCGTTCGTGGCGATCGGCCTCCACACGAATGACAACTGCAAACTCACGTGGTGAGCCAGCGACTCCACGTCGAAGGTGAACTTGGTGCCCGCGACCGTGAACTCCACGGCCCGACTCGCGGGCAAGAGCTCGTTATTCTCGATGTCGGCCACCTTCGCGATGATGTCGGTCTTCTGCTGCTGGAGGCTCTCCTGAGATGGGGCCGGGCAAGCGCGGCCCCCGTGCGGGGGCACCAGCACCCCGGGCAACCCATGCCCGAAACGGGCGATTGCGATGGACCCCCGCCAACACCCCCTCCAACAAGGGGGGCATTCTTTCTCATATAGCTCAGAACAACCACCCCACCCCACCCCGATGGATGCACAGGGTCCTGCGTCAAAGGACCTGCCTTGCCCCACTTGACCGCCTCCTCTTCGATGATGCCGTCGACCTTCTTACCAAGGACTGTCAGCAAAGCGAACGGCCACATCGCCATGCCCGCGTCGCCACTGCCGATCACAGTGTTCAGCTCCGACAAGACGGTGCCGCAGTCCCCGTTGCAACCCAACACCTTCTTCAACGGCTCCTCTGGCATCGCCGACACCACGAGAGACAAATTGTCCTTGCAGAACTGGGCAGCCGTGGGCTTCGCTTTCACCTTAGCCGACGTCGCCCGCTTCCACGCCGAATTCACCGTGGTGTCGCAGAAGGGTTTGAAGAACGCCTCGTAGTAATCGGCGTAGGAGGTCGCCAGGCCAGCTCTGTGGACGAATCGCGCGAAAGCCTGGGCGAGCGCGGCCTGCTTCGGACAGCTGGGGCTGATTGTTTGCATCCATTTCGTCAACCCGATCACCTCGGTCCTGTTTCTCGGCGTCTTCGACCCGATCCACGTGACCACCAAGGAGTGGTCGGGCTTCTTTTTCTTCGCGGGGACCATCGCCCGCAGGAGCGCGGGGTCCACCTGCTCAGGCGGATCAGGAGCTGTGAGAAGCTCCGGGCGCGACACGTGCTTCGGATGCCGCTGCCGCACATTGCGGTAGAAAACGGAACCCAAGGCGAACGAGGGATTCTTCCGCTTCTCCCGCACGCCCTCCAGCACATCCTCATAGGCCGTCTTACCGCTAGTACCCTTCACGAGGTAGATCTGGTTCTCTGAGTACCCTTTCAGGTTATCCTTACAAGCTTTCGTAGCAACCTCTGTAGACGGCTGAGCCTTTAACTTCCTCCTGAGTGCCCGGTCCTGCGCGCTGCCTTGGCCACCCGAATGAAGGCACTGCGCGCGCCCGCTCGAACTGACCAGCACGGGCAACAGATGGGCAGACGATCGCCGGTGAAGGATAGCTGCGGCCTGAACCAGAATGGCCACGGGCAGGAGGTGAGACCTTGTAAGGAGAAGGCAATGTGGAAGGGAACATAATTATTATATTTACGATTTCCAGATGGCGATTTCCAGATGGAGCAAAGTGGATGGCCACTTTGCTCTCGCCCACGCTCTTCTTAGCGAGGGTGGCCATGATGCCGCTTACGAACGCATGCTTCCCCGAAACATTTCCGGGCTGCTTCCGGTCGAGTCGGCCCAGCTTGGTCTCGAGTTTCTGCGCGTGCTTCTCCTCCACAGAGGGTTTCGGCGTCAGCTTGTGGAGGAACAAACACATTGTCCTGGACAGCAACGTCACCAATTCATATTCGGGGTGGAAGCGCGACAATGCGGCAATTGACCCATGCATCTGCTCTACAACAACCGTGGACCACGGGGCATCCCCGAGGAGCTCGACCGTGCGCTGCAGAACAGGCAGCGGGACAGCACCGAGCTGCAACAAATCCCAAACCTTTCCAGCTGTTCGGTTGCTAGGCCTCGGGCCGGCCTTAAGGGCCGACAGGTTGGCTCCGACGTCACCGCGCACCAATGTCCAGGGCAAGCTTTCGGCCACGCTCAGCACGCGGAAATTGAAGAACGCCACGGCCTTATGGGCAGCCCGCACACACGTCGACTGCAATGCGCGCCAACTGACCCCAGACAGAGCGCCGAGCTTTTTATACACAAAGGTTGGCAAGCTCCGTATCCACTCCATATTGTCAGCCAGTGCGCTTCTAAGTGCAGGGGCCGTTCGGGCAACCCTGTTGTCTTTCATTATCATGGCCAATACCGCATCCGGCACTTGGGATACCAGAGCGGCCTCGGCGACGAACTCCCAGCAACCGTCCTGCTCCGAACGCCAAAACTGGTTCAGAAAGAAGCCGGACACATGCGGCTGATCCAACGCAAAAGCCAGCATGGCACTCAGGCCCAACAGTTGAGCAGCTGCCAGGCGCTGCGACGCACGGCCAAGCGACAACCAGCGTGAGTCTGTGTATTTCTTGAACTTCCAAACGCGCAGGAGCACGTTGGCTATCTTGTCTGCCACGATGCCATCGGACGCCGCGCTGCGGCCGACCCAAAGAACCCCATTTTCAAAACGCAGCTGGAGCCCTATGAGCACATCCACGGTGTCCTCCTCGAGGCACAGGCTTGACCAGAGAGCTCTCCACGACGTGGCCTCGCAGTCGCTCCAATCATCAGCCAGCCGGAACGCCTGGAACACCCATGCGTGCATATAGCGGGTGACGGCGTCAAAAGACTGGCGAATCGCAGCAACGGACAAATATACATTCTTTAAAAGGTCGGAATCATGAAAACGGTGAGGGAGCGACCATTTGAATGCATTCATGGCGTCGTGGCACGCGCATGCCGTCGCCTCTACCCACTCAGTGAGAGTCAACAACTCCTGCTCTTCAACCGTGCTTCCGAACGAACTGCTAACCAAAGAGTGCCAAGCAGATAGCATTCTTGAGAAAGCCTCGAAACCGCACCGGTCAAAACAATACGCTTGCACGCAAGGCCCTTTGTGCCCATGCTGCCGGCAGGTACGCCAGTAGCCCCTGCACGCCTCGAACATGCGAGGTACAGTCTTCCCCTCTGTGAGCGGGCGCGGATCCTCTGAGCACAGATTCGTGCGCGCGCGCCCTGCAGCGTCAAGTGTGCGAGTGAATTGGCACGACGTCAAAAACTCGAACGTGGCCTTGCCAGAGCGCCTAAACTTTCTCCCAGCGGGCAAGGACGCACTCACCGACTGCGACACTGAAATCGGCGTCCCGTCTGCCTGGCACGCCTGGAGCACGGGGCCGCCAGCAGCACTCGCGACGCATCGCGACGCACAGTGCTTCAAAGCCGCCTTGCCCACCTCACACAATTTGTCGGCTTCTCTCTTCTCGGGGTCGGTTAAGGACTTTGAGCACTTTGCAAACTTGTCGATTCTGCTCTGGACTGACATTTGAACCGAAGTGGCTGCGGAGCGTGAGATAAGCAATGGCAAATTTACGATTCATACGCCAGCAGGTCTGAGCACACAGTGCCAAACATCCTGAATGTAAACACCCCCGGGACAGGACGATACTAATAAAACACCCTGGATCGCAAACTCGCGCTCGCCACGTCGGGGGGGGGGGCAACGCAGCCCGCATTTCAGCCGCCCACTGTGGCACCGACTGGCTATATATGGGAGCGTTGTTTTCGGGGGCTGGGAGGGCGCGTAGATTGAGGAACTACCCGACCACCTTGCTTTGACAAACAACTTCGACTGTGAATGCTAGATGGGTGACGGCCCCACGGGCCCCGCCGTCTTCTTGCGCTACGCCCCCCCCCCCCCCACTCTCTGCAGCCGTCCACGGATCCACCGCGCCCCCCTGGAGGGGCATCCAAGCCGCGATGATAAGATTTTGGCTGCGATTCCAGAGAGCGCGCGTGCACCGTGGATGTGCGACTGCCTCGGCTATGCGACGCAGGCGTTTTAATACTGCTCCCCCCCGAAAAGGCGGGTCGAAGTAAAACGAATAGGTGTAGCGCAAAACGACGGGACTGGAGAGGGCCCCACTCTGAGCGACACAGAATTGACATGCTACACATGATAACAATATCCCGCACAGGGACCTGGAGCAAAGGGCGGAGACCGAGTTTGCCAACGCAAAACAAACACACTCTGAACATATGGGAGACTCAGCAAAGAGTAACAAAACCAATAACAATTGAAACCACAACATAAACAGCAACACCTTATTGCTCAACGTAACAAGAAATGCCACCCGCAGCCCCCTAATGCCTCCTGCATCTGGCCTTTAACTTTTTTTACCCCAAGGTGCCTTCTGCGCGTTGATGCCCCTGGAGGCGCGCAATCCCCGAGTGGACAAGATCGTGGCATGTGCTCTTGATGGTGGTAATGTGTGTTTACACTGTTTCGAATCATGGGGCTCCACGGCGGCACAGCCCACGGTTTTCCAGTCACGTCGGCGGGGGTCTGCGCGACGCAATGTTTCTCGCCATGGCGGCTCTCGAACGCGGTAGTTGTTTATTGTGCCGCTGTTTTGTTGCATCCTGGCGAAAGAACCAACCAACGTTCACTGCAGGTCGCGCGCGGCATTGGGCCGCGCGCTGGACGTTGACCCAATCGCGCGATAGCATCCGACGGAGGGGGGCAATGGCGAAGACAACAGCGATGACCACGAGCGCCGACGTGGCGATCATGCCGACGATGGCAATGACAAGAATGAGGGCACGTGCCGGCAGCATTCGGGGCCTTGGAAGGGGTCATCCAAGATCGCCGCGCGCGCGGCGCGCGAATCGCGCGGGGCGCGGTAAGCGACGCCTGGCCCCGACGCTTCAGGCCTGAAGCTACGTTACGCGACCCGCCAGGGCGAGAGCGCCAGCAAGGCATCGACCGCCCGCCAAAACCAAATTTCCACTTGTAAGAAAGTGCCAGATTCCACGTCGAAAATCAAGTGCGACATGCCAGAATCCACCAAGTTTTCACGCTTAGCTGGGGTTGTGGATGACTCTGCTCCCTGCCCCTGGCCTAGCTCGTCTGGCAAGGCCTTCCGACTTGGGGGGCGGGGGGGCGGCTGGGGAAACCAAAAGGTACCGATACCCCTACTCCCCGGACCTCTCCCCGGGTGGGTTCTAGCCAGAACTTCGAATGAAAACGAGGAACGGGTAAAGGTATGGGTACCTTTTCCTCCACTTAGCGGCTGTCTACGAGTTTAGTCAGCATCCCCTTACACCAGCCAGCTGGGGAGCGGCAGGGGTTCTGCCGACCCTGGCTTTTTTCTTCGCACCGCCGTGGGCCCCACACCGACGACACCACCATAACTCACGAGCACAAGACATCTCTCGGCTTCACGCAAGAGTGACCCTGGGTAAGAGTGACCTTTGGTGCGCGTTTTTTTTTTCGGGAGCCGCCAAACCACAAGCGAACAAGACGCTGCTGCCGCCTGGCGTTCGGCGATCGGGGGACCCCGAAGGTCACTCTGTAGAAGGGTCGCTACTACGTGTAATTGAATCTCGTGACTTTGGTGAATTTGGTGGGGCTTACCCTGGCTCTGCGAGGCAAGCTAATCCAGTGTTCCCGACTTCTTGTGAAGGGTAAAAGCATGGGGTCTGCATTTGCCACCTGCAGGGCCACCTTCATGAGGCGCTTCTGCACACGAACTACCTGATTGTCAAAATCACACAATTGCTGGAGACATGCAGGGGAAGCCAGGCACGACGGGCTCCATCCCCTGCGCACTCATCTTCCGCCTGACTTGCGGTGAAGTCCTCACGGGCAATGTGGACCCCTACGTCTCCTCATTGGAGGTGGGACTTTACCTTTCTGAAGTGGCATTCCCTGGGATGGCTGTTACCAGCTTCTGAGAAGTCTAGACAGGCCGCTGAATTGGTTTCATGCTTCGAGTGGGGCCCACGTCGAATTCCATCGATCACGCTCTGACAAGCCTGGACGAAATTGCACTCACCACTTGTATGCTTTACGGCCACAATCATGGCTACAAGCTCAGCCAACGGGACTGTCTGGATAGTCTTGGAGGGTGCCGTGTGCTCTACCTGTGACCACGCCTCTTTGGACGTTGACGCAGAACCGGCTGCAGCGGCGGAGGCGCCTGTCGTCAGTGCAATCCCCCCCACCCCCGTCCGACCCGACCCGATCATCACGGCAAAGGTACACGCGCCCTTCAGCCTGGAAGGCGCCTTCAAATAGGCCTCGCCTTCCGGACATGCCGTGGACCCACAAGACTGGGAACAAACCTCACAACCCCAACAAAGAACATCCAAATGTCTTTCCTGGGCTTCCCGGGCGAGGAGGACCAGGGAAACTAGAAAGGAGGATTGCGATGACGCCACCATAGCTGGTGACAAAGGTCATCCTCCTCCCCTTCCTGCTCCACCTCGCCTGCAACACCTTTTCTGGAAACCGACGGGTGGGTGGGGGGTGCGCCTCGTGGCTGGCCGCAGAGCTCAAATGGCCACTATCTCGAGGACAACGGCTCGTCGTCTTGCCCCTCATACTCCTCATGTTATTCTCCCTCCTCCTCATCCTCCTCCTGTTCCTTCTCTTCTCCGCCCTCCTCCTTCCCCCCCCTCCTCCTCCTCCTCCTCCTCCTACTCCTCCTCCTGGTCCTTCTCTTCTCCCACCAACTCCCCCTCCTCCCGCTACATCCCTCCCTCCTTGCCTGGGGCGAGGCGCGCATGCCAATGATGAGCGACGAGGTGGCCCGGCGACTTGCGACCGACGAGGCAGATGCGTGCACAACGGTGGGCCTGGCCGCACAGCGTGAGCCAGGTCACTGCCTGTGGAAGGGGTGGCTCACTTTCAGCCGTGCGCTGCGTGAGCAGCGGGGTTCGCGGGATGGCGGCCCACCGCGTGCCATGCAGCCGTGGGGGGAGCATGACGGCGAGGAGAGCTAGCCTGACCCAGGCATTTTTGGGCAAGGAAGGCACATGCCGCTGTCCGAAGGACCCACTACGGTTTTGAAGTTCAAAGTGCTGGTGGGCACATTGTTGTATAATTGTCCGCATGTGGTTATATAGTCGCAATCCACACACGTGTGTGTCGTGGCATTTGTGTTATCGCTTTCGCGGCAGTCGCATGCGCTGCTGTTGGTGGGACCTTCGGTGATCAAATGACTGTTGTGTGTTGTCACCCGTCCATTTCCAAGTGCCCCCTTTTCTTCGATCAGTTGCTGTGGATACACCGTTGTGCATGTGTCTTGAGGCGTTTGTTTGGACGCCCGCGACCTGAGCGAGGCGTGTACCAGGAAGGACAGCACTTCAGGAGCACCTGCGTAAATTACAACTCACAGAGTTAGAATGAGTAAAGGATTGCACAGACATGAACAATTGGAGGTCCGCGCGGATTTCTTGGGTCTGTGTTGGACCCCCTCGCGGGCGCACGGAGCGCGCCAGGGGCGGCGCTGCAAACGCTGCCAGGGTGCTCCAGCGCGGATCCGAAAAATCCGCGCGGAGCGCCAACAATTGATGTCTATGGCGTATTTTCCTTTTCGAAGAGTGGGAGCCGTTCCGCGGAGTGCCGTCCACCTCCGCGGAGGACCTAAGGAGGAAAATCCCACCGTGGCGTAATCCTCCTGGAGCGTGGCCGAACACGCGCCTCGGTCTATCCGCGATCGCCGCCCGCCACCCGCAGCCTAGCGAGCTGGGCTCGCACCGGTGGCTGAATATCGTAAATCGCGCTGCCTCAGAGAGGCACATCGGGAGCGGACCGTGCAACATAAGCGGCGTTGAGGAGCAAGAGTTCGTAGCGTGACTCTCCTCTCCCTCCCCCAGGAGCAGAAGTGCGTGAGCGGCCGAGCAGGGCCTGCTGGATGGGACCAGGCCCCCAAAGAAGGGGGAGGGCCCCGGGCGTCCGCGGCGCCGCGCTGCCACTCGGCGAGCTCGTCCTCCGCCTCGGGGGGGCGGGGCGGGGATGAGGGAGGGAGGGGTGAAAGGAGGGAGAGGGATCCTGACGAAGGAGGGAGGGAGGGATGAAAGGAGGGAGGGAGGGATGAAAGGAGACAGTGAGAAGGATTCGACAGGATCCGAGATGCCAGCCATTCCTCCAGGTCAGTCCTGAACAAAGAAGCTGGTATTGCCACGAACCCCGACCTTGGAGGACAAGTGGGCGTGACTTGCGAGGTAGAGAAAAGCGAAGGAAGACGAGGACGCCTACAGGGCGCATAATGCTGATTCACGTGTTGTCCGTGTGACGCTGTGCCGCATTTTAAGCACATTATGAAGGTTCCCGTGTTGTCCGTTTGATGCTGTGCCGCTTTGTCGGGGCGTCTACGACCATCTTGGAGCCCTGTTGGGCAATGTTCGGGCCCTGGGGCGTCTCCGACCATCTCGGGGCCCTCTAAGAGAGTTATGGGGCTCTCTTGGGGTCAGCTGGGGGTTTCCCGGGAACCTCTTGGAGGCTTCTTGCGGCCGCTTTTCTTCTCATCGCAACAGTGTCCTGCGATGAACAGTCGAAGTCGGTTAGACCCAATATTGATATTAGGAATATTCACCCACTGGGATCGCAGAGCCACCATCCGTGCGGCTCCTTGGCCCGAACCAAAGGCTGTGCGACGGGACACCCAGAACGGCTGGGGCAGCCCCGAACAAGAAAGACAGTGCGAGGCCATGTGGCCTAAACAACGAGGATAAGGAGGAAAAGCGTTGTGAGCGCATGCCTGCATGATCCGAACGACACTTTGTATAAACTGGCACCATACCAAATATTCCTGACAAGCCGCAGGGTGAGAAACAAAAAGGGAGGGAAGGAAACAACAGGAGGGGACAACAAATGATGGGTGTGACTCCCATTTTATCAAATACTGCACCACTGAAACTACACGAACACCTAGTGGAAAAACCAGCTTCCGCGTAGGTTGCCTTTGCAGTCAAGACCGGTCGGGAACCACTGCTATTACGAAGTGTGCGCAGATCCTGTACATTCACAAGCTCCACGCACCTAGCCGCCAGCGTGCTCGCGTCGCTGTGGTCGTCCTCGTCTAGAAGACCTCCGACAGCAAACTCATCTCGGCCTAAATGATTGACGTGCACGTTCAAATGCGACGTGCCGCCGTCCGTATGCCCACGAACGACCTTCAGCTCTGTCTTACCAAAAACACCTCGACCTCGCTCTGCGATGCACCGTGATGCAAAAACCTCCAGCTTGTTTTGGCTCTGCCGAAGACCCGGTCACGTTCAAATCTTGGAAGCACAGATCCGTGCACTGTTTACCCAATCGGCGTGCATCGGCCTGCCCGCGAAGCAGAGTTTTTTCAGCGCGCTCTCCGCGAAGGATGTTGATAAGAACGCGGCTGCCTGGCGCCATCAAATCAAAACGCTCGCCAAATACATTCTTCATATGGGGATCGCCAACGGCCGAACTCGTCGCCACTCCCTGGAGAAGACGAGGACGGACTGGAGGTCGGGCTGTTCGTTGGACTGACGTCGGGGACGCGGTCGGACTGGAGGTCGGGTTGCTTGTCGGGCTGCTCGTCGGGGCCGCAGTCGGAGAAGGCGTGGGGCTGGGCGTCGGGGACGAGGTCGGACTGGAGGTCGGGCTGCTCGTCGGACTGACGTCGGGGGCGTGGTCGGACTGGATGTCGGGCTGCTTGTCGGGCTGCTCGTCGGACTGGGCGTCGGGGACGAGGTCGGGCTGCTCGTCGGAGCCATCGTGGGTGCTGCATTGAGACAGTGGAACACCAGTGACGGTCTGGCGCTCGCGACGAGGGCTTCGCGAGACCCAGAAGTAGATGCCCCCGCCCACATCCATTGCGCAGTTATATAACGAGAGGGAGACGGGGTTCTTACCAGCGGGTTTCGCCTGCGGAACGGTGCATGCGAACGCCTACTCGAGTGGGCACGGGGAGCCCTGATAATCGCGAACCTGCTCCTGATAGCTGGGCCGGCTGGACCAAGTAGTGGCGCTCTCTGACCACTCGCCCTGCACCTCAAAGATGACCACCTTTGGAAAGGTACCATCAGAAAAAGGTAGTCGGCCACAGCAGGAGCAGAAAAAGGTAGCCGTCCACAGCAGGAGCGTTGCATCCTCAGCATCGCAAGGGACACTAAATTGCAGGTGCGAATATCGAGCGCCGCACCAGCCGTCCGTGAGGATGCGGGGACAATCTTGGTAGTCCAAATTCCCTCTATGGGCAACCTTTCCTGCCATTGTCGTGCTGCCCTCTCCGGGACTGAACCGCACTGGATGAATGCGCCCACGGCGCGCTTGCCTGTCGTCGGTCTCTACCCTGGCACCGAGGGAAGCGTCGGCAAACAATTGGATGTCGGTCAGGATGGGAATGGGCTGGTTGTCTCTAGGATGCTGGCCACGCACTCGCGGCAGTTGTGGTTCCTTGCCAACGCGAGCCAGTATCCGTTCGACAGCCCGCTCCTTTGCTTCACCCTTTCCTGGGCTGTCTGTGGAGGACGATCGCCACAGCCTGACAAAGTGGACGAATCCGAAATCGCAGCGTGGAGGCTTGCGAGACATCTCATTCTCAAGGTATTTGAAGCATGTGTCATGGCGTTCGTGGATGTGGCCGCTGAGGCTGCTGATACAACAGTGGTCTTGTGACAATGCAACCGCATAAGCTGCAGCTTCTGCTCGCATGGCCTCATCGTCGTGCGTGGTGCTCGTGAATGCCCGAGACCTCGCCGCGCAGCCGACGCATGGGCACGATGGCTGCTTTTCTGGGAGGATGCGGTAGTGCGGGAGCTTCGAAAGTGTCGCGCCCGTCAAAGGAAGGGCGCGTTCTCGAATTCGGTTGCCTGTGTTCGCGTCGAGCTGCGTATGTAGGTAGCGTTGGGCGTGATTGTCAACGAAGGCGGGCGCAGGAGGAACGAAAAGTCGTCTCTCGGTAGGGTCGTTTCGGTCGCCCTCGAGGTCGCCGTCGAACTTGTCCTCGCGCTGCCACCTCTCAAGGCAAGGCGTGCTTTTGAGGGGGGGGCCTGCGAGGCCGCGTCCACGATGTGCAATGGGACAGTGGCGGAAGATGTTATCTGCAAAGCCTCGACGTCTTCGATTGCAGCGCGCTGCCAACGTTGCAGAGTTGATCGCGCTTCGGCTGTGTCCTTGCGGAGGACGGAGCGCAGCCATGATCGAGACGTTCGGTTGACGAAGTGGATGCCATGTGGGAATGCGTGCTGAGACGCGCTTGTTCCTCGATGGGGCCACGCAGCGATGCGATCATGTTCATCCCACCTCCCACCGCGGAAGCTGCGTAACCGTCAAAAAAATTGCTCCGTTGGCTGCCCCACTGTGCTGGGGCAATTCGTCAAAAGGGCCGGTTCCGAGGACATGTGCACAAAACAATCGCATGCTGAGCCGCGGACCTGGCATGGTCGGGCGCAGACGGCCGGCGGCGCAGCGCAGTCGGCGGAGGTGGCAAGGGCGAGGTGCAGGAAGGCCAAGGCGGAGGGGGCGATGAGGGGGCCAGGCTGGCGCTCGATGGTGATGCTTGGAGGCGCGCGCAGCCCGCGCGCTGTCCGTTCCCCGCCTGCGGCTGAGACGGAGCAGGTGTGGGCCGGGGAGAATGTGCGCGTGTAGAAGCCAGGGCGAGCGCTGTTTGGAAATCGTGCGCGGGCATTGGTGTTGCGGAGGGGCTTGGCGGAAGGTGCCGAAAGCTCGGAGATAATCTAGAACCTCGCTTGCGCAACAGGGTGTTTGGCGGTTATTTCTAGCATCCTCTTCGCCGCTGGCATCGTCGGGTTCTCGTCGAGGAGAGAGAGACGGAATGCTTTTCCGTGGCGCCGTCGTCGTCGAGTCCTGGATGGGGGGGGGGGGGCGTGGGAACTTTTGGACGCGCAGGAGGGGGCCGTGGAGACGCGGGGGAGAAAGTTCCCGTCAAAAAAAAACGTCCCCTCGTCGAATGGAGCGGAAACGTGAGAAACATGGGGATGGACGCAGCAGGGGGGAGGGGGAAGGGCGCCTTGGAGAAGGGGCCGTGCCCTCCAGTGGCGTGGTTGAGACAGCCGGCATGGATGACGACCACTAAAGGGTTCCAGGTGTGAGCGACGTTCGGTGCGAGGAAGCCACCTATGCCACCGAACCGGAGCATATCCCCCATTTGCTCATGGCGAAGCTGTTGACGAGCACCCTCGGAACGAACAACGTCGTTGCTGATGAAAAGGAGGGTTCGCGCGGCCTCCCGCAACGAGGCAGGAGCGTTGTCCGAAAGCAAGCATCATCGAAAGCCGGCTCTGTCACCCATGGTGTCGAAGGCGGATCGGAGTTGGGCCCCCGTGGCCTGGCAGACGAGGTTCGCGCTGGTTTGGAAACCTCTTCGTCGCGCGAGGTCTCTGGGGCTGCGGTTGAGCTCCATCCTGCGCCAGGAGTCGTTCAGGACGCATAAGATGTCGAGATCGGCGGCCCAGCGTGGTTGGGCTGGCGGGGCGAAGGGCGTGGCCCCCTGGGTGCATTGCGCACGCGTTTGAGCGCCGTGCTGGACAAGAGGACAGTCATGTGATGAAGTTTCGTGGACTTGATAGCGGAGCTCAGCACGTAGCAGGAGCATGCGACACCACTGTTGGAAAGAGAGCGGGCGGCGTCGGTCGATGCCGAAGACGCCATCCCCGTGCGGGAACAGGTGGGGGAATGCGATTTGCCAGAGCTCTTTGTCGTACATCGAAAGAGGCCCCTTTCCTGTAGGGATGACCCAAATGCCGTCAGGTTTTGCCGGGCAGCAGGCTCTCGGCTTTCTGCCGCGTCCACGGCCTTCAAAGCGCTGTCCAACTGCTTGCGGTATTCGTCAGTTTTCAAGTATTTTGCCAAGGCCTGTAGAGACTCAGTGTCGATGGTGACGTCGGTGGCGGGAGCATCTGTGGCACATTTTGAAGACAGGAGCTCGAGCTCGGCAGCGAACTCGCAAGCCGCTCGGTCAGCTTCCAGGGCGCCCGTAGAGATGTCGGCGGCGGCGCAGTGGAGGTTAACGTCGCCAGAGTCGCGGCCGAGGGCGTCGGCGGTCTCTGGGGGCAGGGGGTGCTTGTTTGCAGGCGGCGGTGCGGTGTCGGGCTCGACGTTGGGCGTCGGTCTGACGCTTGGATATTCCATGTCTCTCCCGTCCTCTGTGGCGATGCTGTCTGGGGTGGGGACTTCAGGTGCGTCGAGCGTGGCTGGCCCAGGGGTGAGGCGCGGCGTGTGCGTGGTGGCTTCAATACGAGTGGCTTGTGAGAGAACCTCAGCGCGGCTGTGGCCCGCTTCTTCGAGTCGTCGTGCGGCTTAGGCCTCGTCGATGTCGAGTGCGCGGTAAACTTCCGAATGAACCACGCAGAGACGCACTGCTGTCACGTATGCTTCCTGGGGGACTTCAGCCTAGGTAGCTTTGTCCAAGTCGTCCACGGATGCCCCCCGCAAGTGCGATGGCTAGGCCGTCGGCGAAGAACTGCTGAGAAACCCCGGGTTCGGCAGGCAGGGCTTGGGTCACGAGTTCTGTCGGGCAGGCCTGCGTGAAGCAACTTGAATTGCTACGCAATCCCATTTGTTTCGTGCGGGGATCCGCCTTCTCTGTCTTCTCGGCGATTATTGTCCGAGAGAGCATGCGGGCGAGGGCGAACATGGCGAACGTCATGGGGGAGAGCTTCGCACCATTCTTCCGGAATGCGACAGGTTCTCGCAAAATGAGGTTGTCGTTAGCGAGAGCGCGCCGAAGGGGGGCGGCCGAGTTCCGGGAGAGGTCGAGTCTGCAGCTGAGGCACGCGGGCATGCAGGGGATGCGGCCGTCGGAGTCAGGCTGCAGCGCGTAGTCGGGGCGTAGGCCAGGGCCACCGTCCGTGGAGACAGGGATAGTCATGGTGTCCAGTATCCAGCGGCAGCCAATACCTTCGGAATCTGTGGCCCGAGGGTGCGCGACGCTAGTGCCGTAGACCTCAGCCCGGGGCAGGGTGTGGCGGCCCCCCGATGATTCGGGAGCCCGCCATCGGTCCATGTAAGCATCTGCTGAGAGGCGGTCGTTGAGTCGGCGTGCACGAGAGTCCACCTGGGCGGGGCCTCGTTGGACTTGACCATCGCGTCCGTCGTAATCCTCGTCGAGTAGAGCGTCGTAGTGGCCAGTGCGTAAAATGTCCAAGTCGTCCGCGGTAACCGGCAGGGTCGCGTAGAGCTCCGAGTCTGCGAGGATCTGATTCGCACGTTGCCGACGATGTCTTCGTAGATCGGCGGAGCCAATGTCATAGGCGCGGCACCGCGCGTCGAGGGCGGGGTCGAGCGCAACGCCACTGGGCGAGGACTGCTAATGGCAAGTGTCGAGAAAGAGAGAGCCGGAGTAGCGAAGGCCAGACGTCTGGATGTCGCTTAGCCCAGTGCACGACGGCAGCGAAACGGAGAGGTTGCTCCCAAATTGGGATGCGCAGCAGCAGGTGGACCTGATGAACGATCTTTTCGATGCATTCGTGTAGTTGAGCGGCGCAGAGTTGCATGTCGAAAGGTATGCCGAGCGCTACACACCAGGCTGTGATACTGACAGGGGCGTCAGCGCGGGAGGCGTGGAGTTTCGACGTTGGCAGCCAGGCGCGCAAGTGTCGTTCCCAATCTTCCGGGTGCTGGCGAGCCCACTGCTTGATGAAAGCTGCGTCAAATTGGTCAGGCCACTGAGGCTCCGCTCGCAATATGGCAGCTGCGTGAATTCTTTGGCCAATGTACTGGGGCCTCAGATCGTTCCGGAAGCCTTTGAACGGAATGAGAAGAGCTGCGCACCAGTCCTCGATCGTAACCTCGCCGGGGCCTCTCTGCTTTCTCGCGGGTTTCCAGACGTACAGTCCGCGACGTACTTGTGTCTCCCAAGTGGGGGGTGCACGGTTGGCCCAGTCTTGGATGAATGCGCGGGTGAGGATAGGTGGCCACTGAGGCCAAGGCGTGTCGGGGTGGCCTGGGGGCTGGGCGTGTGTGGCAGGGGCGCTGTACGTCTGGAAAAGCAGTGGTGATGTGGTCCATC
>CAUYUJ010015171.1:997500-1102500 GCA_963575745.1 Prorocentrum cordatum
GCTATGCTATGCTATGCTATGCTTTTGCTTTGCCTTCGCTTTTGCCTTCACTTTTGCCTTTGCATTTGCTTTTGCTTGGCACCCAGGGAGCGCAACTGGGGGAACCGCGCGTTTGCTTTTACCTTTGCTGTTGCTTTTGCTTGGCTCCCAGGGGACCGGGGCAACCGCCCGGGGCGGTTTACACAGCCCGGCCCCTTTAAGCCAAGACAGTACGAACCCTTCTAGGCAGAGCCTAGGTAGGGAATACAGTAACGGTGGGAGTAGTAGTAATTGTAATAGTACTAATCTTCGCCGTCATCATCATTGTAGAAGTAGTAGCAGTCGTAGTAGTAGTAGTAGTAGTAGTAGTAGTAGTAATAATCGTCGTCGTAGTAGTAGTAGTAGTAGTAGTAGTCGTCGTAGTCGTAGCCTTAGGAGTAGTAGTAGTCGTAGCAGTAGTAGTAGTAGTAGTAGTAGTAATAATAGTAGTAGTAGTAGTAGTAGTACTAGTAGTAGCGACAGCAGTAGTAGTAGTAGTAGTAGCAGTAGCAGTAGCAGTAGCAGTAGCAGTAGTAGTAGTAGTAGTAGTAGTAGTAATACTAATAGTAGTAGTAGTAGTTGTTGTTGTTGATGTTGTAGTAGGATTTCGCAGTAGTAGTCGTAGTAGTCGTAGTAGTGATTGCTGTACTTTTATTAATAAAAGTAACAGACACAATCATACCAGTAGTAGTAGCAACTGTAGCAGCAGCAGCAGCAGCAGCAGCAGTATTAGTAGTATTAGTAGTAGTAGTAGTAGTAGTAGTAGTAGTAGTAGTAGCAGTTGTAGTAACAGTAGTAGTAGTAGTAGTAGTAGTAGTAGTAGCAGTAGTAGTAGTAGTAGTAGTAGTAGTAGTAGTAGTAGTAGTAGTAGTAGTCGTAGTAGTAGTAGTAGTTGTAGTAGTAGTAGTAGTAGTAGTAGTTGTAGTAGTAGCAGTAGCAGTAGCAGTAGCAATAGTAGAAGTGGTCGTCGGTGCCGTCGTCGCCGTCGCAATAGCAATAGCAGTAGGCCCTAAAGCGCTCCAAGAGGGCACCAAAGCAGCCCAGAAAAGGCACCCCCCCCAGACGACCGCCAAAGGCGTACGACGGGTCAAGAGACCCCGAGGACGGCCTCAGAGGCACTAAATGGCCCCCAAGAAACCCCCGAGGAGGCGAAACACATTGATTGCCCAATGGTTGGTAGTCCATGATGTTGAAGTTCTCGCCTGCTAGGGCTTCCGATTGCCGAAACGGCCCAAGAGGCATCCAAGATAGCTCAACGACAAGCCAGGGTGCCCCAACACAAAAAATATCACCACGGCCCCTAAGAGGCCCCAAAATCGCCCAACAGCCTCCCAAGGCCCCAAAACTGTCCTAAAGTGCTCCAAGAGGGCACCGAGGCGGCCCACAGATGCCTCCAAGGAGGCCTCCACATGTTTCTAAGATCCCCCAGTTGAGCCTGAAGGAGAGCCCGAAAGCAGCCAAGACAGCCACCAAGGCGCCCACGATTGCCAAGCCTGTCTCGTGAAAGCAACCAACACACAATTCGTCGGGCCTTGGCGGGGCAGGCAAAGTAAGAACTCCTTCCATATCTAACGACGTCCTCCAAGATTGCCCCAAGCGGGCCCCACAGGCCGCCGACAGACAAGGAAAGATGATTAGTTCAATTTCCCTTAAATTTGTGGCGCCCAAGACTCGGACAGCGTGGCGACAGAAGTTTCTGGAAGGTCCTTCGAAGGAGCTCTGGAAATTCTGAAATGCTTCTGGGGAGCGCGACGGCACACGTAATGGGACGCAGTTTAGAAAATGCCTGTAGGGACAAACTGCAAACTTGCAGGACGCGCAGCGAAATGTCCGGCCGGAAGCTGGCACGAGCTCGGGGGCTCCCCAGCACTGGCAGCTTCAAATATGACACACTTTTAACTCTCAGAAAGCTGTCCGGGAATTTTTGCCCTGCAAGGATCTTTGGGCCTGCGAAGGCAAAGCCAAGATTGCGATGTTGGGTTCGCGAGGAAACCGAGCGGCAAATGTGAACAAGAAGCGGAAACCTTCCGAAAAAGAGACAGGCACAAAATGTGTGTATTCCAATTTTTGCGTAGCAAGCGGGAACAGACTATCTTACCAGAGCCAAAAAAGAACACCTCTTGGGGGCTCATGATGTAGTTCCGCCGCCTTCCGCCGAGCTTCCACTGGCTTCCGCCGGCTTCCGCCGGCGGAGGCGACCATGTTTTACTTTCGCCGCCTTTCGCCGACCTTGCGCCGACCTTCCGCCGCCTTCCGCCGCGGGGGAGGTACAGCTCGTTTTATCCTCGAGGGCGAAGCCCTTGCTGGAACGCTCCACACTATTCAATGAGACCCCCCCTGCCCGAGGGCGTGCGACTCTGCCGGCCAGGCCCGTTCGGCCTCCTAGATTCTAAATAGGGGGCTCGCCCTTACCGCCCCGCCGTCGCTGTGGACGACAGCGGCCCAGTGCCTTATCACTGCTGCCCAGTGTGACCGGCTTTCCCATCCTCCCCGCAATCCAGGGATCGACCTAAACTGTGGTTTTCGTTTTTCCTCGTTTTGTCTTCCAGTCGCCTTTGTCGCAAAACGGAATCGAAACGAAAACGGCCCACGAGATCGCCAAAACACCGTTGAGGCCGACGCCTGCCACAATCGCCTCCGTCGTTGCCGCCCTCCGATGCACTCGGCTGTCCAGCAAAGGGCCGATCAAAAAATGAAATCCTCCCCTCCCCCATGTGGAAGAGATACCCAAGCGAGCCGCAAGAGGGCCCCGAATACCTTCAACATGATGCCAAAGGGGGGCCCAAAATGGATTCAAAGCTCCGCGAGAGACAGATCCGCAAAGGCCTTCATGGTGGACTTCTGGATGCACGCTGCTACACTCCTCTGATCAAGGCAACTCCCCAGGAAATAATTTCTTAATGAGCTTGTGGAGAGACACTTTGGGTACGCGATCGCGCGAAGCGGGTCGAACGCTGGGCAAGCAGCGACGAGCTTGTGGAGAATTTCTGTTCATCTGCGGCCCGCAAGGAAGAGTCCACAGGGCGTGTCAATCGGGCTGACTGGGGCACAGAGCCAGATAATTTGCGAACCCAGCTGTCACTGTCGACAGCCGACCGCACGTCCAACATGCAGAACACATGGGGGGAACCGAGCAGACGGAGGCAGCGCCTAAGAGATGCAGAGCACCTGTCGAGAGTCGGCCGCACGTGGCGACATTGCGCAAGCACCAGGAAGCCGAGCGCTGAGCAGGGCGAGAGAAAGGAAGAACGAGGGGGGGAAAGGAACGATGCCTCACTCACGGAGCACCCGTTGCTCGCCGGCGAGCAGTCTCTGACCCAATCAATGGTGGACAGGTCGAGAAACCCGAGGTACAACCACCATCCTTAACGACAGGGACGCACGTCGCGCAAACCACGTCACAACCACCAGTGCCCAGTGTCATGCCAGGGGGGACCTGCAGGTAGGAATGCACCACCTGACCATCGCAGAAGGGCAAGACGTCGATGGCGACAGCGAGCGTGAACCTCTCCCAGAGGAAGAAGCAAAGGTCGGCAACGCCGGGGGGGAAACGTCTGCCAGGAGGAGACACGGACCTGCCACAGGATGCACCACATGAACAGGAAGTCGTACTCCAGGGCGACGGCGCCGTTTCGCGGAACGGCCACGTCGTGGAAAGGCCGGGCCTGCTAAAGGATAAACCACTTGTGCAGGAGTATGCCTTGCCAGAACCACCCGCAGGTGGTGGTCGAGGACCCAGTCGGCGCTTGACAAGTGGGGGGAACAGCCACTGGGCAAGAGGACCAGCCTCCAGATGGCGTCGAGTGGAACGTAAGGGGTGGGCACTGTACCAATGCGCAGTGCTGAGAGGGAAACACCTCGACCCTAGGAGGTGACCCAAAAGTATTAGGCCAGAGCCACACTGCACGTCGCCGGCACACATCAGCAGTCGTCGAGGGCGACAGGAGGGGAGGAGAGGAGGCGCAGCCGATAGCCGCAGAACATTTGAATACATGGAGAGGAGGAGACGGGTGGTAACGCCGCCAGTCGGGGATCCAACACGTGAAGTCGGTATTTCGTTGGCGTGTGGCGCCGTCTCATGGGGGGGGGAGCGTCACACGGGTAATGCCGTCGGACGTCGGGAGTGTGGAGCGCATGGGGGGGGCCTTCGGCCTGCCGCCCCAGCCATCTAAAGTGAGCGCCCCAGCGGGCGACACGGGCACATGTCCCTGTGAACAAGGCCAAAGTGAGCCGTGGGCAGGATTATTGCAGCCAGACCGCACGGGCTAAGAGCCCACGGAGTACCGTGGGGGTCTAAGCGCAGTGAGAATGTGCACCTCACTCCCAGGAGGTGGCACGTGTATTAAGGCCAGGGCCTGTCACTGCGGTGAAACGACACGGCCGATGTGGCCCGGGGGGGTCATCCGTCCGCGACGTCTTCTCCTCACCCAATGCGTGCCTGTGGGCAGCCAGGGGACTTACGAGGACCATGGTGGCCCCTGCCAATGTGGAGCGAGTCTTGTGAACGTCACACGTCGTCGGCCAGTCACCTCAGTCGTCGAGGGCGTCAGGAGGAAAAGGGGGGGAGGCGCAGCCGGTAGCCGCCGAACATTTGGATACATGGGGGGGGAGGAGCCAGATGCTGGCACCGTCTGTCGAGGACCCAACACGCGCAGTCGGTATGTCGTCGGCGTGTGGCGCCGCCTGGTGGGGGGGGAAACGCCATCAGTGCAGGGCTTGTGGAGATATTTGTTTCTTTGCAGCCGCAGGCGGAAGCGCCAGCGGCGGAAGGTCGCGAACGGGCCGCGGACGCGACTAAATTACCTAACGCGCGCAGGGCCGCGGATCAGGCGGCTCACGACAGCGTCCAGGGAAGACGATGCAATCCAGGTGCCATGACAGCCCCTGAACGGGCATGCAGGTGCGTCCAACAGGCCTGAGGTAGGCACCGAGACCACCAAGCGCAGCCAAAATGGCGCGAAAACGTTCCGACGTCCAAGAGCGGACAGGGAACGACCGAGGACGCCAGCCCCAGCCTGTCGGGTAAAACAGAGGTCGGGGTGGTAAGTCCAGGGATCCCGACGGCGGCAGCGAGCCGCGGCGTCAGCGACATCAAGGTGTATCCATGTTCCGAAAAGACAACCACACCAAGATGTATCGGCCCAGACCCAACGGGTGGAAGGGCACCGAATGCACGCTCCCGTCGAAACGCGGCGTGTGCACAGCACAGTGTCACAGTGCAGTCCAATAAGACGGAGAGCACAGGCGGAACGAGATCGTGTATACCCAGGCAAGTTCCACAAAGCCACTGATCCAAGGTCGCGGTAGGAAGCCGTCCAGCAATGACGTCCAAGCTTGTGGAGGTACACGGAGCGTCCAACATATGACTGCTAGAAATGCAACTACAGATCGCGATAACAATGTTAGTCGTATGATGCAAAAAATGGTACGGCTACTAGTACCAGTTGTACTGATGGTGCGAATGGTGGTCGCAACGGTATTAGCAATGGTAGTTACTAACGTGGCAGCGATTGTTCTCATCACACAACCTGCAATGATACGACCTTTTCTCTTAAGATCGAGGGCGACTGTGCCTGCATAGCGATCGCAGCACTGCTGCTGCTGCCGCCCAGCTGCAGCAACTACTGATGTACTGCTTGAGCCACTACCACAACGGGCAATCACTTTTACTTAGCGTGTCTCGTGGGCGGCCCAAGCGACACGCGATGCCCTGCAAGAAGTGTGACGCTCCGCTCCGCAATGAGGCTGGGAAAGGCTGGGGGCGTTGAGGCTGGAAACTCGGGGAGTGGTTAGCGCGTCGCGCCGAAGCTTGGGTGGCCAGAAACCAGCGGAGCGACACGCCAACCGCAAGTTCCTCACCGTACCACCACCACCACCACCACTGCCGCTACCACAAAGAACGCCACCACCCTACAACCTGAGAACAAACGATACGATGGAAACATCGACTTGAAATCGACGATGCGTCACCGATAGATCAGAAATAGGCCCCCGATGCCGAACCCGCACGGTCCTCGGGTGGGTGGGCTGTCGGGCCCCATATCGGCGATGAGTGGGCGATGGAGGGTCGATGTGTCGTCCCCCGAGCCTTTCCCCTCTGACGTTACACCTGACTGCAGTCGTCGTTAAGGAACATCGGAGATGTTCTGGCCACGGAGCGCCTCGGTCACGAACAGGGTTCCCCGACCTAAGTCCAAGGATTGGCTCGAAGACAAGAGCCCGTTCTGAGCCCGAAGTGATCCTCATTTCAACGTATCGATTGTACCGCTGCCGCCACCACTGCCCACCTACGGCCGCTTCGCGTCGCGACGTCGCGGGTGTTGGCTCCTGGCGCCGGGTGGACCGTTCAACCTTGGACGATCGCGGCCCTTCCCGAGATGACACCCGCCGATTCTGGGCCACAGGCGGGTCCAACCTAGAACGCGCACAGTGGGGTCCCCGCCGCGCCGACGCTGGGAGGCCACATCTCCCGAGCGACGTAAACCCCGCCTCCCCCCTTCGGAATCGTGGGGTGGTGGGCTATAGGGTTCGCACGTCGCCGCCGAAGCCAACCTTGAACGTCCGCGGTGGGGCCCCCGCCGCGCCAGCGCGGCGCACCCCTACCACACGGCCACCCCAGGCCGCGGCGCAGGCGGAGCACGCCGAGGAGCATGAGGCAGCCACGGCAGCCGCGGCGGGCGGCGGGCGCCTCTCGCAGCCGGCGCTCGAGGCCCTCGCGGCCCAGCGCCGCGAGGGGATCCGTGGAGGTGCCCTCCTCAGCGCGGCGCGCAATGGGTCGTCCTCGGAACCACCGGTCGAACGGACGAGCGAGCCGCCTCCATCTTGCCGGAGCGCGTTCCCAGAGGGAAGGGCGGGAATGGCCGCAGCTCTCAGACGTTGATGTCGCCACAGAGCGTGTGACCCACAATGAGGTCCGCCACCGCGCTTGCAGCGGTGGGTGTGCGTCGGGCCCTTCTCTCTTGTCTGCCAAGTAAAACGTAATTAGGGCCCCCGCCGCATCGAGACCAAGATGCGCTCACTTCTGTGACCAAGCCCCTCCACGTTTCGGCCTTCCAAGCAAACTGTGTGTTGTAGCATACAATGTTTTTGTTCGGGCCCCCGTCCTTCTCACCTTCCTCTCCCCCCGCCCTCTAATCGGTCGGCTGGGGAGTGGGGGCCAGGGCGGCGTCAGAGAGCATGTGGGGCCGTCCTAATAGGGGGGAAACAAACCTACCTCGCTTTTGACCACCCTCGCTTCCAAGAGATACCAAACGATGCCAAATTGCAGCCTGTACTGATCAGGCCGCTTGACGAGGAGGCGCGTGGTATGGCTTGGTTTTGCCTGGAAGCGAAAGCGGGGGAGGTAATTCACGTTCTGACCTAAGCAGCACAGTGCGTTTTGTGTTCTCCGCTCAAGTTCTTTGGGCTCAAGCGTTGATGCGAATCGCGCCTGAGCGGAGCCCCCTCGATTCGCCAACCTTCCCTCGCGCGGGGAGCGCGATATCTCTGCTGGTTCTTCATGGGAGCTGGTGGACACTGAGAGTGAGGAGTGCTATTCTTGTCTTGCTGGGCAGGCGTTGAGCCTGCCTGGGAGCGAGGAGGAGATCCTCGCGACGGCGCGCTGTGGCGGACCGATCCTCGTGTTCCTGTGGACTCTGCTGACTGTTGTGCGGGACCCGCCCAGCGAGGAGTCGGAGTTCGGTGACGAGGAGGACTTTTCGCCTGAGGCTGTGATGCCTGTGGAGATATGGAGTCGCCGTTACCTTCGACGAAGTGCTACCGATGGAGTGGAAACGTTTCTCGTGAGGAGGAAGTCTGGGAACTGCTGGGTGGTGCTGCTGCCGGACCTCAGTAAGGGGACGATTACGATCACGGCCAAGTCGACGTTGTTCAACGACCCGCTGTCCGGTGTGCGCTGGCAGCCAATGCCCGCATTGTCTCAGGTCCAGCGGGGCAGCTTCATGAAGCAAGCTACCGATGGTTTGAAGGCGGGAACTATCCCATCTTTGGATCTCTACAGGCCGGGTCGTCAAGCGCAGCAGGCTGTGGCTATCAACCTGGCGTACGCGGTGCTTGGGTCGGCTCGTTCTTCCTTCCGCACCTTGCGGTGGGCTTTGCGGTCGCCGTGGCGTGTGGCTGGCTTGCTGGCCCTGTTCTTCGTGTTGTGGGAGGCTTTGAAGTACCTGGGTGTGATCGGGCTGATCTGGGGTACGGTTCTCGCCGCCTGGGGGTGGACGGTTGCGTGCAAGGACACGTTGGTCGAATCGTCGGAGACCGCGCAGGAGTGGGTGGCGTACCTGGGCGACTGGCTGGGGTGGGCTCGCAAGCTGATGCCATTGCGTCGTCGGGCCGCTCTCATCCTCGCACTTGGTCTGCTGCTGGGGGGTGCACGAGATGCAGGAGACGGGCGAGTCGGGGTTATCTTCGGTTGCCTCGTCTTCGGCCTCCTCGGTCGTGGGAGATCCTCCTCCCGCTCTCGCCGTGCCTCCACCTGGTGTCCCACAGGCTCGGCCCCTGGGCCTGGATTCTCAGTTGCTGGCTACTCAGCTGAGCGACTTAGCGGCGTCGAAGCAGGCTATGATGGAGGAGATCAGCGAGATGCGGACGGCCGAGCGATCCCGAGAGCTGCGTCGAGGTGTGTTAGATTCATCGGCCCAGTCGAGCGGACAGTCGGCGGCGGAGGCCAACAAGCAGGTGATCGAGGGCATGATGGCGCGCTTGGATCAGTTCGAGGCTCGACTTCGTGGGGGCGGTCAGCCCGAGGCAAGCGTAGGAGAGCGAGTGGCCGCCATCGAAGTGGGCGCCCCGTCCTCGTCTGCCGCGGCCACGGCTGGCTCACCGACGACACTGTTGCTGCTGCAGGCCCCGGAGAAGCGGTCGGCGACGAGCCCGCCGGAGGCTGTGGAGCTGGCCTTCAAGCGGATGAGGTTCAAGGCTCAGATGCTGCAGCAGGTTTTCCTGGAGCAGCTGGAGGAGTACAAGGAGATCCCGACGGAGGAGTGGAACAGATGCGTGCCCCGTCAGAGGATCTCGGCCGAGATGCCGTCGGAGATCTACGCATCAGGGAAGACGGCGGAGGCTTGGGCGCGCGAATTTATTCGAGATCGAGGACTGTCCGGCTGCAACACGGCGCGGGGGATGATCGCGTCCTTCGGAGCAGTCGACACGATGCTGATGACGGATCGCCAGAAGGGGCTCCTCAATCTGGGGGGTTTCGAACGGTTGGTGCGCAAGGGTTATGCTATCGGTCGGGCCTATCGGAACGTGAACTGCCGGGACGACTGGAGCCGACCGAAGGACGCCAAGGGCTGGAAGTCCAAGGTCGACTGGGAGGCGGCTCGCAGGCTGGACCCTCAGCTAGCGGACGAGAGCACGATTCGGGTGATGAGCGCCGAGGAGGAGATGAAGAAGGCCATGGGTCGGGACTCGCAGTTGATCAAGGCGCGCAGCGACCTGGACGGAGGAGCGGCAGCAGCGCCGTGACGCCTGGGGAACTTCGAATTGGGCTGCCTGGCGTGTCGTCGGGCGGTTCGTGCAGCGGTGTCGGGCGTCTTCCTCCGTCTCCGCACCTTTTGGCCACCGTACTCTTTTTTCTGCTGCTGACGTGCATCATCCTCGTCGGCGGCCACGTGAGCTTGTGCACGCCGAATTAGGGTTTCTATGTCTCGGCGGCGGGACGTCCTGTCCGAGGTGGTGCTGTTCCAGCGTCCGGAGCGCCCCAGATCTACGTCTCGTCGGGTGCTGACGCGCTGGAGAGAGGAGGTGGAGATGCTCGGGCGAACGATCTTTCCCTCGTGGGAGTGGGAGTCTGGACGACAGCCTGCTGGAGCTGGCCGAGTGCTGGGGACAGGGGCCGATGCCAGACAACCTGGACGGGGACCTCTCACGGCGCGTGCTGGAGGAGGTTCGTCGCCTACGACCGCCGTCGACGACACCCTGCCAAGGAGCCGCGATCCTGCGGCTGCGCCCTGCCGCTTCGGCGGCGGGCAACCAGTCGAAGTCGACGTTCAAGCAGAGGTTGGCCGAACTTCGGAGGAGGAGTGCTGGCGGAAGTGTGCGGCTGCCAGACAAGGGCGATACGTTTCCGCTCAGTGGGACCGAGTTGCTCTGCCCCCCCCCGGGAAACAGACCTGTGAATGTGAGGAGTGTGTCGCCTCGTGTGGCACAACAGTTGGAGAAGTTCAAGGAGGCGATGTTGAGAGAGGATGGCGACGCCTGCGTTCAGGCCTGCGAGGTGCGCAACTACGTGGACCCGCAATTGCGGAAAAGGAAAGAGATACTGCAACTTGCACGGAGGATGGCCTCGGCGGGTATGCTCTGCGGGACTGCCGAGGTGGTGGATGAGGTCGGGCTCTTTGCGTGGTAAAGAAGGCCGAGATGGTCGGGAGCGAGCCCGAGGTTACACTCCGTTTGGTGTTCGACTAGAGGCGCTCCAACACCCGATGGCGGTCCCCGCCGTGGTGTGCCATGGGGGGAGTGAGCGCCATGTCGTTCTTGGATGTGTCGGAGGAGATGAAGGAGGACGGGGTGACCATTCGTTTCGGCCTCGGGGACCTGCCCGACTTCTACTACACGCTCGAGCTGGGGGAAGAGTTGGCGACCTTCTTCGTGCTGCCGGGGGTCGGCGGAGACGAGCTGGACGCACTCCTCCGGAGACCTCCCTGCGTCCGGGGAGTGGGCCCTACGTCGGGGTGAAGGTGGCGCTGATGGGGTTCTCATGGGCGTGCTGGATGGCCCAGACGACCATGGAGGACATCTTCAATGCTGGCCCGCAGGCTGGTGGCTTGAGCTCCTTATCCGAAGGTCAGCGGCTAGCCGAGGGGGGTCCTCTTCCTCACCTCAGTCGGGAGCTGCCCGCGGCGCACTACGAGTACATCGACGACTTCGTGATCATTGGGCTCGATTTCCCCGTGGTGTCGGGTCAGGTGGAGGTGACGACGGTGGAGGACATCTGGCTGGGGGCCAAGGCGCTGGTGGTGGCTGCCGGTTTCCAGGTGCACAAGGACGCGTGCTCGGAAGCTGCCCGCATGATTGGGGGCGATTTCCAGGGCACTCGGCTGGCGCCGAACCAGGACAAGATGTGGCTAGCGGTGCTCGGCATCCAGGAGATCCTGATCAGCAGGTGGGAGTTGCCCGACTCGATCGCTCGTATCGTTGGCATTCTGTCCTGGGGCTTCTTGATCTGCCGGGGCGCGCTGAGCATCTTCTCGGAGGTCTACGCCTGGTGCATGGAGTTCCGGGGTGGAGCTCGACGCGAAGTGCCGACGGAGGTGCTGAGGGAGCTGGCGGCTGCGGCGGCCATCATACCGTTGGTGTCAGTCGACGATTTGGCGACGCCCTGGGACCCCACGGTGATGATGTTCGATGCCAACTTGTACGGAGGAACCATCATTTCAACGGTGGCTTCGGTGGAGGAGCAGCGCCGGGAAGCCCGCCATGCTGTGCGAGGTGGCTGGACAGTCTGGACTGGCATTTCCTCCTCGTGGGCTGCCGACTCGTGGTGCGAGGGCGAGGCCTTCAAGCGCGTGGGCGACGAGGTGGAGCCGGGCACGCGGGTGCGAGTACCTCCCGTGCACGCGTGCTGGGACGACATTACCGGATGGAAGGAGGTCGTGCGTTGGCGCTGGGAGGAGAAGGAGCACACCAACCTGCTCGAGATGCGCACGGGCGTGGCGGCGGCGAGGCACTCTGCTCGCAGTCGCGCAAGCTGGGGGAGGAAGCACCTGCGGATCACCGACTCGATGGTCTGCCTTGGCGGTTTCCGCAAGGGCAGGTCCGCCAGTCGGCCTATCTTGATCCTTTGCCGGCGGATGGCCGCCCTCGACCTCGGGTGCGGCATGCGCGAGTACTGGCGTTGGGTACCTTCGGATCGGAACCACAGCGACGGGCCGAGCCGAGGATTCCCGATCGGACAAGCCCCCAAGGAGCGGCGGATGGACGAGCAGGTGTTGCCGGAGAAGGTGTCCCAGAAGATCGAGGCCCTCGCGGATGTGGCGGAGATCGACCCGTTCCAGCCGCTCAGAATGGGAGTATCGGTGCCCGTGAAGGTGCTGCGCTTCATGCATCTCTGCAGTGGGCACACGCGTGCCGGGGACCTGGAGGACTGGCTGATCAGGATCGCGGCGGCGAGAGGCTGCCTGCTGATCTGCACCAACGTGGACATCGGCTTCGGGGCGAAGTTCGACCTGACGGACGAGGTGAACGTTCGACGGCTGGAGCTGCTGGCGGAGACGGAGACGGACGGTGGACACTCGGGCCCGTCGTGTTCGACGTGGTCTCGGGTTCGGTTCCAGCCAGGTGGCCCGCCTCCCCTCCGCCTACGACATCAGTTGTGGGGTCGGCCAGGTCTACGAGCGGACGATGCGAGGAATGTGAGGCTCGGGAACTACACTGGAGGTCCTGGCCGCGGCGTTCCTCGAGGCGCCGGGTTGATCGAGCGAGCCGCCCCTCGGGCCGCAGGAGCACTCGAAGAGGGTGTTGGCACATGGAGGAGCTGTTCCGGTTCACGCGCCCGACTGGCGCGCCCTCCGTCTTCTGGATGTGGGTACTGGTGTGCACGCTGCTTCCTACTACATCGACTGCCGTGGCGGAGGAGCGACTTCGGCACCACGCGTCACACCGCAAGATGGGCCACACGCATCGCAGGAATGAAGCGGAGCGGTCTCACTCTCTTGGCAGACCTACTACGAGTGGGGACACGCACGGGCTGGCTTTGCTGCCTTTTTCGGTCTCCACGAAGACGGCTTTGGGATGCTACGTGCCCAATGTGCGCCGCTTCCTGAAGATTGCTCAGGAGCTCAACCTGCGCATGATGAGCCGAGAGGAGATCGACGACTCGGTCCTGTGCTACTTGGACCGTCTAGTCGAGGACGAGGAGGTGGGCCCGCACCGTGGGGACCTCGTGGTGCACGGGCTGGCCTACGTGTGGCCAGAGCTGTCGACGGGCCTGCCAAGATCCAACCGTGCCCACCGAGCTTGGCATCGTCTGCATGTGGCGGGTGAGGGAGGACCTCAGCCGCTGGAGTTGTGGGCAGTGCTGGACGAAGCTGTGAGACTGGCCGGGAACACCGAGGCAGCCGACGCTGCGGAGCTCGCCCTCGACACCTACCTCGGGTCGGCGGAGCTCTTCGGCCTGCGCGCGGCAGACATCGTGATCGACGTGGACGCGGAGGGCAAGCAGGTGGTGGCGATCAACCTCGGAGTCGCGGAGCGCGGAGAGAGGACCAAGACGGGCATGAGGCAGGGCGTGCTCATCGACCGCCAGCACGTGGCCGAGATGCTCGTCCAGAGGAAGATGGAGAGGGCGCTGTCCGACCGGGTCTTCAACTGCTCGGTGGACGCGTACCGCCGCGCCTTGCGGCGCGCCTGTGACGACATCGGCGTGGCCAGCTTCCTCCGCATGCAGCTCGGCACTCTGGACCAAGCCACGATGCGTCGACTGGCTACCGGAGTGTGTGGGCGATCCAGAGGCGTGGGCGCTGGGCTTCCGAGAAGAATGTGCTGCGCTACATGAAGACCCACGCCCTGGTAGCGTCACGTGCCGCTCTGCCGCCTGAAGTGCTGGAGCGAGGCGCGGAGCTGCTCAAGAAGAAGCTGGCCCGCCCACCCAAGGCCAGAGAGTGACAGTGCGTCGGGGGCACAAGTGGTGTTTCCGGGTGAAAGAAGCCGGAAGAGCCACCCGACGTGTTGCTGTGAATGAGAATCGTGTAATGCTCGTGATGAGTCCTGGACGTGAGAATTTTTTGGGAGGCGGCTGGCGTGGCGTCCGATTTCCCGCCCACCCTGGCCCCGCACGCCCCACCATCCAGGCGCTGTCGCCAGAAAAGCGGTGGTGTGGGACAAAGACGGCGGCACCCTCGACCTCAGGGTGGCCGCCACGGTCGAATCTAGCCGCCGCCTCGGCGGCATCGTGCTCACGTGTCAGGAAAATATCATGTGATATTCCAGCTGGCTGGCGCCACATCTCCGCCGCCCTGCGTTTAGGTGAGATTTTGGGCGGGGGCCTCTAAATGTGCGCTGTAGCATAACATGTTTTTTTCGGGCCCCCGTTCTTCTCACTTTCCTCTCCCGCCGCCCTCTAATCGGTCGGCTGGGGGGTGGGGGCCAGGGCGGCGTCAGAAAGCATGTGGGGCTGTCCTGAGAAGCACAGCGTGCGTTTTGTGTTCTCCGCTCAAGTTCTCCCTCCCTCCATTCCCTTGTTTTCTTCTCTCCGCCCACGTTCCTCATCACAGTTCTGTGGGGACAAAGACGGCGGCACCCTCGACCTCACGGTGGCTGCCACGGTCGAACCTAGCCGCCGCCTCGGCGGCATCGTGTTCACGTGTCAGGAAAATATCATGCGATATTCCAGCTGGTTGGCGCCACATCTCCGCCGCTCCGCGTTTAGGTGAGATTTTGGGCGGGGGCCTCTGAAAAATGGTCCCCGAATGCAGAAAGCCTGGGGAAACGGGGGGGTCCGTAGCCCTTCCCCCCATCCCACCCGCCCAGCTCGCCCCCCTCCGCGCCCGCCCGAGCGCGGTGGCGGATTCGCGGCGGCAGTGCAACTGGAGAACAGAGGCACTGGGCAGGAGCAAGAGGCACTGGGGAGGAGAGGAGCGAGAGGGGGGCGGGGGAGGGGGGGCAGACGGGCGGCGGAATGGAGGGAATCGGGGCGAGGTCCAGGAGGAAAACGAAACGGGGGCAGGAGGACGAAGGATAAGGAGGCAGGGGGCCTGAAACACAATGGTGGCAATAGAAAAGTACGAGAAGAAAAAAGGGTGGAGGAATACGAAAAATAAGGAGAAGGAGGAGGCGCAGGCGACGGATTGTCCAAGGGGAAGGGCTTTGGCGGAGGAGGCGCAGGTGACCAGGATGAGGCCTCCGTGATGGGAATGTTTCTGCTGTGCCTGCGAAGCCCCAGATGGCTATGGTACGCGCGCGTGCGAATCCGCTGACCCCATTCGGGGTGAGAGAACTAAGACACATCAGTTCACAGTGCTATACACAAGGGATCTTCGAACACTCCTCCTCGCGGGAGGTTCTGCTGACCTGAACCGAGCGCGCTACTACTATACCTCACTTTCACTAGGTGCTTTGCTGTCGCCGCCCTACCGCTCAGAAAATAATGGCTTGACATCTTCATGAACTTCGTAAGGGAATCTCCGTTGACAGGTTTCGTGCACATGTCTGCGATGTTGTTCTTGGTGCCAACCTGCCCGACTGTGATCTCGCTCCTCGCAACTCTCTCCTGGACCCACAAGTAGCGAGTCTGCACATGCCGCAGCTTCCCCAGCCCTCGCCGGGAGCACGTGCCACGTGCAGCACGTGCCACGTGCAGCACTACTGTCTGTGAGCACTGCCGCATTGACCTTGTAGCCCCCAATCGGCTAGCAGCGCCTGTAGTTGCAAGCCAATAGAAGCAGCTTTGACAATGCCGTAAAACTCGCTCTCGCCGCTAGAGGGAGCGATGGTGCTCTGGAGTCCAGATGATGCCTTCACACAGTGATTGCCCATCAACACATCTGTGCCTGTGGTGCTTCGTCGTGTTACAAGACACCCTGCGTGGTCCGAGTCTGAGTAGATGGTGATGTCCTTGTACATCCTCTGCGGCTCGAAGCGTAAGACTACCCGGGGCCTGCCCACCAGGTAGCGACCTAGACGCTTAAGGTCTGCGAAATCAGCTGCGGTCCGTCCAATCATCTTTCGAGCGAGTGACTTGACGCACTCACACAATACAGCCCTATCCGGTGCAAGGTAAGACGCTCTCATGACTAAGGACCTATAGAACCTCTTTCGCTCATCATCCGCCTTTGGCAACGACAGTGCCGCCGACACGGCAGTTGCCGTCTTCTTCTCGGCTGGCGTCGTAACGGCCTTTGCCTTCTCTAGCCCTAGCGCTGCTATGATCAGCTCAGCGTGGCGTTGGTCCGCCTCGTACTCCACCACGCCGGTCTCCTTGAAGTACCTGATTTTTCTCTTCAGTACGCACAGATCCGTGCTGTCGGTGGCCTCAGGTCCAACACACCCTTCCAGCCGAAGATCGTACCGTGCACGGAGCAATGCTTCTACCTTCTGTTGTCCCTCTTCGTCTGCTAAGACAACGAAGTCGTCGCCGTGCACTAGGATCCTGATGTCCTCAACTGCGTTGTAGAACGCCGCCGTGCTAGCGCGTCCGCGCTTGAAGCCGTTTTGTTCCAGGAGGGTGCTGTAGTCGTCCTGCCGATGGCAGACGCATCCTGCGTTCCGTACATTGAGCACTGTAGCAGCGCACAATGGCCCTCCTGCTGGTCTCCCTCTGGGAGTGTCACGTACACCTCCCGCTTTGCAACCCCATAAAATTGGGCACGGGAAATGTCGAACAGCTTCAGCTTCAGATCTTTCCTCCGGCCTCTGCTGACCTTCACGGTGGTCAACATGGAGCGCAACATCTTCAGCGACTCTAGTGGAGGCATCGAACTGAAAAGCTCGTGGTCTGGTAATGCTCTTTTCCCGTTCTTCTTTATCTCCCGGACTACAAGCGGTACATTTCGTGGACGTCGTCCCCTTTGTTCGTGTCCACCCACTTCAGGGTGATCGGGCCTTTGCCCGTTCGGTCCCAACACTGGTGGATGGGGACCTTCACGTAGACCTTTTGCTTACGGATCCAGTCCACTTCGGTCTCCCTGGCCTCCTTCACCTTCTCGGGCTTCAGCTCTGCCCCGGTGACGTCATCGAGGTAAAATCTTGGATCCTCGTCTATCTCTATGCCTTCTTCCGGCACGGGCCCGGCGCCCGAAGCCTGCCCAAAAGAACATACTTCACCCTTCTCCTCGGCAGCACGTAACGTAGCGCTGAGGATGGCGACCTGGATCGCCCAAGGTTTCCGGCCAGTCTCAACCAGCCTACCGTCGACCTCGTCTACGCGCCTCTGCCAGGTTACACCCAGCCTCCTCCGAGACTCTTCCCGGATGCTCTCGGCCAGGTGGCCACACTCAGTAACCCAAGCAGTATTCTTTCGCATGTAAGAACCTTCGGTTCGACCCCGAATGCGCCAACGGCACTTCGGCCCTTCACATTGGATACCGCCCAGTCTTTGGAACTCCTGCTCTGCCCAGCCGGGCATGCCGGTTGGTCTCTCCAGCAGGTAGTGCCTTCCCTGGCCACGCCTTTCAAGACACAAGTCAACTGCCACCTTCATGGCACGCTGTGCCCGCTCCACGCCAGGAGCGTCAGAGCCGCTCACTACTCCGGTGAACGCTTCCAGTGGAGGTCTCAACACCAAGACGTTTAGATCCTTTTCCTTCGCCGCCGCCTGAAGCTCAATCACATGCCCTTGGTCGGATAAATCCCACACTTTGCTTTGGCTCTCCTTCTGGAGAACGTCGCACACGGCAGTGTCCAGCGCGAAACCTGGCCTCAGGCCGAAAATGCCTGACTGAACGTCGTTCCCGTTCACAATCACGGAAGGAGGATCTACGATGCCAGCAGCATCAAAGCTACCATGCCCCAAACTACTCAGGACACTACACATGTTCGAGACATCAGTCTTGCTGACACTCAAACTCGCTATTTGGCACGCCTCGGCCACCGCTTCTTCCAGGCTGCAGATGCCACCTACGTCAAGAACCTGCCCCATCTCCACGTCACAATAAGACTCGTTCCGGCCTGGCCCTGCTGAGCCTGAAGAGCCTCCTTCCTGCGCGGGTTGTGGTTGCGCAACAACCCCCGGCGAACCACCTGGAGCCGCTGCCTCGCCCGCTGCGTTGGCCGCGTCTACGGCCATTGGCGCTTCTGGCGCCTCTCCTTCCTGTTCTCCTCCTTCCCTCTCACTTCTCCTTCCTCCTAAGCTTTCCTCTTCTACGGCCATCGGCGCTCCTAGCGCCTCGTTGGCCGCTACTTCCCCTTCTAGTGGATTCGTCCTCGCCTCTACAACAGCTTCAGAAGCCTCTTCGGACCTCTTCCTCTTTTTCGCCTCCTCAACGCGCTGTCTCCCCGCCGCTGTCTTCATCAGCTCCTCCTAGATACGGGCACCACAATCGATCGAATGGGCCTGCTGGTGCATGCCTGTCGCCAGGGACGTGCACCCCTTGCAGCCCGGCCACATGCCGAACTTGTCGATATCTGCACGCTTAACGTACAATGCTTTGGCCACGTCTTTGGGTGCCACAGGGGCCGGTGGAGCTGCGGAGGCGGGTGCCGCAACGGCTGGCACCTCGATGGGCATGGGCGCTGCCATGACCTCGCGCTCCTTTGGCCGCACGTTCCACGGCAGCCCTTTCAGTTTCGACAACACTGTGTTGTCCCGCCGGTCAGGTTCCGGCTTCCTGTGGATACTTGTCCCCTTCACGATTCCTTCTTCGATCATGACCATAACATCGGAATTTCTGCCGTGCGTGCCAACGTAGCTACCGACAGCGACCTTCGACTCGAACTCGTGCTTGCGACTACTGGTCTTCACCGGTCTGAAAAACAGACGCTCCCCAAACAGTACTTGGGGACGTCGCCACCTCTTGCCGGTGGCCCGCTCGTAGGGGGTCTTCCCGTCATCACCTACGCGGAATCGCGACATCAAGAACGCCGCGTGTTTCGGTATCCAAGCGAGCAGAGGATCTGTGTCCTTCAGCTTCACTTTCAGTTTCTCTTCGGTGCACTCTTCCAGGCACGGATTCTGCGTTCAACTCGCGCACCATGACCTCTATCTCACCATTTGCTTGGTGATCGCCTGTGGGAGCCTCCTGCATGACGACTTCTACGTCCGTCAGTTGCTCCCCGGCTTTGGTCTTTAGGGCAAGTATGGCCACTTCATCATCCGACTTCAGGACGACGCGTTTGTAACCAGTCTCGCGGATCGCGTCCGCCAGGAACTTGATCGCGAAAGGGTCGTCGCCCTTCCTTTCGATCACCGTGCCCCAAGGACGTTTTGTTTTCTTGTCCTTGATTGCCAACGTTGGCATTGTGCCCTCATCAGTCTGCCCCATGAACATGTAGTCCAACATGATAGTAGGGACAGCGTTTTCCGGTTCCTCAGGAGCTGGCCGGTGAGGGTTGTCTACTGCGCGGGGAGACGCGCAATGATGACACCAGTTTCGGTGCACCACGTGCTCGGCAGCCTCGTGCTCCTCTCTTTCCCTTTCGGTTGGCGCCTCCGGCCCTTTAGGCACGTCAGCGCTCCGTTGTTCTTCTCCTACGTCCTCCTTCTCCTCCTCCGGTCTTACCTCCTGGAGTGCCAGTCGTTTCCCGACGCCGGGCCCTCGGGCCCAGCGCTGTCTTCCAGCGGGTTGATGGGTTCATCCTGCTCAGTTTGGTGGTGCTTCTAGGTAGTAGTCGAAAACGAACACGCCCTTCTTAATGTAGATTGGAACCAACTCCTCCTCATAGTGTTTCTTCCTCAGCTCTTCGAAAAATCTGCGCATCCCAATGGCAAATTTGCTTTTACGGGGGAGTGCATAACTGCCATTGTTCCCTAACCACACGTCGTTGTTTTCGCACATCCTCACAACAGGAACAAGAACTTTGTGAACGTCTGCCACGCGACCCTCAAGCGAGCACGGATTGAGGTTGGCATCCGTACCGTACACCTTCTTTCCGCCCTCGTCACAAATCTCTTCGGCACTGGCTGTAATCTACCTCCGGACGGTCGGGTCGCTCTTGGGATACTCCTTCGCGAAATCTTTCGGGAAAGCCGTGATGGCCGCCCCGGTGTCGAAATTCATCTCGTGACGCTCCATCTTCACCCCATTGCAGTACAGAGCCTCTCCTTTCCACTCGTGCTTCTTTGTGGCACCAGGGCTCAGGTGACACAGACTCTGCTCCTGCTCTTCCTCCCCCTCCTTTCCCCTCTTCCCCCACGATGAGGACCCCGAAGGAAAAGATGACGATGGAGGGAGGTGATGGCGATGAAGATGATGGCTTTTGCCTGGTTGGTCTCACCAAGGTACTCCAGCAAGTCTTTGGTCTTTTGCGGCGGCCTCCGCCGCCTCCCACGCGTCCTGCCTCCGGCGACGCTTGGCGTCCAGCTCGTCTCAGAACTGGTTCCTGCGGTTGTCGTCGTGGGTCAGCCTGCAGCGGTCTCCCCACTTGCAGCTCCCCTTCTCGAAATGCTCGCAAAACACTTCGCCTTTGTAGCACAAGTCATGAGAAAACGGGCAGTTCTCCCGATTGCACGCGCCACTGAACATCTTCGTGTAGCAGGGCTTGGCAGCAGTTCGCTTCGCGAGCTGCTTCTGGTTGTGCGTCTCCCGAGCCTGTGGTCCAGTCCTCCGAAAAGCGGAGGGCTGCGCGGCGCCGTCGCGCTGCCTTTCCACCTTCTTCTGGGCCTTCTCGTAGAGGATCTTCTCGGCCTCGTTCGGGTCCCCCTGTCGGAAGGACTGAAGTTCCTCCCGGGAGAGCGGCCTGTAGAGCTTGACGTCCTCCTTCTTCAGCACCGCATCCGACTCGTCCACCTTTTTTTCGGCAGCGCTCGCCGCCGTGAGGTTGCCGCCGTACACGCGCATCTTCCCTTGGATGCCCGGGGCGATCACCTCGCCGTCCATCCCGTCGAGCACCTGATCAGTCGTCTGGTACTCCTCCTCCTTGACCGCGGTGGAGTCGAACTTCGCGTGCCAGTCGTCCTCAGGCTTCTTCCTCTCGGCCGCGCGCTCTGGCACGCCCTTCTTCCTGTCCTCGGCAGCGCGCCTGCGCTTCTTCTCGTGGCACCACGCCTTGTGGTGAGGCATGCCATTCTCGCTAGTCTTGCGGTACCTGCTGTCGTGGTGGCTCTGATCCAGCCTCGGCCGTTGCTGGTTGTCCGCGCCGTTGCTGGTTGTCCGCTATCGCCGTGGCCTTCACCGAGTCGCGTTTCTCCTCGACCTCGGCCTTCTGCCTCAGGAGCTCCTGGACCTCGCCCTCGTCCTCGACCATCTCTATAGCCGCGCTGATCGAGCGGATCCTGTCCGAATACATCCCCTGGATAGTGAACTCCATGTCGCGACGCATCCGGATTGAGCTCGCCGCCGAGATGCTTCTCTGCACCCCTGCGCCAGCACCGCTGCCTAGCTTCTGCCCCTCTGCCTGCCGACCCACGCCAGGCGAAACACCTGGTGCGGGTTCCTCGGGGCCGCCAGCGCGGCACTCTTCCAGCGGGCTCAGGGAGAGGTAGCTCTGGTCGGCTGCCTCCTCCTCGGGCTCCTCCTCTTCCAAGGAGCGGGCGGGCTTGCCGCCCTTGCCTTTGCCGCCGCCCTTGCCTTTGCCGCCGCCCTTGGGGCCCTTCGGCCCAGCCTTGGGTTTGGCCGTGGCGTCCGGCCGGCGCGCGCCCCCGCGGGGGCGCCAGCAATCCTTGTTCTCGTGGCCCTTCTTTCCGCAATTGTCGCAGTTGCCCTGGAAGCCCGTCTGGGCGGGCATCCGGTCGCCCTTGCCCTTGCCGCTGCCTTTGGGCCCTTTCGGCCCCCCTTTCGGCTTGCCCCTGGCGAAACTTCCGACATCCATGTCGTCAGGATTCCTGTTGCCGCTGTGCTCGACTACCTTCAGTTTCGTTCCTGTGCGGGCCTCGAGGTAGGTGCCGATCCCCTCCATGGCTCTGGCGAACGTGTCAAACCGGTCGCTGTTGAGAAGCATGTGTGTTTTCGAGCTCTTTCGGCACCAAAGCTTCCAAAGCGGAAATTTTGATGTCATCTGGACTGGCGCTCCGGTCGCCGTTCTTATCTTTTCGTCGCTCGTACATGCGGACGCTGTCGCTCCACTTCTCAAGTGCCCCGGATAGCTCATCCAACGTCACCCTGGACGGATTGAGGATGTGTTTCAGCAGAGTTTTCTTCCTGCCGCCGGTGGAGGGGTCGTAGCGCCTGTTCAGGCGCCTCCACGCTTCGAGCCCGTTGCCCCGACCACAATTGCTCACTATGTCGAACGGCTCCTTTTCGCAAAGCTGCTGGAGAACCATGTACACTTGATGCTCCTTGTTCCGCAAGTCCGGAACGAACTCGGGATCGTTTCGGTCCCCGAAAGCCACGGTGATATCGGCCTCGTCGATCTGTCCCGCGCGCTCTTCGGCCCAAGTCAGGGAAAATACTAGTGATGAAGTTATCGACTTTCACCTTCCAGGGTAAAAACTTCTCCTCCGTTCCATCGAAGCCAACAGGCCGTCCTATGCCCTTGGTGTCCACAAGCTGGACTCTGTCCCTGTTCTTCAGTTTCTGGAGAAGCTCTGCCTGTTGAGCCGCCAACTGGCCGAGCGACTGCTGCTGCACCTGAATCAACTGATTCTCGAGCGCCCGCTCTCGCGCCTGCGAGTCTTGCCGGTGCTGCTGGAACTGACCGCTCAGCTCCTGCAGCTGCTGCTGCAACTGTTGCACCGCTTGCTCCATGGCTGGCGATGTTAGCGATTGGGCTCAACCTCGCTCCGCAATACCATGATGGGAACTTGTCTGCTATGCCTGCTAAGCCCCAGATGGCTATGGTACGCGCGCGTGCGAATCCGCTGACCCCATTCGGGGTGAGAGAACTAAGACAAACCAGTTCACAGTGCTATGCACAAGGGATGTTCGAACACTCTGGCAAAAGAAGGAGAGGATGGCAAAAGGAGGTCGGGGGGTAGGAAGTTGAGGAGGAGAGAGGATGAGGGAAGAGAGCCAGACCGGAACGAGAGGGGACGATGACGAGGAGGAGGAGGACGAGGCGGAAGACGACGAGAAGGAATAGGACCGGAGGTGGAAGAGGAGAAACCTCGTGATAGGAGGACAAGAAGCAGGAAACGCAAGAGAAAGGGGGAGGGGCGGAGGGTGTCAGTGGAGCGTGCCTTCCACGGATCTTCAGCCATTCACCTCGAGAAATCCTCACAGTCTCTGGGAGCTGGTCCTCAGGGCTGTTCCAGTAGGCGGAGATGTCGAGCTCGAAGAGCTTGATATGCAGCAGATACGATGAGAGAAACTCGCTTTCTATCTCGAGCGGTCCCCCTGAGCTTCGGACCGATGAATCAAAATCACCAAAAAGGGCCTCTTGGCCCGGCTATAAGCCGGACGGCTACGGACAGTAAACAGAGCACGTGCGGGTGGTTGCACATGGGTTCGAGAGCTCCGTGGACCCGAACAGGACGGAAACGGGGTCAGGAGCTCTGGTCACAAAGAACCCTAGAAATCTCTCTGAGATTCACATGCCCCGAACCATCTGTACGGCCGGCTGTTTAAATGTTAACGTTATTTCACGCTCAGGGGGGGGGAGTGAGAAAGAACTGCTGTACACACATAGAATATTCCCCTTAGGTGGTGTAGGCTACTGCACACAGGTAGCATCATGTCTCATCACGCTCACCGCTTCCGGGAGTCGGAAGTCCTGGGGAATATCCACCTCCTCCTCGATCTCCAAATCCTCTGGGTACAACTGCCAGGCATCATCGTCATCGACTGCAAAATATGTAGCCTGGTCTAGTGTCTGCAGTCCTCGTTGTTTCCTCTGCTTTTCAGAGATGAAGTTAGCATCGTATATCAGCTTCCATGTACCTCGCTGTAGCCACAGGTTGTAGCTGGCACGAGCCTTCTCCGAGTTCTTGGTCATACAATCGCTCAGCTGCGCACCGCTGTGACACCACCGCAGAGATGTCGACGTGGCGGCCATGCCGCGTTTGAGGGCCAGGGCCTCCAGCGCGCCCCTCTTGTCTTTCATGCCGAGGGCGCTGCTCTCTGACCGATCCAGGGCATCGAACACGCCGCGGCAGTCCAGGACCAGGGCACCAGGAATCTTCGCACAGCTCGAAGTCCACTGCTTCAGAGGCGCTGGTCCCAACAGGATCTCGCTCAGCAGCAGCCTGCAGAACTCCAGTTCCTCTTGAGCTTCACTGGCGGCCTGTACTTCGGCCGCACTCGAGCTCCGACACACCCTTGGCAACTTGGCAGATGCCCAGGCCAGCAGAGAGATCGGCGCCTCTCGGTTCTGCATCAAGGTATAATCTGTCAGAAAAATCAAGAAACCACCTTGTGAAGAACCATCCCGTCGAACATTCCAGGCTGCGTCCGAGTAGCCGACCACACACGGATTCGCATGTTTCTCCATGATGAGCTCCTTGGTCGCCTCGAACTTGGTGCGCCTGATGAGCTTGTTGGCCTGCAGGAGAGTAATCACTGTTGCGGAGTTACTGTATGCCAACAGCAGTGACAGTTCTGCCCCGATGAGGGGCACGCCCTGCGTAGCCAACCACATGAGCTGACCAAAGGCAGCTCGCAGGCGGGTAGCTTCTGACGATGTCACCGGCTGCTCGGGATCGCGACGTCGATGTGCGGGGATATCTATCTCCATGAGCTCCTGGGCGTAGTCAATCATGGTCAGATGAATACGGCCCCACGACTTTGTGCGTCCATCATATTCTTGTCGGATGCGCGCCCCACATTGAACAAAATCCTGGGTCTCCCAGCTTCCCCACTCATAGGCTTGATGGAGCTGCTGCAGGGCGTCCACTGCAAAGTCCGAGTGTTGGTCAATCGCGATCATGAAGTCGTCCACGTGGGCTACGGCCAGACCTCTGAGCTGTCCGCCAGGTTCTCGTAAACACCACAGGCAAGGTTCGGTCGTAGACTCCACCCAGCCGAGCTTGGCCATATCCCTGCGAACTCTTGTCCACCATCTGCGAGGAGCGTTCACCAGACCGTAGACCGCCTTCTTGAGTTTGACACATTGGTGATGCTCGAGTCGCATGGCTTCCCTGAGTTCCTTGACGGGTTCGGCCAGGACATTTCGATCTTCTTCTCCGAGATCGCCTTGTAGGAAAGCTGCCTTGACGTCGCCCTTGAAGACCTGAAAGCTCATCGAGGCGGAGACGCCCAGGAAAGCTTGGCGAGCCCGACGACTGCATGTTGGGGAAGCGGTCTTGATCCGCCCAAGTCCCGGATCGGTAAAGCCAAGAACCACCAACCGAGCCTTGAGGTCGCCAGTCTCCTTCCTTGTAATGACCCATCTCATCTTCATCAGTGCACCTGGGTGTACTCCAGCACGACTGGCCGCCTCGCAAACTCGATACTTGAGGAACGACTTGATCTCGTTACCCTTCGCGATCGGGAGCTTCTCACGGTCCTCTGCCGTGAGGTTCTTGAGCTTCACCTCGACCTTGTTCTGTTTGACCATCGCAGCGAGAGCCTTGTCAGGCCTCCGGCTGAGTTGATCCACATCCGACTCCTCCAACGCGAAACCGATCATGATCGCGAGGTTCGGCTCGTCCTCGCCCACGAAACCCACCAGGTCGGAAGCCTTCGTCTTCTGATCATACTCCCAGGGTGAGGTCCAACTCGCACTGCTCTCAGACTCGGGATCGGCACGACCGAGCTCGGGCATGACAAGTGTCGGTACTTTCTGGCACAGATGGCTCAAGTATCCTGCGAAGTCGGCTCGATGTCTCTTGGGTTCTGGATCTCCAGGAGGCTCTTGGCTGGCTTCTCGCTTGTTGTAACCTTCTGGTGGTGGTTCGCTCTCGTCGATCTGGTCGCTGGTCGGTGTCGGTGCTGGTTCAGCTGGATTCTGTGCGGGCATCGGAGGCGGTGTGGCCTCAGGTGTGGCCCCTTCGTGGTCACTCGAGCCCGACCCCGCTTCTCCTCCGTGATCGTTAGGTTGAGGAAATGCTGTACTTCTGGGAGTTGTCGTCCTGGGTGGGTCCGGTACTTCACCATTCTCTCCTTCTGGAATATCGTCCCATTCTCCCGGACCAGGCTGATCCACCACATCATCGTAAGCACCCTTCGTCAGCTCCTGCAGAATCTTCTTGAAGTGGTCGGAGCTCCCTGCGGAGATGCTCTCCAGGGTCTGCTCCGCTTTCGTAGTCGTGCGGAGGTGAGCGGCCGCTGCTCGTACAAGACGGTCACCGTCAACAAGCCAGACAACTCCTCGTCGCACCGCAACACCATTCTTCATCTCGCGCTCCTGCATCAAGACAGTGGCGGGACCGTGAAATCGACCAGCTATACCTGGCCGAGTCTTGTGGCTGTTACCCTTCGCACCTCGCCAGTAGTGTGCCTTCTCACCAGGCTCCCATGTCTTGAACGGCCTCGTCTTGGCCAGCAGAGCGCGCTTCGTCTTCTCCGACAGGTAGTGGTCCACGCACGCCTTGTAAGCCGCCGCCTTGATGCGCGTCACCTCCTGGAAATGCTTGTCCACCACATTGGCGCTCAGGACTGAAGGATTCTCCACTTGCTCTAAGCCCTGCCCCGACGGGGTACGACCCATCATGAGCATCATCGGGCTATAGCCTTGGTGTCGCATCAGGTCGTTGTTAGCCACGCAAGCCCAGCGAAAGATGTCCGCGGGCTCGGTGTCATCTGGTAGCTCCCAGGCGAGGCGAGTGGCGATCTCCTTGATCGTCTCGATGCATCTTTCGATCACTCCCATTCGCCAGTGAGCTTCTCCGGGTTCTGGTCTCCACTCCATGCCGTTACCCGAGACCCAGGCGCGCTGCTCGACCTGCCTGAAGCAACCTTCGGGATCTGTCCTGAAGACCTCCGGCTTGCCGTAGTGGTGGATCCAGTCCTTCAGCACTACCTCCTGCATCTCCTTCGCGGTGGTGTTACCACAATGCTCCTCGACACCCTTCTGACAGTGAATCGACGTCTGGGTAAAACGGCTGCCATAATCTGCACAGAGAGTCCCATGAACCTGGTAGGCTCGTCGAGGATGTGTCCAATAGAAGTTGTCGCAACCCATTTCAGTACCAGGAGCGGGTAAAGTCGGTTCTGAGCTGGCAACAGGTCGCATCTGAAACCTTTGAGCTGCCTTGCAGGCTGGACACTCGTAGTGGCTGCAAAGATCAATGAGCTTCTGGTCCGCCTTGCGAGACCTGAGGGCGGCGCTGACCGTGCTCATACTGCAGTGTCCGAAATTCCGATGGATATGTGCGATGATGGCCTCCAGCTCTCGCAACTCTGTCTTGGTACAGCTCAGGACACTCTCTGGCAGTGGCAGTCTGAGATTGCCCACCGACTGCTCTTGACCTCCCGACTCGGGCGTCGGCAGGGGCGCCTCGCCTTCTGGAGGACCTTGAGCATCTCCAGGGTCGTCAGGATCAGGAGCTGGTACTGGTCCGCCTGCTCCTTCTCCTTGACCTTCAGGAGCTGTGGGCTCCAGCGTTGGACGCTTCGGCAGCAGCGGTGGTGGCCCCTCAGAGGCGGGCCGCTTCTCCCGCAATCGCCTGTAGCCCGCTGCACATAGTTCGTCGTCCAGCTCGTTGTGGGCCTGCACCAGATAGGCGAGGGCCTCGTCCGAGGTGGCCCTGGTCATGATGTGCTGGGCGATCCTCCTGCACATGTTCACGGGATAATTTGCTGAAAGAGCCACTCTCGTGCCGCCCTCCAGCGGCATATGCAGATGCAGATCTGGACAAATCCTCCCAACCTTCTTCTCGAACTGCGGGTCTGTGGTCGCGATGTGCCAGTCCTTGCGTATGAGGAGACCGTTCTGCTCGTCTCTCATATCATACATGCATCCGTGAATCCTGCAGCCGTGCATGGACTCCTTGAGCTCCTTGAAGTTGCCTGCCCAAGATCTGCAGCGTCCTGACTGCTCAAGGTATATGTCACAGAAACCCTCGTTCAGCAGCTGACCAATAGCCCATTTGACGTTCCTCTGGATACGTCTGGTCTTGATCAGCTTCTTCTCTGACTCCGCCGTTACGGGGTTCAGATTCTGCCATGGGCACTCTGCTCCGCACGGTGGGGAAAACCAAACTCTTCGAGGCCTCTTGTCCCGCAGTACTTTCACGAGCTTCTCTGCACCAGACCTGGTGGAAAAGTCATACCCGTTCCAGTTGCTGAATCTCTCGGTCTTGCCTCCTTGCTCGATCATCGCGTGCGTGAGCCTGGAGTCGGACACGCAGGCCACTTCTGCGAGGTCCAGCCTACCATAGGTCTCGGCTGCCTCCCAGGCGGTGCCCGGCATCTTTCCCAGAGCTGTCGTCGCCGCTATCAGCGCTCCAAGCACACAGCTCTTCACACGAGATGAAAGTCTCCGGCTGGCCTCGGCATTCCCGACGGGGTCGGCAGATCCTCCGGGACGGGAATCGACTCTCCCTTGGGCATCTGGCCGACGCCCTGCCTCTTGCTCGGTCTGGTCCTGTCGTCCTCCTCCGGCTGGTCCGTCGGCGTGTCGATGAGGCCCTTCTGGAGAATCTCCTGCGCGAGGCGCCGCTGCTCCTCCAGGCGGATCTTGATCCTCTCGCTCTCGATGATCTGATGCACCTCCGTGTCCGTGAGCTTCCGAATCACCTCGGCCGACAGTCGCTCGGGCAGCTTCTTGGGAGCCCCTGGAGGGGTCGGTGGAGGCCTTGACGTAGGCGCCGTTGTCGCCGTCATGGCCTCGCTGTCCGAGGAGCTCGACTGGTTTACCATGGGCGACGCGGGCTGGGCCGTACCCGTGGTCTCCAGGCGGTTGATGTACTGTCGGGAGCGCACACACTGGAAGAGCATCTGGTCGCTTGTCTTCGTGAAGTGGTGCTTGAACAGGACCTCCCCACAGTCCCTGCACTTGATCACGTCCACGAAATGGTTGGACCCCTGACGTGTCTGATCCCGATGGGCGCATCTCGGCATCGGCCTGGAACGCGCTCTCGATCTGAGACCTGCTTCGTTGAACTTCTTGAGCCAAAACGGTTCTCGAACACAAGGATCTTGGGTAGATAGTAAGACCGACCCATCTCGAATGTTCGACTTGCCGAGCGGTTTTATTCGGTAGGCTCTCGATGATCATCATAGGTTCCCCGTCCTCTCGAATCATATGCGTGTGTCGTTTCCCCGATAAGCTGGCTAAATCACGAGCTTCAAAATCTCGAAGATCACACCTTTGAAAACGAACACGATGATGAACCCGAACTAGAGCGTGTGAGCAGTCGACCCATATATCCCGACTCACTCTCGCACCTTCTTTCCAGTCAGCCCGTTCCCAGAGATACCCAAGAATAGGTTGTAGCATAGACTGGCTTAGCTCGGGGTAGGGGCCCATGATGGAGACACTGGCCTCGAGCAACTTCTGGAGCATCTGGGGGAGCTCATTGGCGTCTTTGGGGCCCCTGGTGGCGACAGACTTGGATGGCGACTTTTCCACAGTCTCATTGCCGCGACCAGGGTGCTGTCCCTATTCGCTGACTGCGCTCGAGGCCTCGTTGCCCAGAGCAGTAAGATTCAGTGCCAAGTGCCCTGACGGGAGCACTCTCGTGGGGATCTCACGCTTGAACCGATGGGAGTACACGGTGTTGTGGAAGTAATCGATCACGAGCCCGTACTTCTTCAGCATGTCGATTCCCAGTAGCACGGGAGACTGACGGTCCAGCACATAGATGCTCACCGCCTCGTCGTTCAGGACCTTCGCATTGAAGGTCACCCGTGAGGGCGCGTCGGCCCGGTCGCCTCCAGCAAACGAAAATCCCAGACTCTTGTCCGGGCTGACCTCCATGGGCTCGCTCAGTCGCTCGTTCACGTACTCTAGCTGCTCCACGCCTCCAACGGACCTGGACGCTCCACCGTCCAGGAGCGCGTAGCCCTTGCAGTCGTCCATGCTGAAGGCCACGAACTCGTCCAGCCCTTCCTCGTCGCCGTCCTTGGCCTCGCCCTCGTCATTGACCGTGCCGATGAACACGTCCTGGACGTCCTCGAACTCGACCTTCTTGCTGTAGCCGTCGGCCGCGCCAACGAAGCTGTTGAAAGCCCGGCGCCTCTCCCCTTGGGCGCCGCCGTTGCCCCGATTGGGGCAGTCCCTTGCCTTGTGGCCCGGCTCGCCGCAGAGCAGGCAAGCCCCCTTGAACTTGTCATTGGTCCCCGAGTCGAGTCCTTCGGAAGTGCTGCTGGACGCTTCTGACTTTGACCGCGACCCTTGCCGCGGCCTGCCACGCCGCCTCGATCCTTGCCCTTGCCCTTGCGAGGTGGCCCGCCCCGGCTCACTGCCCGTCCGCGTCCAGCTCCAGCGGCGGGTTGAGTCGGGAGCGAGTCGTAGGCACCCAGGCCTACCACTGGAAAGTAGCCCCTGGCGTTCTTGACCTCGTTGATCAGCTTCCTCGCCTCCACGAACGTCCTCGAAGCCGCGAAGGCCGTCGCCGTCCACTCGTTCGTCTCGTGAGTCGAGGCGGCCTCTGCCAGCGCATCCTCTCCTTGCTCCTCGTCTCCTATGGGCTCTTCACCGAGCGCGGCAGTCATCAGGTCTTCGGCTGCCGTCATCGCTGACTCCGTGATGTCCGCTGCCTCCTCGAACCCGTCGATGTACGCCTCGTCGTAGACCTCCTCGGCGTAGGCGGCAAGCTCGTCGGCGCCATCGAAGACCGCGTGAGCGCCCTTTCTGGCCTTGTACCCCTTCTGCTTGTCCCGCGATGCCAGTTGCTCCTCTGACCACTGCTCAGCCAGTGCCTTCTTCACGTCCTGATAGAGGTACGAGTTGCCCTTGGGGCCGCTGGTCGCCAGCACCGCGGCCTGCTCTGACGGATCTAGGCCCGTCCCGTCCAGCAGGATCAGCCCTAAGATGAATTCGTGCATAAACCCTTGGGCTGGAATCTCATCACAGACTGCGTGGAGGGCCTTCCCGATCTTCCTCAGGTGGATGTCGAAACGAGAGACCCATCGCTTCGGACCTTCACCTGGATGCCGATACACTCCACGCATAAACTCTCTCCACTTGGACACAGCCTCCTGCGTCGTGACCGTACCTCGAACTCCCTTGAGTGCCTCCACAACCTTTTCAGCTCCGTCTTCCTTGACAAGGTCATCGAGCGACACCTTCTTCGCCTCGAACCACTGCTGCGAATCCTCGTCCATCGCCTGAACCAGGCGCGGGCCAAGGTAGATTCTGTCATCCTTCTTCGTGCCCAGGACCCACAGCTTTACTTTCTCCTCGAAACTCTCTAAAGTGGAGGCTTCACCATTCCACACAGGAATCTTGCTGCCGGACTGCTGCTCATTCGCCATCACTATTTGGAGATCGACCTCGAAGTGGGCTGCCACTTCGTCGCGCTACCAATGTCAGTGGAGCGTGCCTTCCACGGATCTTCAGCCTTTCACCTCGAGAAATCCTCACAGTCTCTGGGAGCTGGTCCTCAGGGCTGTTCCAGTAGGCGGAGATGTCGAGCTCGAAGAGCTTGATATGCAGCAGATACGATGAGAGAAACTCGTTTTCTATCTCGAGCGGTCCCCCTGAGCTTCGGACCGATGAATCAAAATCACCAAAAAGGGCCTCTTGGCCCGGCTATAAGCCGGACGGCTACGGACAGTAAACAGAGCACGTGCGGGTGGTTGCACATGGGTTCGAGAGCTCCGTGGACCCGAACAGGACGGAAACGGGGCCAGGAGCTCTGGTCACAAAGAACCCTAGAAATCTCTCTGAGATTCACAGAGGGCGGGGGATAAGAGGCGGGAGGAGGCAAAGAAACATGAGATACGAGTGATGGGCGTTCCCACGCGGCCCGCGCGCGAAACGCCTCGACGCGTTGCCGGCGGCGCCACGGCCCCGCGGCGCGAGCGAAGGCCGCGCGCTTCCGCGGCGGCCGCCCGGCGGAGATCTGCGGCCAGGCGCTGCGCCCAGCTCTCCGACGGTGTGTATTTCTTTTCAACCGCGGCGGATTTCCTCGACTGAGCGTGCCGAAGGAGCTCCGCCGAAGGCCCCAGTGCAAACGTCCACATGCGTCCCCCCCACCCATTTCGGCACACCTCTCACACGTTTCGTGGCCCCATAGGGAGCGGGCGGATCGACGGCGCGGGCGTCCGCCTTCACCGCTGGGCCCAGCATGTCCTCGATTGCGGCCTATGGGGCCCGCCGTCGGCCCTTGGGGGCCAGCAAAAAGGGATCCGAGACGAAACGCCGCCACTCTTCAAAAAGAGCATGGTCGAGCGAAGCGCGCTGGCGCACGAGGGGCACGAGGGGTCTTGCGCAAGGGGTCCGAACCTATCGTGCCCATTATCCGCCCCCTCCTCCTCCTGCATAAGCGCGCGTGCGCAGATGCAAACCCAAGGACATCCAGAAGAACCCCACGCAAGACTCGCGCAATTACTCGCTCTGGCGCCGCCCACGCGTCGCGCACGCAGCACCCGGCGTGCACCGCGAGCAGGTCAGGTTTACCATCGCTCGGGCGTCGCCCGTGCATTTTTCGGTTTAGTGCGCGCTTGTTCTGTTCCGCCAGGTGGTCAAGGATGCTCCTCGATGGTCCTCGCCGAGGAAAGCTGCACGCGCTCGACGGATGCCACGCAAGGGGAGCAGCTTCAGCAAGGATCTGCATGCTGGGCGAAAATACCCGTGGCCTTGCCTCTGCTGGCGCACAGGAGGCACTCCTGGCCCCTGGTAAGCAGCGACGGCGACCGCCACGGCCAGTCGAACTGCCATGCTGGAAGGCGGGAAGGCCATCAAGTTCCTTCTAGTTCTTCTCCTTTGGAAACCCGCTGGTCGGAAGAAAAGGGTACAAACATACAGAAGGAAGGTGATGGAAGCAGATTGGGCTTCCGCCCGCCTCCTGAAGAGGAAAGAAAAGGGGAAACCGCTTGACCATTGAAGCAGGAATCGGGACTGGGAGCCCAGAAATGCCGACTTCCGACGACCGGCGTGTATTGCGAGTCCTCTTTGAAGGACCTGGGCTCCCTCCGCTCGCCGCCATGGCGCCGAGCCGCTGCCTGCAGCATCCAGCTAGGGTGACGGGCTTGGTCTTGCCGCCCGCATCCCCGGCCACCCTCCGCCGGCCCAGCATCTTGCTGGTCGCACCCCCCTTGGCGATACCTTTTCGACGCCGCCTCCTCGCCCCCACCTGGGGAACGCGCAGCCACCGCCTGGTGCTTCAGGCCCCTGACTGCATCGTACCCTGACCCACCACACTTGTCCCAATACCCGCACTGCGCCCCGCCGCCGCCGGGCCCTGGCGCAGCAGCCGCCGCAGACCCTGCCGGCGGGGCTGGCCGCGCCACGCGCTCCAGGTGTGACCCATCCCCTTGAGCGGCTCTCGTCCCCCCTCCCCCTTTCGGCCGCCCTCCCTGTCTTCTCCCATGTTCCTGCACTGTGGCACAATACGCTCCAACGGTGTGCCCGTTTATGTAGCTTCTCCGCCAGCGACGTTACTCTGCCTAGCCGCCGACGTAAAAAGTCACGGCGCTTTCGGGCGCTCCGCAGGATAATCTGAACAGGCCCCGCGAGCGCACTTGTGCTAAGATGGCCCCCGAGACCGCGAAGAGGCCGCGAAGAAACGCCCAGAGGCTTCAAAGTAACCTCAAAGAGGCATCATAATTCTTCTAAGAGGCGTCCAAGAGGCCTGGGAGATGTCAGCGAGGAGGCATCCCAAGAGACCCTAAGAGACCTCACGAGACCTCTGACCCACAGCACAGGAACGGTAGCGGATTGGGACGAAAGCCACGCGTCCGAGAGGGGGGAGTCCAGGAGGGGGGGGCAAATCATGGCGGGCGTTATGCGCGCGGCTGGGGCCCAGGGGGGGCCGGGCCGAGACGTTTTGAAGTAATAAGAGGCACCATGAAATCTGGGGAGGTACTGTGGCCCCCGCCATTATATCCACACCCCTTTAGCCATCACCACCCTCTTAGCCGCCCCGAACTGCTCTGGATCAAAGCCTCGGCCGGAGCACTCCCTCGCCCAACGTGGAGCGGCCGTCTCTTGGCGCACCGCCCCCCAATGCAGGGGACATGCGCCCTGCGGGGATCACAGAGAGGGAAGGTGCGCCGGGCCGCGCTCCTAGCAGTGCGCTTGAAGAGGCGACAGGGGGAGCAAGCCAGGGAGGAGCGAGAGGGAAGCGGAGAGAGAGGGGGAGGACGGAGTTGCAAGGAGGGAGGATGGAGCAGGTAACGGTAAGGACGGAGGCAGAGGGGTGCGGGAGGAAGGAGGAGGAGAAGGAGGAGGAGCTGGAGGGCGATTGGGACGGAGCAGGAGGACGGATCCGAATCGAGCACAGAACCCGCCAAATCGAAAGAAAATCCCCAGCAAAACCCACATTGCTCAGGCGGAGCTGGAGGACACGAGAGAGGACGTTGCCATCGAAAATGCCAACGCCGATGGCTACGGACGTCGACGACGGCTGGCGAAGGTCAGCGACGACGACGACGACGACGACGACGACGACGGAGACGACGACGACGACGACGACGACGACGACGACGGAGACGACGACGACGACGACGACGACGACGACGACGACGACGACGACGACGGCACGGCATCAAGGTAAAAACGTGAGGAGGGTCCCGTCCTCGGCGTGGCGCTTCCGCCTGAGAGCCCGGCGCGCCTCCGCAGCCTGGTGCCACGTGGGTTCCCCCGTCGTGGTCGTCGCCGCTATTGTCGTCGCAGTCCAGCTCCTCCTCCTCCTCCTCCTCCTCCTCCTCCTCATCCTCGCTCTCCTCCTCCTCCTCCTCCTCCTCCTCCTCCTCCCTCTCCTCCCTCTCCTCCCTCTCCTCCTCCTCCTCCTCCTCCTCCTCCTTCTCCTCCAACTCCTCCCTCTCCTCCTCCTCCTACTCCTCCTCATCCTCCTCCTCCTCCTCCTCATCATCATCATCCTTTACCTCCACTCTGGCTTGGCCTCCTCCTTCTCCTGCTCGTCCTCGTATTCCTTCACGAACGCATCGCTGAGAGGCCGAAGAACGGCCCCTCCCAGGTTCGTCCCTCCTGGTCCACCACCATCGGCGCCAGACTGTATAAATGCCTGGGCCGTTTCAGCCTTTTTAATACACAGAGTGAGGATGAGAGAACGAGGGAGAGAGAGAGCAGCAAAGAGAGAGAGAGAGGGAGAGAGAAAGAGATAATGAGAACGAGTAGAGTAGAGAAAGGGGTCGGGAGTGGAGTAGATGACAGAGTGAATAAGTGGGGTGCGTTGTAGTGTCGTGAATTTGTCATTATGTTCTAGCGTAGACATGGCTTCTAGTAGTGTCGAAAAGAATGGACGGGTCGAGTAGTGCAATCTAGAGCAGGATATAATCGAATAGAAGAGAGTAGAGTCGAGTAGAGTAGGGCAGTGTCGGATTACTCTAGCAGGGTCACCTTAGAGTAGAACGGCGTAGAGCAGAACACATCAACTTGCGGTAGAGTGCATGTAATAACGTAAATGGTAGAGTATGGAGAGACTTACGGCAGAGCACATTCGAAGAAGGTAGATGGTAGAGTATGGCCGACTGTGGAGCATAATCGAATCGAGTCGGGCAGAAAATACTACAATACTACCTAGTCGACAAGACAGTTGTAGATGAGAGTAGGATAAGAGTAGAGTGGGAGTCGCGTAGGGGCAGGTGTAGAGCATAGCAGACCAGGGCGACGTAAGCACAACTGATTCGAGTGAGACGGGGTCGGGTAGAGATAGAAGGCGGGTAGAGTAGAGCAGAGTAAGGCAGAGCAGCGATGGGTAGATGATACAACATCGTGTGATGTATTGGGGTACGGTGGAGTAGAACGTAGCAGAGCAGGATCGATCTGATCAGAGTAGAACAGAAAAGAGTACAACATGGTAGGGTAGAGCAGAGTAGGCGTAGATAATGACCAGAGTAAAGCCAAAACCCATTTGGGTGTAGTAGAATAGTATCTCACAGCAGACTACCGTAGAGCAGAGGCGATGGTAGAGTAGAGCTGGGCAGACTCAACTAGAGTAGAGTAGGGTGGGGTAGGGTCCACCCCAGTCCAGTCTAGTCTACTCGAGTCCAGTCTGCTTCAATCCACACCAATCTACTCCACTTCCGTCTTCTGATAGATTCGGGGTGTTCGCTGGCTGATGTTTGGAAATTTGGAGTTCCATATAAAACGTTCAAGGCGCCCTCCGTTGTCCATGGCAAGTGGCTCCCAAATGAACTCCGGTCGGTATCCACTTGGAACCCTCTGGCTAAATGATTTCCCCTTTCCTACTTGGAATGCAGCCATACCCCAGTTGGAATACAAGTGGTTGGTGTTCTCTAGACCTTGGGTCTGATCCTGTCTATGTGGAATACGATTGGAATCAAGTTGGGATTAACTTGGACGCCTCCATGCAGGATGATGCTCCCGCCTGGGAGATCATAGCGAACGAACAAGAGAAGGTGCCCGCCATAGAGGTCCCGAGACAACCAAACAGGAGGAGCCTGCGCCTGAGAGACTTCTCAAACAACCTAAACAGGATGACGTTCGCGCCTGAGAAAGCCTGACGGAATACAAAGACACTCAACCATCATGCTTCTCACCCTTGCACTTGTGGCTAAAATGACGAAACGCATCAGCACAGAGGGCTACCCTTGCTAGTACGTCTGAAACAACGGCGTCGGCTCTCCTCTGGAGCGCTGCCATTCCTCCCCAACCATCTTGTGGTGTTCGGTCCTCTTTTTGAAGAAACCGCGTCCCACGTCCACCTATCCTTCTCCCCCCCGCCCTCATCTACCCTTCCTTCTCCCATCCATGCCTCTGCCCTCCGCGTGTCAATCATCTCGGCACGCCCCTCACACGTTTCGTGGCCCCATGGGGAACTCCACCAAAGGCCAATGTGGCAGCGCCCGCATGCGGTTCCCCCCCATTTCGGCCCTCACACGTTTCGTGGCCCCATACGCGGCCCCACCGAAGGCCCCAATGGCATTGCCCGCATGCGGTTCCACTGCCATGCCGGTGCGACCCTCACACGCTTTATGGCCCCAAAGGGCCCCACCGAAGGCAACAATGCAAACGCCCGCATGCGGTTCCACGCCCATGTCGGTACGCCCCTCCAGCGTTTCCGGGGAGGGAGCTCCAGCGAAAGCTTCAGTGGCAACGCCCGCATGCGGTTTCAACCTCCATTTCGGCACATCCCTCACACACCTGGTGGCCCCAGAGGGAGCTCCACCGAAGGCCCCACTGGCAGCGCATGCGTGCGGCTCCACTCTCTTCGCGGTGCACCCCTGACAACTTTCATGGACCCAGTGGGAGCTCCACTGAAGGCCCAGATGATAGCGCCCGCATGCGGTTCCACCCCATCTTTCGGTGCACCCCTCACACGCCGTGTGGCCCCAACGGGGGCTCCGCCGACGGCCTCTGTGGCAGCGCCCGCATGCGGTTCCACCCTCAATTTTGGCTCACCCCTCAAACGTTTCGTGGCCCCAGAAGGGACGCCGATGGCCCCAGTGGCAGCGCCCGCATGCGGTTCCACTCCCTAATTTCGGTGCATCCCTCACACGCGTCGTGGCCCCGATGGGAGGTCCACCGAAGGCGCCAGTGCAGCGCCCGCATGTGGTTCTACCCCCTGTTTCGGTGCATCCCTCGCACGCCTTGTGGCCCCATAGGGAGCTCCGCCGAAGGCCCCAGTGGCAGCACCCACATGCGGTTTCACCCTCCATTTCGGCACTCTTCTCGCACGATTCGTGGCCCCACACGGAGTTCAACCGAAGACCCCAGTGGCAGCGCCCGCATGCGGTTCCACGCCCTATTTCAGCGCATCCGCATAGCGGGCTCCACAGAGGGCCTCAGAGGCAGCGCCCGCATGCGGTTCCACCCTCTGTTTCGGCAACCCCCTCGCACGTTGCGTTGCCCAACACGGAGCTCCACCTCAGTGCACCTGGTGCACCTCAGTGCGCCTCTCACATGTTTCGCGGCCCCATGAGGAGCTCTACCGAAGGCCCCTGTGGCAGTGCCTGCATGCGGTTCCACCCCCTGTTCTGGCTAACGTCTCACAGCGTGGCCCCAGGGGGGCTCCACCGAAAAATTCGAGGGCCCCTGTTGGTGGCCTTCCTCCTTCATTCCATTTTCCTCGCGATGCTCAAAGGCCCCAGTGGCAGCGCCCGCATAGCGGCCCCGCCACATTTCGGCACACCCTTCACGCGGTTTGTGGCCCCAGACCAAAAAATCTACCGAATGCGATACTCAGAACGACGGTACTCATAACTGCATCTGGTTAGGTCCTTCGCCAGGCTGACTTCGCTTTCTGGCGCAGTTACAAAGATGGCTCTTCCCTTTGATCCTATTCCCGCCCAAGGGCGGGGGGCCCGAGGGGGGTCCCATGGGGGGGGGGCGGGGGGGGGCGGGGGGGGGCCCGCGTCAGAATACCCCCCCCTCCGGGGAATCCCGGGGCGTCGTCGTCGTCGTCGCCGTCGTCGTCGTCCTGGTCGTCGTCGTCGTCGTTCAGGGTCGGGGGCACTGGCCGTAAGGCCTCCCCAAAATATGAGAAGAATGAAATGCAGTTGACTGGGGTGGACTGAAGCAGACTGGACTGGGCGTGGATTCTACCCCACTCGACTCTACTCTACTCTAACGTTGAACTTCTCAGGCAGGAGCTTCCGCAATGGAAAATGCGTATGTGCGTGTTTCACCCTTTCTCCTTCCAGTTCCTCCTCCTCTTCATCTTCACGTTCGTCTTCCTTCAATGTGCGCAGATGGGTCATGCATCCACACAGAAACACTCCATGGACCGAGGCTTCTATTCTCCAACCCCTCCTCCCTTCTTCTCATCCACCCCGTCCTCCAACTCCTCCCAGTCATCCTCCTACCTCCTGCGCTCGTCCTTCTTCGAGCTTCGGGTTGCGGACGGTTCTGCTGCTGCTGCTAGCTGGCGCCCCCGCGAGCCTCCTCCTGGAGGAAAACCAAAAGGCAAACGAGGAAGAAGAAGGGAACGCCCATCGAGCTTCGATCCTCTATCGATTCCCATCTTCGATCAGGAGAGGGAGGGAAGCAGGGGGAGGCAGTCTGCGGCGGCTGGTGTTGGCGTGCAGGCGGGGCCCGAGCACGGGTCCCTGCACCATCGGGGGGAAGCTGAAACCCACCTCGGCCAGCCCGTCGTGGAGCGGAGCCTCCAAGCTCCCACCCCAAGCGTTCCAGACGTCAAGGGGTGGGGGTGCAAGGACCTAGGCACGGGTGTTGCGCGGCAGCGGTGCAGCGGAGAGGGCGGTGTGGGCATGGGGGCGGGTGGAGCGGGCCGCGGCGCGGTGAAGGCGACACATGCCGGCGCAGCAGTGTGGCGCGACAGGGAGAGGTGGGAATCAGTAGGGGGCAGAAGGGAAGAGATGTGGCCCGAACGCGCCCCGCCCCGAGGAGGGGGGGCAAGGCCTTCCTAGGCACGCCGCTTAGGGAGGATCCATCCACTGTGGCCCACGGAGGGCTGAGCTCCGCATGCGTGGATTCAGCTGCATGGTGCGTGGCGCGAGAGAGATGGGGCGGCGATGATGCTGCTCCTCAGGGCGAGGGTGGCCTGTGCCACGGGCCCTGCAGTAAGCATGGGGATGGTGTCGGACTTGACCGAGTGTTCGGCTGGGGTCGTCGCTGCTGTACGCAGCTGTTCCTTACCCTCAGTCGTCGTCCATCCCTGGCTGGGTAGGCGACTGGTGGATGACATATCTATTGGCTTGGTTCGTGCTGGTGGGGCTGCGGGTGCTGGTCCTTGTGACCTTCGTGGGAGCCGCTGCTCCTTACCTGGTTGTGGGCAGTGCCTTCCGGTGGCGGTCGGCGCCGCGCGGTCCTGTCGTGCGTGATGACTTTGTCGTTAAGCTCGTAGAACACTTTCCGGAAATGCATCCACGTCCGTGGCGTCCGCTGCCTGCGGCGTGCGCATGATGGCGACCGTAGCGATGCCGAAACACGTTTCATGCTCGCTCGGGTGGTTGCTTGCGGTCCTGTCGCACGTGATAACCTGGTCCATCATATAATAGAACACATTCCAGAAACAAAAATACACGTCCGCGACGTCCGCGGCCTGCGGCGTGCGCGTGGTGGCGTTCGTAGCGATGCCGATGCATGCCTCATGGTCGATCAAGTGGTGGCTCGCGGTCCTGTCGTGCGTGATGACCTGGGCGATCAACTCGTAGAACACCTTCCGGAAAACAATCCACGTCCGTGACGTCCAAGGCCTGCGGCGTGCGCATGATTACGTCTGTAATCATGCCGAAGCACGGTTCCTGCAAAATCTGGTGGTTGCTCGTGGTCCTGTCGCACGTGATAATCTGGTCAGTCATATCGTACAGCACCTTCCGGAAAAAAAGGCGCCCACGTCCGTGGCGTTCTCGGCTTGCGGCGCGCGCGTAATGGCCTTCGTAGCGATGCCGATGCATGCCTCCTGCTCGATCTGGCGGTTGCTCGCGGCCCTGTCGTGCGTGATGACCTGGACGATCAATTTGTAGCACGCTTTCCGGAAAAGGCATCCACGTCCACGACGCCCCGGGGGCTGCGGCGTGCGCGCGATGGCGTGCGTAGCGATGCCGATGCATGCCTCATGGTCGATCCGGTGGAGGCTCGCTGTCCTGACGTACGCGATGGCCTGTTCGATCAACGCGTAGAACACCTTCCGGAAACAAAAACATCCGCGTCCCTGACGTCCTACGCCTGCGGATGCGCATGATGGCGTCCGTAAAAATGAAGATGCATGTCTCATGCTCGATCTTGTGGTTTTTCACGATCCCGTCGTGCGTCATGGCCTGGTCGATCAAATCGTAGAACACCTTCCCGAAAGGCATTCATGTCCGTGGCGTCCGCCCCCTGCTGCGCGCGCATGCTGGCGGCCGTAGCGATGCCGAATCAGGCCTCGTGCTCGGTCTGGCGTTTGCTCGCGGTCCTGTCGCGCGCGATGACCTGGTCGATCATCTCGTGCAACACCTGCAGGAAATGCATCCGCGTCGGCGACGCCTGCGGTTTGCACGGACGCCGATGGACGCCTCCTGCTCGATCCGGTGGTGACTCGCGGTTCTGTCGTGCGCGGTGGCCTGGTCGACCATCTCGCAGAACGCCTTTAGACATAAAGGCATCCACGTCCGTGACGTCCGCAGCCTGCGGCGTGCGCATGATGTTCTGTAGCAATGCCAATGCATCCCCCACGCTCGTTCTGATCTGGTCTGTTCAATCTGGTTTATGCCGGGCTTGCGTGACTGACGCGCGCGGGGGTCGTCGGCTCGCTCTCCCCAGGCCCAAAATCCTGCTGGGGGCCTTGCGTCTGGTTTGGCTGGTTTGGCTGGTGGCAAAGATCCATGCGATGCGAATTTGCTCGTCCTTGGTGATGGCTATGCTGGACGTCCGCATGCACCAGTTCCGGATTGCACCTCTTGTGGGCCTTGTGCGTCTCGATGACCTCGACAACTGGATCGGTGGTGATGGCGCGGCAGAAGAATATGGCTCTGACAGAACCCTCCTTCCAAGCCGATGGTGGTTCGTGGAGTTTGTCGGTGTCCTGCTGGGGTGCCTCGTTGTCAATTCTTGCTTGCTCCTGTGGCATGACTTGGACGTCGTGATGGTCGTCTCCATACTGATCCTGGTCGTCGGTCACGTTGTCTCGGTCTGCGCGTGGAGCTCCTATTGCTTGAAGGAGTGTGCTTTGCCTCTTCTCGCCCATGATGCTCTGGTTTGCGTCGTTGATGTTCGCCTTTGCCTCGGGCGGTGGTGGTCGAATCTCTGAGGGCGCTGGAATGGCGGCGCGGCTCTTGCTGGCGGCGGGGCGGGGCGCTTGCGGGCGGTCGCGCCAACGGGCGGGGCCTTGTAGCGCGTCGATTTGTGCGGCGGCCTGGGCGTCGTCAGTCTGGTGCCAGCGCGCCGCGTCTGCCGTCGCACGTGGCTCGGCGCGGGTCTGCAAGGGTGCCGGGGGCGTTAATGCGGCGGCGGTGAGCTCATGGGGCCTGAAATGTTCGGCTGCTCGTCACTTCGCAGGTGCGCGGCGACGCCGGGTCGCATCCGTTGCGTCGCTCGGTGCTGCCGCGTTTGGCGATGTCGGGGCCCTCGCACTTCTTGCGCGTTCCATCGAATGGGTTTCTCCAGCTCGGACGACCTCGGGCCGCGCTCCCTGCAGGTCGCGCGCGGCTGTGATGTGGCGCTGTGGCTGTTGTGGTCGTCTCTGGTTCCCGGGGCGTTGGTCTGTCCGCATCAAGTCCACGCCCTCCAGGATGCCCCGCGGCTTCTCTGGCGCGCCCCGCAAAGCGCGGCCGTCGGGCTTCAGGCCCCCGGAAATCTCCCGCGCGAAGCCGGCGGGGTCGATGAGAGGTGCGCCGAAGAGTAGCTGTGTCATGGATGGAATTGGGTCGTGGTGACTTTGCTGGTATACGGCCGAGATGAAATTGTTTTCTGTGGGTCTTCTTATTGTTGCAGCCTTTTCGATGACGCGGCAGGGTGGTCTGCGCGGTTGCAGGGACGTCGATGACATCGTTGGCCCGCGACAGTGGCGGGCCTGGCGGCAGTGGCGGCAGCCCTTCTCCTCCACCTGCGCCGCGTAGCCAATGTCGCCCTCGCCCTCGCATCCGACGCCTTCCGCGACGGCCGCAGCTTCCAATTATCCTGCAAGCTCCGCGCAGATGCGCCAGTGCCCGGCGCGTGAGAGTTGGCCTGCGCCCCTTCGCGCAGCGGGCGCGATCTCCGCGGGCGAAGAAAACGCGCGCGGTTGGTCGGGAAGTGGCAATTGCCAGCAATGCCGACCGCGTCGGGTGGCTGCCATGGCTTCGCGCCCGCAGCAGGGCGCGCGATGATCCTTGGCCCCGGTGGCGGGGCAACGGCCGTCGTCTTTGGAACGGGGTCGTCTATGTGCCAAGTCGTGGTCGCTGCTCAGTCCTGGTCTGTGGCATCGGTGTCGACGTCGCGGCATGTAGGCCGCGTGCGGTGCAGCTCTGCCATTGTGGTTTGCCATGGCGCCATGTCGATAGTTTCGAAGGCGAGCCCAGGCTCCGCGGCTGGGCCCCCATTGAGGGGCAGACGTAGCGAGGCTGGATCTCCTCGTGGGCGCGCGCAGCCAGCGGGACCTGGTCAAGCGTCGGGTCGCATCCTGCCGCGCGGAGCCCCCGTCGTGATGCAAGGGGTGATGCGGCGCCGGTGCTGGCCATGGATGCCAGCGCCCGCGGTGCGTCGCATAGGTTTGCAAGCCGCTGTCTCGATGGCGTCGCGCAGGCGCGCGCAGAGGGCGCGGGCTCGCGATGGCGCGCTGGCTCCGTATTCGCGCGAGGCGCCACGGTGAACGGAGTCGACGCGATTGCGCGGCGAGGCGCCCTGCAGGTCGACGCGCGCGTCATTCAGTTATTATGCTTCGAAGCCGCCGGCTTTGCTGGCGGGATGATGGCAGGCGCTGCGAGCATGACGCAGGTTGGCCCACTTCTTCTCGCGATGGCCCTTGTAGGGCGTCGCCAGTAGGAGTTGGGCTGGCTCAAATGCTGTCGGCCCCCCCTGGCCCTGCGCCATGGCACGGTGATCGGTGAATCTTGATTTCCGTATCCGCGATGCCGAGCCTGGCCCTGGATGGCGTCGTTTGCGCTCTCGCGGCGCATTCTCTGGCAATGCTGGAGCGTCGGAGGCCTCGAGAAGAAGTGGTGCTCGATGAACTGCAGCCCCCTCGATTGTAAGAGAAATGCAGTCTGAGGGCCTCGCTCATCCTCGCGCGCGCGGATGCTTGCCAGTTCGGGCCGGCGGCGAGCAGGCGTGCCAAGGCGGGGCGGTGCTCGACGAGCGTCTTGTAGTAGCGGTCGGCAGTCTTCGACGCCAGGCTCACTTGCTCCCGGTATGCGGCGCGAGTGCACTCGGTGGTGAGTTGGTTCGGCGCAACGTTCACCGGGTAGTCCTTCTTGACGATTCCCTTGCATGTCTCCACCGCTGATACCTCCGCTCTTGCGATTGCATTTGAAACGCGGGTGAGGGCGTAATGCAGCGATGCGACGATGCGATTCTGCTGTTGCAGCCAGCGCTGCAGGTCCTGAGGAACGGAAGGCCAGGGCTTGGAAAACAATCCGGCACGCTCTCGGGCGTCGAGGGGGTGCTGGACAACTCGAGTGTTTTCATGAGCTCCGCATTCAGCGTTCTTGTGTCCTTGTAGCGGGTGTGGAAAATAATTCGAATATTATAAGCGATCGCGAACTTGGGCGTCGTGGCCCAGTCCTCCGTCGCGGATTAGCGGCCATCTCGGTGCAAGTTTCCTTCGCGTGCTCGTTTGGGACCGATGTCGGCGGGGCGCTCCATCTCCTAGGTGAGATGCCTTAGGCCCACGTGCCCAAACGCGCCAACCATGGCGGAACGTAGCTCGTTCGGCGATGTAGCCCCAGGCGAGCCTGAATCCTCGAGCCGGCTGCAGCGGTAATGGGGCTTAGGACGTGGGACTTGGTTCTCTGAGAAGGGAGTGGGGGGCGAGTAGAAGGCGGCTATATGTTTAGCCTTGCGAGTTCAAGGGGCTGATGGACTTGCCCGAAGTATTCAAATGCGCGACTGACGCTCCCTGTTGCTAACCCTTCTGCTTTTCCCGACCCACCCTATTGGTTGCCCGTGGTGTTGTGTAACTGACACATTATATCGGTTTTGATGTGTTTTCTGGCATATTCGTCGCTCTTACTCCGGGAATCGATGCGCATGGGGAGTGACGGAGCAGGGTCTGTGTGAATAGCGATGAGGGATGTCGTTCGCTGTCGCTGGCGCGCTGGAGTTGTCGTCGGTAACCCAACATATGGCAACTGCTGTCGTACAGGCGTGTCAACGTTCGTGCCGTTCTGATTCTGCCTTTCCCTTCATTGGACAGGGTGCCTGTGGTTGCCCCTCTGGTCCGTCCTGCGGTCATATGTTGATGCCAAGATTGTTTGGTACGCGAGCGGTTGAGAATCATTTTCTCCGTTATCCGCGCCCTGGGTTGCGTCGGCGTGGTTCGCCCAGGGTGTCGCCCATAGGCGTACGTCGGCAGCAGGCTTGCGCAGTGGACGGGACGACGCTTTCCCCCCAGCCACACAAAAGGGATATCCGTCGGTAGTTTCTGCACTGGTTCGATCTCGTCATCGACAGCGGCGCATTGCTCCCTTGTGTCTTCGAATGTTGCGTGGGCGCGCCGAAGGAGGGCGGTCTGATGCAGGGGGCTGCCCCCCTTGCGTGTCCTGACGTCGGCGGCAGGCTTCTGCAGGAGATGCAGCAGGCGCAGTGAGCCCCTCCCCCCCCGCACCGCACAATGAAAAACGTCGGCGGTGCAGTTCGATCTTTGGGCTGCGATGGTCTCGGTGTTTCCTGGTGGTGTGGTGGGTGGGGTTTGGTTGACGGCGTTGGGGTTAGCGCAGTGTGGCCCCGTGAAGGGCGGGTCGTTGTTGGGCTGCCCTCTCTTGTGTTTCCTGACGACTGCAACAGGCTTGTGCAGGGAGTGACGCGTGTGCATGTTCCCCTTTCCCCCGTCGTATTGGGGTTGAACCGTTCGGCGGTTGCTGCGCTGGCTCGGTGGCTTGGTATTGGGTGTCGTCGTGCTTGCTGCTGGACCTGGTGTTGCCTGACGTCGCGTTTCACCGTGGCGGGTGTGGTGTAGGATGCAGCAGCGGTTCCCCCTGCGTGCCCGTACGCCGGCCGCAAGCTTATGCAAGGGGTGAAGAGCTGCATTTTCTTCCCCAGCCGCGCAGGGGTTGGTCGCACGGCGGTTGCTGCATTGGCTCGGTCGCGCCCCAGGCGTCGGCGTATTGCTGCTTGGTGTCTTCTTATGTGGGGTTAGCTGCCAGTCCTCCTCCTCCTCCTCCTCCTCCTCCTCCTCCTCCTCCTCCTCCTCCTCCGCCTCCCTTGCCTCCTCCTTCTGCTCCTCCTCTTTCCTCCTCCTCCTCCTCCTCCTCCTCCTCCTCCTCCTCCTCCTCCTCCTCCTCCTCCTCCTCCTCCTCCTCCTCCTTTTCCCTCGCCCACTTCTCCTCCTGTTCCTCCGCCTCCTCCTCCTTCTCTCCCCCTGCGTCCTTCCTGGTCGTTCGCCTTCTCTCTCGTCTCGTCCCCCTCCTCCTGCCATCTTGCCTCTCCTTTTCCCCAACACCTTGCGCCTTCAGGCGCCCACCGTGGACCTCAAACACGGGAGCGCGCCGAGCTTTCGAGGCTCCACCCTGGGTCGCGGAGTGGGCCCCGCCCGCGCGGCGCTCGAGACGGGGGGCTCCAATGGGCATGGCGTCCGAGGCCCAGGGAAACAGGAGTAGGAGGAGGCGGAGGAGGAGAAGAGGCAAACTATGGGTTAGGCAACAGCTTCTGGGGTGTTTTCGTAAGAAATGTTACCAGCGGTTGGGACATATCGCGGGGCCACGAAGCCAGATTAGGCCGGACTGGTAACGGATTCAGCTGGATCGACCAAAAGTGAACGGGATCCAGCCAGATTGACAGGGTTTGTGTCTGATTTGGCCAGGTCGCGACCACGGATATACAAGCGCCGACTCTGAAATTAATCTCCCAAGAGTTGCATCACACGAGAAAGGGGCGGCAACAAGTCGGCATCGAGGAATCCGGGATGCCCCCAAAAGGGTGGCATCTACGCCTCTACCTGTCGCTGGACCTTTGGGTCCACTCAAATCAATGCGGGCATGGTGTGACAGACGCGGTGCGGGCAAACACCGCATTTGGGCTTAGGCGTGCCAACATTCAACTCGAAACATCAGAACCGAGGAGAGGGAGAGGGGAGGAGGAAAAGCAAGAGGAGGAGGAGTGCGGGTACCCTGGGGGGAGGAGGGGGAGGAGGAGGAGGAGGGGGAGGACTGGACTGGACTGGAACGCTTACGACCCTGATGAGTTCCGCTGTCGTGCGACGCTTAGCAAACGAGCACAAGATATGTATAAGGATCTGCGGATAGCACGGGGCTATAGCCTGCAGCCTCGCTGGGGGGAAACCTCTGGCCCAGAGCAGGACCGTCCAATGGGGAACTGCCCGTGACGGCCTACATGGGCACCATCCTCCCAGCGGCAGGCTCGCGATTAGAAGAGAGTCGAAGGTCTCCCCCAATTCAATCCTAGGCCACGGCCCAGCAACGACACGACAAGGGAAAACACGGGGAACGACGGGCGAGGAGAAACAGGACACCGCCAACACACGCAGACACACACACACACACACACACACACACACGCACGAGGCCAGAAGGAGGAAGAGATCAAGCAGCAGCAGAAGCCGCGGGAGAGAGGAAAGGAGGGGGAGAGGGCAGCAGGCAGCGGAGGGGGCCGTGGCGTTAAGTACGAAACTCAGTCTGATCAACCTCTAAGTTCAGTGACGGTGGTGGTGGGGGAGGCGGGGGAGCAAGCAGCGCACTCGAAGCACGCGCATCAGCAGAGAACGAGGAAGAGTCGAGGTCAGTGGGAACTGTCCTGACCTGGGCGGCTCTCTGAAGAGCCTGAACCACCGTCAACTGAAACTCTAACGGCTCCTGATAATAAGCCTTGAATTTCACATTTCCTGAAACGTATTCTAAAATAGGGGCCGTTGATTTCTCTTGCAACTTGGCCAACTGGGAATGTCCTATGTGGCCTCCTTGGGCCAGTTCAAGCATTCTGATTGACTGATTAATCGGCGACAAACGAGCAGGCTGCCTAATCCTTGAACGGCGTGCGGAGGGTATCGCTGATGCCGTCGCAGCAGAGGGTGTCGCCGCCGTAGCAAGATCCAATCTCTGAACCAAAGAAGATGCCTTCGCAGCAGTAGGTGTTGCTGCCGTAACAAGAGCCAGTCTCTGAACCAAGGAAGAAGAACCAATCTCTGAACCAATATTGTCACAGGAGGGGGAGGAGGAGGAGGTGGAGGAGGAGGAGGAGGAGGAGGAGGAGGAGGAGGAGGGGGTGGAGAATGAGAGGGGGCGAACCATTGCGCCCACCAAAAGGGACGAATCCCGAGTGGTGGGTCCAAGTCAAGTGGCTCCCGCGGGGCACTAGAGTGCCAGGGGGAGGAGACAAAGAAAGGGGCCCCGCCTCGTGGTGTCCTGGGACCCCAGGGGGCGGTGGATATGGATATGCGGGGGGGGGAAGCCCTGTGGCCCAAACATACCTATACGACCACCCTTCGGGTGATAAGGAGGTTCGGGGGGATGGGAGGAACCAACGTTTCACTCGATCGGTCTCACTATCGATCTCACGATCGATCTCACGATCGGTCTCGCTCGATCGATTTCTCTCGATCGATCTCACAATCGATCTCACTCGATCTATTTTATTCGATCTACCTCACGATCGGTCTGACTATCGATATCACAATCGATCTCACAATCGATCTCACTATCGATCTCGCATGCGGTCTCACGATCGATCTCACTACCGGTATTACAATCGATCTCAAAATCAACGTCGTCATCATCAGCATCCTCAACATCATCGTCAACAACGTCATCATCATCATCGAGACACCATCACCGTCATCAACTCATCACCATCATCATCAACATCATCATCATCATCACCATCATCACCATCGGGACACCATCATCGTCACCATCATCATCAACATCATCATCGGGACACCATCTTCATCGGAACACCACCATCATCATGATCAACATCTCATCGTAATCATGAGCGGCACCATCAACATCATCACCATCGGAACACCATCATCAACAGCATCAACATCATCAACATCATCACCATCATCATCGGCACAATCATCATCATCCCCATCACCATCATCATCGGTACAACATCATCATCAACAACATCATCATCACCATCATCGGGCCATCATCATCAAAAACATTACCATCACCTCACCATTAGCCTTGTCATCAGCATCATCCTCATCATCGTGACAGCATCATCGTCATCATCATCAACATCATCGTCATCGGGACACGCGGTCGATACGTTGAAAAGGAGTCAGCCAGATTTCCCACCTCGGAAGAAGAGTCGGATGACCACGAGTGCGAGAGGACGAGGAGGAGGAGGAGGGCTTTCTTGCTTCTATCTCTCCACCTCTTGGTTTTTGCGCTGGGCTTCGAGGGCTTTGACCGTGTCGATGACACTGTCAGCAGCTTCGATCTTCGAGGACGAGAAGGGGCAGGTGCAGAAGAGTGATGGGCAGAGAAGGAGAGGAGAGGGAACAGCAGCGGGACATGCCAGATTGGCACGGCCAGGATCAAGCAAGTTCGGTCTCCCAGCACCGTTGCAGCTAGCTCCAGACCCCTGGACGTATTCACTGGCAGCTTCCCCCCACCTCAAAAAGACGGAGAGCATGTGGTGGAAAATTGGCTTGCAATACCTGCTCCCATTGACCTCAGTTGCTCTATCGTAAGGAGTGAGACTGAGGGATAGCAAGAGGAGTCCCAACGCCGATCTGAAGGGGATACATCGTCGATGCGTCGCCGATAAGCCCCTATCTGCTAAACATAACGGTGGTGGGCATTCATCGCCACAGCCTGGGCTGGCACCGGAAGCGCTGCTACGTCAAGTCCGGCTGCGGCGGAAATGGAGGTGGGAAGGGAGGGAACATCAAGAGCCAATCAATTCTGTGGGGGGCGCGCAAACATGGGTTAGCGTTCCGTGGATTTGGCGCGCGGTCGACTAATCCATGGATCGGGGGAGGTGCCCTCCCCAAAATGCGGCCGGTGCCGCCTCGTTCGGGGACCCGTCGCTAATCCACGCCCCCTTGATCCATGTTTGCGATCGCCTGATTCTTATGCCCCAGAGCAAAGTAAGGCGCTGGGGCATAAGAACCTTTCGCCTCGAGCGGCTAAGAACAATCTTGGCTAGTCCAGGGTAGCTCGGGGCGCTTCGCCGAACGCGGTGCCTGGGTCCTGCTATCGCCCCCCAGGGTACCGCTGGGCCCTGTCGGGCGGCAACCTGGCCCCAGTCCAAAGAAATGCCACGACCCCCCCTCCGCCCCAACAAACCATCGTCGTCCAGGATCGCGCTCAGACACCAACTTCGAAGCCAATCTTGTCCGCGAAGCCCTCAACAGGCGCGAGACGTCCATCCCGGCCGCCCTCTCGAGACATCGTCACCAGTATCATCATCATCATCATCATCATCATCAACATCATCATCACATGATCATGACCATCATCATCAACAGCATCATCATCAGCATCATCATATTCGTCATCACCATGGTCATGATGATGACCATAATGCTCATCAGCACAATCATCATCATCATACATCATCAGCATTATCACCACCACCATCTTGAGCATTATCATCCACCCTATGGTCAGGATCCGACTCATATCATCCATCGCCATTGTAATATCAAGGCCATCTCCATGGCCATCACCATCACAATCACCATCACCATCACGATCATGATCATCTTCATCCTCATCTTCATCATAAGACCCATCATCATCACCACCACTATCGTTATCATCATCACAAACCGCATGCTCAGGACCCTACTCATCAGCATCGACATTGTCATCATCACGACCATCACCATGGCCATCACCATCATCGTCACCATCGCCATCACTATCATCAGCATCATCATCATCACCAGCATCAGCATTGTTATCATCGTCATCGACATCGTCAGCATCGTCATTAGCACCACCAGCACCGTCATTACTGTCATCCTTATGAACATCACCATCATCATCGTCCTCCTCGTCATCGTCGACAGCATCACACTCAGCGTCATCATCACTATCGTGGTCTCTTTGTGCCCCAGCATCACCCTCGCATGACCAACACCAACACCAACGCCAACGCCATGGAGGAAGGAGGACGAGGAGGTTGGCGAAGGAGGAGGATACCCCTTGAAGTAGCCTGGTTGCCCTCAACATGACCACAGGGTAGCCTGGGGCGGCCTCGACGGCGACCTGCCAGGGCCGCCCTCCCCGACCAAGGGCCCGTCTGCTCGCCACGGGCCAACTTCCGCCCAGGGCTCGCCGCCGCACACGCGGCACCACACACGAGAGCTCGTCCGGGACCCTCTCGCTCAGGGAAGGCGAGGGCCTGCAAGCTGCAGGGCCCGTCCCACCGCCGAGGTAGCAGCGAGACCCGCTGCGGAAGGTGAAGGCTGCGGGTGCAGGGAGGGAGGCGGAAGGGAAAGTGAGAAGAAGGAAGGGGGGCGGCTGGGGCGGAGACGGTTGAGGGCGGAGGAGTGGGGAGGAACAGGAAAACGAACTCAGGCTGAGGAGCACGAGGTCGAGGAGCAGGAAGTCGTGGAGTCGAGGAGGAGGTCGAGGAGGAGGAGGAGGAGGAGGAGGAGGAGAAGAACGAGGCTGAGGACGAGGAGCAGAAGGACCTGGACAGCTCCCGGGAGCCGTGCCGTGGTCTTGCGCGCGTCCCGCGCGCACGCCCGCTGTTTTCGGATGTCGCTCTCCACGGCGCGCAGTCGCATTTCCTTCTGCAAGGTACCTCCCCATTCTAGGACCTAGGCCCTGGCGGGCCCAGGCACGCGCAAAGAGCAAGAAAGCTGGGGCGGAGGATGAGGAGGAGGAGGAGAAGGAGGAAGAGGAAAAATAGGTCCTCTCACTTCGCGCTCCACACTTCACCAAGCGCGGCGATTTTTAAGTTCGCGCTCTCGCGCCGACCTCCGAGGAAGAGCAGCTCCCAAGTCCGCGAGGCGCGAAGCGCGATTGCGATCGTGCCAAAGGGTGAGCTAGGAGATGGATGGGCAAGAACAAGATTGTATAACATCAGACCTGATGCGCTCCGCCGCCTTGCGCTTTGGTAAAGGCACGGAGCGAAGATCGCATGCCCTCTCGGCAAGACGACCGCTTTGCCGGCCGGGCGCGGCTCAACCCGGCAGGGTGCCAAGGGGGCAGAGGGGGATGGAGGGAAGAGCGGGGGGTAGGGAGCAGGGGGAGAGGGGTGATGAGGGTGAGCAGCGATGAGGGTTGGGGGCATGGGATACAGCGAAGAAGAAGGGAGGGAGCAAGCGGACGGTCGCCGCGGCTGTGGCTCGGCGCCTGCATGGCCCAGAATTGGCAAAATTGAAAGCTCCTCCTCCTCCCTCCTCCTCTCCATCCCTGGCCCCCTCTCTCATCTTCGCAGTCCATCCTGCCCCAGGGCAACACCCAGACCATTCGAAAAAAAACAATTCAAAAACTGTTCGCCACAGAACTGGAAACGCCATGCAACATATCGACAACACGTCCGCACCACATAGAACAGACGTCTTCAACAACGTCACGAACCCGCATCCACTCGACATAAGAGAGACATTCCCACGGTGTGCGACATTCCCACGGTGTGCTTTGACCTTCTGGTGCAGACGTGTTGTAGATTTTCCTGGACTTGCTGCGAAATATTGCAATACCGCGGCACGGTTGACGAAATGCTCCCGTGTCCCATGAGGCACAAACTCTGCGCAAACGTACCCGTGCAAGTGTTTTACGAGGTTGACAATCGTAACCACGTTCCTATCTCTTCGCAGCAAGGGAAAAAGCGCTCGAGGTACCAATAACCATGAGTACACGACTGAGGTAAACGACATGCGGAGCATCCCGCTGCGCACCTTTCACTCCCCGTCTGCTGCCTCATGACCAGCCCCCCCACATCCCCCCAACCCGCCCCCATTCCCAGCCCCCTGGCGCCACATGCTATCACTTAAGTATCCTCCCCCTCTTGCCTTCCCTCTTCTTTTCGCATTCCGCCTGTGCCAGGGGGGGCGTTGGCTGGAGCTGCACTGAATCCTCAGGTGGAAGGCCTGAGGCATTACTGAATATGCCACCAGTGCTGCCCACAAGTCCCACGCGTGGACCAGTCGCTTCAAGGCCCGAATCTTGAAGGCGACAGGCTGTATCCAGTAGGACTGAAGCCCCAAGCCTTCGCCCACAGGCCCAGATTTTGCAGCCTCATGGCGCGGCCACTGAAGGTTAGCACTTCGGCATTTGGCTTAGGTGAGGCACTGCATGAGAAGCGCCACGCAGCGAATCTTCTGTCGTTCGCCCTCAGTTCGGGGCATTGCAACAATGCCGCATGCCGTCGCCAGTACGCGTCAATGTAATAATAGTCTAGAGACTCTTGGCGCCCTCCGCCCACTGGGATATAGTTTGCGGGCTCTGGCCATGACGCTGCATGTATCGGTCGGCCCAAGCCCTTCGGCCAAACACGTTCGGCATTCAGGACCAGCATGCTGGGTCGGGACCCACTTGGCCTAGGTTGCCAGCCATTTGTAGGGGGCCTAATCAAATTGTACGCGCCAAGCCAAGTACATGAGTACGGCCACCAGTCCGCGAGGTTAGTCTCGTGTCACGAACGTTCGCGGAATCCATACCCTCGAGACCTACGAACCATCAGTTGCACAAACGTAGTTTTTCCGCTCTGGAATTAGCCCTGCACGTTTGTTATCAGACGCATAGCACCCTGGGCATACTTCTGGAGACCGTAGGCCGCGTTCCTTGGGTCTTGGCCGGGGTCCTCAGACTTGCTCTCCGAAGACCGCGTGGTCGATGTAACAGGAAGGGAAAACAATTGCAAATCTAGCTGATGCCGTGTGCAGTGCGACACTCTACTCAGGAAACATCATTGGCAACTGCCTTTACCCCTGCGTCTGTGCCCAAGACAAACCAAAAGTAACAAGTAGTTTGCTTCGAGCGATCCCCGCCGCAACATGCAATTGCCATTCGTCAAAATCACGAGGCGGAATCCTCAGAGAGCACCGGCACAATTTGCGCCTGGCGGCGGCGGTAGTACGGTGTGGGAGGCCGGTCGGGAACTCATCTAGAAGCACAAATTTGTCAGGTGGGAGGCATAGCTCTGTGCCAGCCAAGACCACGAGCCATTGATGGCTGTCCTTGGGGCGCCATGGTACAAGACGTTGAATGTCTCGGTCTTCCTCCCCCTTCCCCCTCCTCCGCCGAAGCCGACCTATCGCGACTAGCGGGCGAGGAGGCGAGACGCCCTCAATGAGGGTGGGGGCTCACATCCTCGTCGGCCTCATCCCGGGATGCTCGGCGACTATCCCGGATCCCGTGGAGCCTCCGCGGCGTCCCATCGTGACGGCCGCCAGTCCGATCCATCTAGAAGGGTAGGAGACAGGGGGGAAGGAGGGATGAGAAGGAACAACGGGGAAGGATGATGGAAGAACGAGAATGAAAAAGACGAGGGAAAAAAGAACAACGGAAACATGGATGATGGAAAAGATACAAGTGCGAGGAAACGGAGGATGATAGAGAAGAGTGGAGGAAGGATGAAAAGGGGAACAACAACAAACATGAGGAGGGAAGACGGCGTGAGGGAGGAGGAAGTACTCTGTACGAGGAGAGTGGGCCTTCGTCTTGGGGACCTCCGAAGAACACCTTCTAACACCTCCAGGCGCTTCAAACGCACGTAAGGGGCATGGACTGTTGCTTGGCGCTTCCCACCATCATCACGACAGGCCAGGAGCGGATCGCCTCGGGTAGTGCACTGTTTTGCGAGGCGCGAGCCGCGCCCACAAAGCACTACCACAGGTCTGCCGCCCCTGGTCTGGAGTTCTGGCGGAAGAGTAAACTCACAACTTCTAACACTCCAGAAGACGCTGGAGACATCTGGGGACCTCTAGAAACGTCCGGGAAGAGGAAGGGGACAGAGGTGGGGGTCGCGTCGCGTAAAAGGGGAGGTGATGGCTCAGTTGTCGTCAGGCACTGGGCATGTGAGAACGGCTCAAGGGGTCGTCGCCGTCGACATCGTTATTGTCGTCGTCCTCCTCGTACTTTCCAATACCCCCCTCCCCCTCGGTCGTGGGGGGCGCGGGGGATAAGGGGGGCGGGGGAAGGGGAACGAACAGGAGGCCATTAGTGAGTGAAATGAGGAAGCTGAGGGGGGAACATGACAGGAGCAGGTGGAAGAGGAGGATACTGATGATGAGGAAAAGAGAAGGGTGATACGAAGGAGGAACAGGGATGGAGCAGTGGAGACCAGATGTGAGGGAGGAGGAGATGCAGGAGGAGCGGGAGAAGGACGATGGGGGGAAGAGCATGTGACGGGAGGTACCACGATCTTTTGTCACCGAAACAGGTTCTTGCCAGCAGCTGATTGCTGACCTCCGGAAGGGAAGAAATGACGATCCTCCCTTCCTTGTCAGAGCTCCCCCCACGATCGCCAGTACCGGCGGAGGCGAGGGTCTGCTCCTTTTCGTTCATGGGGAGGGCCTCCGAGACGCGGCGGAGAGCAGCGGCCTCAGGCCTGGTGCTATCTCCCGCCGACCCACGCGCCCCTTGCACGAGCGGATGAGAAAAGCCTGTCTCCAGTCTTGACAACCGCACGAAGCCAAGAGCTCTTGAGGCCATTCGTGAGACGCTGTGCCAGGTCCGAACACAAGAGGCCCCTCTGAACAAATAGTACACCGAGAAGGACCTCCCAAGGCCCAGCCAAGAAGAATGAATGGCCAAACTGTCCAGGGACAAAAGAGAAACCGGACATTCCTCTCTCTCTCACTGTTTTTGTGTTCGTTCTCTCTCTCTCTCTCTCTCTTCCTCTCTTTCTCTGATTCTCTCTGTCCATCTTTTGTTTGTTCTCTCTCTCTCTCTCTGTCTCTGTCTTTCTCTCTCTCTCTCTCCCTCTCTCTTTCTCTCTGTCTTCCTACGCTGCTGATGGTGAAGAATGACGAGGCTGTACGTCCTGCACCAGGCATCTCTGCGCCTTGATTATAGCCGGAGTGCAGCATCCCCAAACAAGGTTTTTAGACCCCCTGCGGTGTCCAAGGTCGATTGCGTGCCAGTCCAGTGCGGGCTGGCATGGCATCTTAAAACATGCCTCCTCCTCCTCCTCCTCCTCCACCTCCTCCTCCTCCACCTCCACCTCCTCTTCATCCCGAACGGCATCTCGGATCCCAGAGTTGCGAGGATGTCTCCAGCGTAACGGGCTGGACCACCTCGCGCGCAGCATCTCGGACCCCAGAGTTGCGACGATGTCTCGGGCGAAACGTGCTGCGAGGAAGTCTCAGGCGAAACGGGCCGGACCACCTCGAGCGCGGCGTCTCAGAGCTCCGAGTTGCGGGGGCCTCCTGGGGCCTCCTGGGACCTCCTGGGGCTTCCTCCTGGGCCTCCTGTGGCCTCCTGGACCCCACCTGGTCACCTGGGGCTTCCTGAAGCCTCTTGGGGCTCCCAGGGGGGATATCTAACATGTGGCCGTCGGGGCCCCCCCAAATGGGGGGGCCACAAGAGCAGGAAAAATCAACGAATCGACACCGGATTTGTATAAACTTGACACGTTCGGATAGGGGGCCTCCTGGGGCCTCGTGGGAGCCTCCTGGGAATCTCCTGCGGACCCCTGGGGCCTGTCCCGGGCGTCACGTCCTGCACCAGGCATCTCTGCGCCTTGACAAGGCTCTCCCAACTTGATCATTCTTCCACCCGAGCTGTAGAAATAGCAGTCTACACAGATACACGAACAAGAACCGCCCGAGCAATCCACCACAACACCACGATAATTCAAACCGGGGGTGAGCTCCGCATTGGGACGAGGAGGCTGAGAGCAGCGGCCTGTGAAACGTCAGTCCAACCCGTTCTTTCCGCGCAAACAATTCTGCCACTGCCGCGGGGATCCAACCCAAGCCCAAGCGTGGGCTTCAGCCGCAGCCTCGCCTTTGGGAGGAAGCTTAGCGCACTCGGCCTCTGAGGCGCCACGCTTAGGCCAGAGAGTTTCAGCACCATTCTGCTGGCGCAAAGGCACAGCGGGCTCTGGCGGGGGGGGGGGATGGCGGCCACTAGCTTCTAGTTGGAATGTCAACCAAATGACCACCATGCCATCCCAGCGAAAACCCTCTTGGCGAGTGGCCCCGACTTCGTCGAACTCGCGGCGCGCCGCGATATTAGCTAAGGAACTGGCTTCCCCCGAGGCGCCCGGAATAGCCAGCACTTGGCCCGCATGTTGCCTCCTGCCAGAGAGACGGCCCTAGGGGCCGCGGGAACAACCCGCAACGACGCTGGCACAATCTGACTACAGCGCAGCCTCTTGGTCTAGGTGAGTGCCTGCCGCGGCCAGGGGACATCACCCCACGGCCTGCGAAGAGCGTGGAAGACGAGACCAGACAGGACGACGAGACTATCCGTTGAGGGATCCCCCGCCAGTGGGCCCATGTGCTGTGGCCGCCCACGCACAATTATTTCCGTCTCAGAGAACGTGCTCGGAAAAGAAAAGGTCAACAAGGCCCGGGCACTGCCGGCCAGCCTCTCTGAAACCCTCCACCGACGCCTCCACGACAACGCGAGACATGCAGCATTGCTGATTGGGCCAGGAACGAAATCAACAGGGTGGGGAAAGGCTCCCGCGAGGAACCATGTAAGGTCCTGCTAGCCCTCCTTGAACGCCTTCTGACGACGGCGCAGGGCGGGGAGCTGGTCGACCTAATATCTCTCGGCAGCAGCATTCGCCTGAATCCAAAAGGCACTGCGCACGAGCGACCAGATACAACCCTCGTCGCGCGGAGAGAACCTGGTGGACTACAGGGCGGCCGCAATCAGATCGACACACAGCCTTGGGACGGCCACGCCAGCCTGACCGTCTAGCAGCACATCTAGCGGCAAACCAGGCCGACTCCTGCGCGGTCGAAGATGCTTCCTGCAACAACCTTCTGGAAGCCGGCCCTCTCCAGACTTCTCAGACCTGCAGCAAGCGGAAAAGGCTTGATGGGCGCGGGGGCTCGACAGAGCGCAGGGAATGGCGCTGCCTTCGTCGCCAGGAAAAACACGAGGCTTACCCTGAAGCGCTTGATACGCTGGTATGGCAATGCCATGGCGGGTATCGGGCCAGAACCAGAAATCCATGAGAGTTTAGCGAACTTGGCAGGGTCCCCGATGACCGTCTCCCAAACGCAACAAACTGAAGGCCGATCCAGACAGCCGCGAGAAAGCCTGGACTTTCGGGGCAAACTTCCATACGATACCGCAAGGCGGGCGAACCCGGGCCACGCCGAAGAGGATCTCCACCCAAGAGACTGCGCATGGCGGGAAATCTACTGCCAGCAAAGGGTTCGGGCGCGCTGCCAGCTTGACGACGAAGCTGCAGCACCTCAGCGTCAGCGAAGCTTATCACTTCCGCGCCGTGAATGCAGGCAGGAAGCGAGCCAGCAACAAACAATGAGGGAGCTTTCCTACCGAAGTGGCCACGCAAAGTCTTGAAACGACGGGTCTTCTAGTTGAGGCGAGATGTCCTCCGGGCCCTCTTGACCAGCGCCTGTTCCCACCGACCTGAAGCTGGCGTCCGCCGAATCGCCGCGCGCCCAGGTTGACGCCAGACGGCCTCCGCCACCGAGCCAGGCTTCAGAGGCCTTGCCCAGGACTGGGCAGGTGACAGCGGAGGCGCACTTCACCAGGGCAGCACGATTTCCCATCATGACCGCGACAGCGTGGAAGGAGGGCGACATGAGGACGACGGAATGCATGCGCAGGGATTGGCTTGGTCGACGAAGGCGTCGAAAATGCAGGAAGGGTGCCTTCGCTCGTGTCGATTTAAGGGCTGTCCACTCCGTTCAGAGAACTGGGGGCTCTGTCGCAACTGCACTGTAACCTGCGACCGTCGAGAGAGCGGGCGCGGTGGCACTGCAACCTGCGACCGCGAGATAAATGCCACAACATGCCAGCAACGCTGCTGGGGAAGAACATGTAGCGGGCAGACCGACACGCAGCAATGCAAACGCTGTTGGGGGCGAGCGGGAACTGGCGCTGGATGCCCCTGAGACGTGGGGTTTCGGGGGAGATTCCCTCGCAATGCGCGGACGTGCCCCATCGGATCGACGCCGCGCAGTGGCCCCCACGGGCTCCCGATGACGAACTTCAGACGACGCCCATGGCCCCACAGTGCTCGCCTGTAGAGTAATAGCGCCGCGTTGTCGGACTCTCACCTGTCGCAAAGCGGTCGCCCGGCTTCCCCCGCATGCGACGGGGGAGGGCGCGCTCCGATAGGACGGCGCCCCCAGCGCCTGCGTTGGCGAGAGCAATGGGCACTGCGCGAATCTAGAAAGGGAAGAACCCTGCGGGCGCCCCATCGCGCAGAAGATCCTGATGAGAGTGGCAAGGCTGGTCGTGCCTGACATGGAATACGGAGACCGCGCTTCTCCCTTAGGCCCTGCTAGAAGCACGCAGGTCTTGGACGCTGATGGGCGGCGAAGAGGGGGCCTCGTGGACCGCGACAGAATGGGCAGTACAACGAACGCGCCACAGCATGCTAAAACTACTGGCCTCCTGTAGACGAGCGCGTTTCACTACTCGCAAAGTAGCTGCTCGCAAATGTCCTGGATCCCCCGCGGGGGATCTTCGATGCAGTACATCGAAGCAGACATGTGTATGTTTTTCAGACGTTTGCGAGTAGGCACTTTGTGAGTAGTGGAACGCGCGCGGTGATCCTGGTCGAGTAAACGCCGGGGGTCGGAGTCGGACGCCGCCGCCCCCGCCCGCGGGGGCGGCAGGGGGTGGGGGGTCCACGACGAGGAGGGTCCTCAATAGCCGAATGCGCAGCGGTCTTGGCGCCCTGATTGAATGGTTCGGTTAACCGCACAGGCCGCGCCTGTCGGGCAAGCTGCTCACGATGCTGGATGCACTCAGCGAAAAAGGTTTCCTGAATGATGTAATGCCCCGCCAGCTGCTCAACCCACACAGAGCTCCTGGACAAGGGATCTGGCAAGGTCGACGCCATCCTCTCCAACGCCTGCTGCCGCGCCCAGGGGCCTGGAGAGAACGGCGCTAGCTTTAAAGCGGGCGGGAACTCACCAGAACGCGCGCAGCGGGGGGGGGATGATGTCCTAGGCTTCTGTCGCGAGACTAAAGCGCGAGACAACCCTGGGGCCCAAGCTTGCCCCTGCCCCCCCCCTGTCTCGGGAGCCACGCCGCAAAGACAGCCTGCAACTCCTACTCAGAGCGATTGGCCCATTGGCGCAGTGGAGAAGGCGATCTGCACGTCCTCAGTCCCGAGCGGAGACACCACTTTCACGCAAATCCAGACGTTTTGAATTCGAGCTGGAATCGTCCGGCCGAGGGGGGGAACAGGAAGAGGGGCCGTGGGAAGCCAGGGGGGCCCCCTGAAGCCCACAGCTTGCAAACGCACAAACTAGGGGTGAAACTCCAAGGAGGTCGCCATGCAAGGGCAAGTGAAATCGCTCGGGCATTCTTGCGTCGACTTGATTACCTGAGCCAGGCCTCTTGGCACGATGAAGGGCCCCCTGGTGTTTTAAGAGGCCCCGAAGTAAGTGGCCGAGCGCGTGGAAATGACCTTTCCATCGGAGATGTTGGACAAGACCTGACTTCAAGAAGACCTCTGGATCTAAATTGAAGTCCCCTCCAGGGCAGCGCCAGTGTGTTGGGCGCGAGGCGCGAGCCGACCTCTTTGAGAAAGCGGATCTGGCGAGCAGCTATGCCTTCCGAGTCTTGCCCATATAGAAACTGCCGCGGAAAGGGCTGCCGCCTGGAAGAGCCCGACCAGACACAATCGGGAAACCTCGCGGAGGAACGCGAAGCCCAAGGAAATTCCAAGCCAAAACTACAACGACACCCGACGTGACCCCCCCCCGGCTTCCGAATGGCAGGCTCCCAGATAGATTTCCAAGTCGCGCACGCCATTATGGGCAAGGTGATGCTCTGATATAGCAGTGACGTGAGAGGACTCGTGCTGGCCTGTCCAATCCCTGCAGGTTCTTCAGCTTTTGTCATGCACGGCCGTGACAACAAGTGAGAGCTTCTCTGAGGCGGGGCCTTGATCGGACGGCGCTGGCAGGTCGGAGGGGGAGTTAAACACATCTGCAACAGAGGCGTCTGACCCGCTGGGGCTGCGCAGGGGGGGCTCGCTGATCAGGAAGCTCCCCTTTCGAACCTGGTCCAAAGCTGCTCCCGAGCGGCGCAGCCTGGGGCCCAGCGGGGCAACGTGACGAGATATTGCCCCCCGCCTGCAGCAGGCCAGGGGGCTCAGAGACGAAGCTGGCGGGGTCCCGATGGCCTTGCGGAGCCTCTGGCGGAGCTCTGGACTGGCCCCTGAGGACGGGACGTGACCCGCACCCCGGGAGCTTCCAGCGGCAGATGCTGAAGCAGATGAGGCAGCGGCTGCTGCTGCGACTCCAGCCTCAAGTCGCAGGGGCCTCCGATGGAAGCCGAGGAGAGCCACCTTCTTCGCCACTTGGCATCGATCCTCTTTTTCTTCGACAACCTGGCAACGTGGATACGGTGCTCTTCGTGGGCTGCTGCGGAGGCGGAGGATTTGGAGAACAATTTTCTGGCGAGGTCACGGACACCATAATGAGAGGTCTTCTTTCGCGCCTCCATCTGCACCGTGTCTTGGGGGGGGGGATTTCGCACCCTCTCATGCCCGTAAGCAAGCCGTCGTCCGAACAAAAAACTGAAATCACCGCCACCCCCGACCCGAGACTTGAAACTGAGCGATTCGGGTTTGGACTGAGCGGCGTTTTGCACGCACTCCGCCTCGTCGCGGACGTGGAGGACCAGCTCACGGTCGGTCGACACGTGGTAATCGGGCTCATTCCCGAGAGACTTGATGTGACCCTGGAGCGCAACGACAACGTGTTGCCACTTCTCAAGCTGGTCCAGTTCGCGAGATAAGCGTTTCTCAACCAGCTTGGTCTTGGACTGGGCCTGTGAGGGCGTGTGGGCTTCAAGTCGACTCAGCCGTACGACGGTCCTTCGAAACGATTGCCAATTGGCGGCCGTGGTGTTCCTAGGACAGGGTCCCGTCGGTGCTGAACTTACCCTTGGCGGGTAGTGCAGGCCGGGACTGCCACGCAGATCCCCCAGACGTCCCGACGGGTCCGTGGAAGAAGCATCAACGCAAGAATACCGACATATTCGTGACCGTCCACGCCGTTTTCTCAACAAGCTCGGAGCAGAGCGAGAGCACCCACACGGCAGCTGTTAGTTGCGCACCCACAGCTGCCACAACGTCACAACTTCCTCTTGAGAGGCGGCAGTTTGTCCATCCATCGGTAACAGATGGCGAGGCTGGGATGATGCAAGACGTGTTCCTGAGGGCGAGGTCTCCGACAGGGGTGTAAACGAAAGCTTGGCTCGCAGCAGCCATACCTTCTGAAGATCGCTGCTGCAAGCTCCTCTCCGAAAGTTCAGGCGCCGGAGCGGCTACGGGAGATACCATGAGGGGGAGAAGACGGCGGCGGAGAAGAACACAGGAGGCGGAGGAGGTGGAGGTGGAGGAGGATGGAGGGACGAGTTGAAGGGGAAGCAGGGGGAAGGATCACACTGACGGCCGCAGCTGGGGGCATCCCTGCCTCGACCAGTTGCCGATGTGGTCACGGATGGCCTTGTCCATGCCGCTCACCTGGGCGCAATAATGCAGAGTCACTCGCCACACCCTCGTCTTCAATGTCCTCGTCGTCGCCCTCCTTCTCCTCATCCTCCTCCTCCTCCTCCTCCTCCTCCTTAGACTCCACCTCCTCCTTGTCAGATTCTTCCTCCTACTCCTCCCCTCCTCATCCTTTACCTGCCACTGACTTTGCGGTAGCCATCTGTTGCGGAACCAAGCAGCGCTGTGTATGAAATGTCCGTTGACATTCGGTCGCGCCATTAAAACGACGAGTGTGAAAGAAAATGTCCAGCGACCGCGAACTAGCTCGTTCGTTGACGTGGTGGGGCATACTATCCTCCGCCTGCTCCTGTTCGTCTCCATGTTTCGTTTTCCGTAATTATTGCAAGTGCAACAATCGATTGTTCACTACGTCGGCCAACCCTCAAGTGGGCTGCGAATCCGCAACCGTGCCTGCACGGAGTGGGCGTGTTAGAATGAATGTCTGTTGCCTGGGAGGTTCTGCAAAGTGTTATAAGGACCCCCGGTTGGCACGCGTGACTCATTTGCGGAACAACAAAAAATATGAACTCGTGTTCTGGCCGTCGTTTCGACCGCCAGACATCCAATATAGCCTCCAAGACGGCTCCCAGAAAAACTTGCAAGAAGGTGGCAATACTGCTCAAGATGGCCCAGGACAGCCCAAGAGCCTCCCAAGAGAGCCTCAAGACGGCTCAGGGTAGCCCAACAGGGCCTCAAGACGGCCCGATCGGCCCCCAAGACGGCATGAGCGAGCTCCAGGATGCCTTCCTGTAGAGCCCGAGGAGGCCAACACCATTGGCGCTCCTGCGGTGTTTGAAGGATGTCGAGGTTCTCGCCTGTTCGGGTTTTCGACCACCTGCGACGGCACAAGAGGTTTCCAAGAGGCCTCCGATATAGCCCCAAGACAACCCAAATGGCCCCCAAGAGGGCCCTGGGTCGGCCCCAGAGGACCGACAGCTCGCCCAAGGGGCTTCCAAAAATGGCCCCAAGGCTGTCTTGAAGTGTCCCTGGAGGGCCTCTTGGAGACCACTTGGGCCTTCGTGGGGGCCTCTTGACCTGTGTTACGGCCTCCTTGGGAGCCTCACGGCCTCCAGGACGGATTTCAAAGCAGCCACGGTGACGCCAAGATAGCCCAAGGTGACCCAAGTCGGCCTCAGAGGCTCCCAAGACAGCCCATAAGACAGATCAAGACGCCCCCCAAACGGCCCAACAGGTCTCCAGGACAGCCCAGGGAGGCGAACACCATTGGTCCGCCTAAGGTGTTCGAGCGATTTTGAGGCTCTCACCTGTTCGGGTTTCCGACCGCCTGAGACGGCAGCCTGCTTCCTGCTGCGCTGTTGCACAGGCAAGGTTTCGGAGTCTGCCGCAGGCAGCTGGATACTTCACCGAAACAGTGGTCTAGCACGTCCGACGGACATGATAGACATGCCGACTGCGAATCAACTTGCAAGTATATCCAACGCCAGGGACAACTCAAAACACATTCAGACTACAATCGAACAATGGATGGAGGGAATGAAGTCGCGTACCGCGACACTGTAGGAAGGCTGGACAGCACCCCGGCCGTACATTGCGGATTTACCTGTCCAATGGCCTCGCGCTCTGGGCCCGCCGGGCCGTACACCAAGCGCCGTCCCTACGCGTTCACTGCGTTTCCCTGCTAATACGTGTGCATAAGACAGGCGTGCAACTCGGGTTGGGAGCGGCTCCAGCAACACAGGTGTTCCACGCGAGACCTAGCTTTGCAGAACCAAATGCACACATCGTTGCGCAACATGCGAATCAACCGCTTCATGCTCATGGCAATCAGCTGTTGCGTGTCCACACTTTGTCATACATGCACACATGTATATACATACGTGTATGTAGATGTAGATAAGTTGTACGTGTGCATGGATGTATGTGTGTGGATGTATGTATGTATGTATGTATGTATGTATGTATGTATGTATGTATGTATGTATGTATGTATGTATGTATGTATGTATATATGTTTGTTTGTATGTATGGATGCATGCAAGTATGTGGATGTGTATGCATGTATGTATAAATGTGTGTGTGTGTGTTTGTGTAGGTGTATGTGTATGCGGATGTGTATGTGTATGTGCACGTGTATATGTTTGTATGAACGTACGTATGCATGTGTGTTTGCATGCATGCATGCATGCATGCATGCATTGATGCATGCATGTATGCATGTATGTAGGCCTGCAGGTGTGGATGTGTGTATGTCTGTATATACGTATGTATGTATGTATGTATGTATGCATGCATGTATGCATGCATGCATGCATGCATGTATGTATGTATGTATGTATGTATGTATGTATGTGTATGTCTGTATGTATGCCTGTCTGTCTGTCTGTCCGTCTGTCCGTCTGTCTGTCTGTATGTATGCATGTATGTATGTACGGGTCTATCGAATACCATTGCATAGTCTTGCTGTAGCCTTCGCACGCAAGGACCGCAGCCTACCGTTGCTCGCCGATCTGCCTTGCTCGATTCGTTTCGCTACGCAAGCATGGTGATCGACTGGTCATGCACTTGACTTGTCTTGATTCAGAATCAATCGTTTGTGCGAGTCCACCTGATTAATCCTCACTCTCATCTCCTCCTCGGATAGGTTTCCTCCTTTCTGGGAGGGGGGTCAGGTGGACCTGCATAGTTGTCCTCTTCTGATGATGCACCAGATCGACATCGACTGCTCATTCAAGGAGAACTCAAGCACCATGTTTCCAGCAGAGATCTGCAGAGTGGCAGTCTCGAATGAAACTGGTGGTCGCTCTAGTGAGGCGGCTGCTGCGGTAGCGCAGCTGCAGGAACGATCAGCTGATCAGATCTGTTCGGAATATGACGCCTTGTGTTACAACGTTCACACTGCGGGCCCCTGGCACACACGGCAGAACCATGGTTCTGCACCACGCTTTGGCTACAATAGAAGTATATTCGTACAGAACGTGCGCGTGCAAACACTTTCAACATTAGCGCCCGCTGCTCGACCCGCGTTGTGCCGGTAGGTCTGGCAGTTGCTCAATCGGCATGAGCCCAAGACATTACCACACGCAGCCGAGGCGTTCTCGCTCTCACAAGAGCCGCTGGGCGCAGGGCAATCTCTCTGCTGTGGCGCGCGGGCGCCTTGCCCGCAACATGGCAACGCCGAGGAGATCAAAACGTCTCGGACACCAGCCTTTCCGCAAAGGGCGAGGCCAGGGTGCCCCAGAATGCTTGGCACTTTTCTGTTTGCTAGCGTCCAGCGCCAGCACGGCATAACGTTACGCAGCACCCTGCAATTGCGAATAGGAGTGGGGCGGCGGGCGCGGGGCGGGTCGCGAGTGGGTCGCGGGGCGGGTCGCGGCGTGGGTCGCGGGTGGGTCGCGGGGTGGGTCGCGGGTGGATCGCGCGCGGGCTGCGAGGGAAGACGACGACGACGACAACAAAAAACAAACCAAGCAGAACCTGGGCCACGTAATCCCACTTCACCCACGCACCTATGGATGGCGTAAATTGAAGGATGAAAAAAAAACGACCCTACCCTGTGTTACAAGTGCGTGGTCTGTAAGCCTCCTGGGAACTTCCAAAGGCCAGAGAGCCGCTAGGACGCCGCGCGACACGCGCGAAACGCAACGTTTACCCTGTCAGCCCACAGGAGGTTCCGCACACAGCGCCTCGTAAACCAGGGCAGGGGCGTTTTTTTCAGCCCTTGAGTAAGACCGCTCGGCCCAGCTCACTCTGACACGGCATCGCAATTGGACGTTCCACGAGGACGTCGTGCTTCGCTCCGCCTCGCTCGCTCGGGCAGGGGTGAGCGCTCCGGGCGCTCCAGTGGGCTGGGGCAACTCCTCCTCGCGGGCTGCGCGAGGCTGCTCGTGCTGCGGTGTCTGCACACACGCCGGCGCCAGGGCTGCTGCCTATGTGTGCGGTGATCTCTGCGAGAGTGGGCGGCGGGACACGAGCCACCGAGGCCTTGCGTGCGTGCTGCCGAGGGTCGTCGAAGCTCGGGCTCAGTCGGGCGCGAGTCCTGAGTTTGTGCAGTGTGGCCTCGAGCCAGATGGTCCCATTTCTGCGCAAGGCGTCTGATTGTGTGCGATGCCAGTGCCATCCCTCCTCCGTCTCGCACAGATCAGGAGGGCCACGATCCTCCCTGCCATCCCTCCCTCCTCCCCCCGCGTCCTCCTGGAAGGCCACTAGGGGAGGTGATCAGTCCCACCAGCCCCCTGGGCGTCGGTGGTTTAGGGAGTTTCATCTTCCACCCCTCCTTCTTCCCCTTCGGGGAAGGGTTTACCCCTCCCCCTCCCCCCTCCCCATGGACCTGGACAGAAGGGTTTCGCGAGGTGTCGGAGCGTCCAATACGGCCTCGGCGGGGAAGCCAAAATCATTGGTTTTACTATGGTTGTGGCCCTGCGTTGGCCACCTGAGGGGGGGACCCTAATTAGTGCCCCCCCCCCTCCTGTGATCGATCTTACCTAAGATGGCCCCCAGATGGCCCTCAAGGCTCCCAAGGGTGCCCCAAGAGGGCCCCAAGAGGTGGCCAGGAAGCCCCAAGAGGCCCCCAGGATGCCCCCAAGAGGCTCCCAAGAGACACCTCGGCGAGAATGCCACATCATTGATTTTAGTAAGGTTTTAGCCACATGTTGGCCTCTTGGGGGGCACTGATTAAGATGATTCCAAGAGCGCCTGGGGGAACCCATGATGACCTCCAAGATGGCTCAAGATATCCCAAGATGTCTCCGAATGGCTCCCACGATGCTCCAAGATGCCGCATTACCGCTCCAAGACGACTCCCAGTGGCCAAAGAGCTCCCACAGGAGGCCCAGAAGAGGCCAAAACCTGAGGAAATTCTATGTGGTTGGCTTTGTCACCTTTTCGCTTCCGATGGCTATCCGATGCCTCAAGATGGCTCCAAGATGGCTCCAAGAAACGCTCCAGAGAGCCTCAAGACGGTCCCAAGAGCGCCCTAAGAGCGCTCCACGAGCGCCCCACGAGCGCCCCAAGAGGCGATTGTTTGGGCTCCCGAGGGGCAACCCTAACTAATGTTCGTTTCTTGTTTGATCGATGCCCCCCAAGATAGCCCCAAGAGCGCTCCCAAAGGCTCCCAAGAGCGCTTCAAGAGGGCCGCAAGAGGCGCCTAGGAGGCCCCAACAGGCGCCCAAGAGGCGTCCAAGATGCTCCCAAAAGACCCCTAAGAGGCCCCAAGAAGCTTTCCGAGGCACCCAAGACGCTCCAAGAGGCCTCCACTGGGGGACCCTTCCTCTGTGTGCTGCCCACTTCCCTGATCGAGGCAATTCCTCTGGGCATCGTTTCTGGATGGGCTGGTGGGGTTACGCGAAGCGTCTAGAATTGGATGTTGGGGTTGACGAGATAGCCAGCCCCGTCGAGGATCCTCGCAGCGGCGTTGCCCCTGACGATTCCGGCACGCATCAAGGTCTCGTCGAGGCGGGGAAAACTTCGTGAGCAATTGCAGTATCACCGCCTAGCTCTGATGTGCCTGTAGCAATGTTAAGGGAACCTGCTGCAGGCTACCTTCCGCAGAACCCGAACATCACTGAGAGCGTTGCCCTTTGCTGACTTGGCCAGATCGCCGAACGTGAAATCCTGGTTGGACTGCATTTCGTGTCGGCGGCCCGGGTTTTCCAGCAGCCAGCCTATCCAGGAGCAGCTCGAAGCTACGCCGAAACTTGAGATGCCAGCCGGCTCAAGGTTCGGCGCAGTCTCGAGGGCCCCTGCTTTATCTTTGCGCGCCATGATGTCGAAGCGCCGGGGCTGAGTTGGAGGAGCGCCCGGGGCTGCTACCCACGCGCCCCGCCGGGGAGGCCACCCCCGGGGGCGAGCAGGGCGGATCCCAGGTGGACGACAACGGCCGCCGCCCCGCCGACGTCTACCTGCCGAGGTGGCGCAACGGCACGGCGGCCGCCTGGGACTTTGCCCAGGCCGATCTCCTCGCCGCGTCGGCCGCGTCGCCCAGCGAGCCGACGGAACGATACGAGGAGTTCAAGAGGCAGCACCAGGACACCGCGCGGCTGTGCGCGGAGCAGGGCTTCACCTTCATCCCCATGGTGGTGGAGGCCCATGGCGGCGGGTGGGGCCGCGAGGCGCGCAGGGCCTTCGGGGTCCTGGCCAAGCGGGTGGCTGACGCCACGGGGGAAGACGCCGCTCTGGTAGCGGACCAACACGCCCAGCGACTCTCCGTATCCCTGCACAGGGAGAACGCGCGGGCGGTGTTGCGGCGCCTCCAGACACAGTCTCGAGGGGCGGGAGTGGTCGTGGCCCGCCTGGCCGCGGCCACGGCGGCCTCCACGGCGGACGCCGTGTGAGCGCCGCCGGGCGCTGCTTAACGCCCCCTGCCCACTCCCCCCACCCTGGCTGGGCAGTACGGGCGCCTCCCCCGTGCCCCTTCTCGCGAATGGCGTGCCGGCGCCTCCCCGCACTGCCGGCCGTCCCTTCCTCGGCGGGGCGGTGGGTGATACCGCAGAGGTTCCCTCCCCACCAAGTCGCAGCGTGCTGGGTTCGGTCAGGCCCCCCCCCCCGACGCTCATTCCGACGCTCTTCCCGACGCCCCTCCCGACGCCTTTCCTGACGCCCACGGCCGACCCCGCCGACGCCCTTCCCGACGCCTTTACGCCCACGACCACACCCCCCGACGCCTTTCCCGACGCCCACGCCGACCCTCCTGTCGCCGCCGTAGTGTCCGTAGGTTCGTCGCGGGTGGCCTTTCCCTCCTTGCCCCGGGCCCCTGGCCCGGCTCTGCTGCTGCTGCTGCGGCTGCTGCTGGTGCTGCTGCTGCTGCTGCTGCTGCTGCTCCTCCTCCTCTTCCTCCCCCCTGTTTCCTCTCCGCTTCTGCTCGTTGCTTCCTTCCCTTTCCTTTCCTCCTGCTCCCTGCCTGCTGTTTCCGACTGGCCCGTCTTCTGCCTGCCCGCCCGCCCCGCCGGCCCTGGCCTCCCGCCTGGGCGTTCGTCGTCGTCTGCCTGCTTCTCCCCTCCTCGTCCCCTTCCGCCGGACCGCGCAGCCTGCCCAGAACCAGCGTGGCGGCATGTAGGGCTCCGAGAGGTACGGTGCCGGTTTTAATACGTGCTGCGCAGGCGTTGCCCTTTGCTGAATTGGCCAGATCGCCGAACGTGAAATCCTGGTTGGACTGCATTGCATGTCGGCGGTCCGGTTTTCCCAGCAGCCAGCCTATCCAGGAGCAGCTCGAAGCTACGCCGAAACTTGAGATGCCAGCCAGCTCAAGGTTCGACGCAGTCTCGAGGGCCCCTGCTTTATCTTTGCGCGCCATGTCGAAACGCACCGCTCACAGGAAACCATGGCCGGCCTGAGTTCAGAGAAGGCGCACTGGGCACAGGCAAGTGCGGTTGCTGATCGCCATGCCGAGCTGGCAGCAAGTTCGCACCAATCGCCGAAGCCCTATGTTTTGTCAGCCCTCCAGCTCGCACGAGGCATATCTCAGAGCTGCATGAAGCTGGCCGCCGCTGTCCTGCCCCTGTTTCCCGCGCGTGACCAGACTCGCCGGCGCAGGCCCCCTCTTCCCCGCCGTAGATTGAAAACGAGGCGGGAGGAGGGGCACGACTGGGGGTGGGGCAATCTCGGCTGGCAATGCGCGTTCTGTGTACAGGTAGCCCCTACAGTCAGCAACCGCCCCTTCAACCCTCGAGAGGGGACTCCGTCCCTTCTGAAGCCCTTCACCGGGAGAATAATCGGGCATCAACTTGTCGCTGTTGCTGGGTCGAGGCTGGTCTCCGTGTCAGGGCGAGGCTCGCCGTGTTTCATTCATGCGTGTCAGGTAAGGAGGCTGGGGTAGAGGACAGCCATCGAGTTGGCCGAGGCAGGTGCTCCGCCCACTCGCACTGGATCCAAGTCATTGCGAGGCTCTGGCGTGGCCTCGCCTAGAATCCCCGAAATCATCGATCGGGCAATCCCTGCTCCCCGAGTTGGTGTCGACGTGGTCTCGGGTTCGACAAGGACTGGAGTCCACCAGCATTGGCACATGTTTTGCCCTCAGTATCATCAACCACGAGCAGAGGATGGCTCGGCTGCTCGAGCATATTCGTGCTAGGGAGGAGGCTACTCGAGCGAGTGGCTCTGGTTTTTGATTTCTGGGTGAGTGTGCACTTATCGCTAATGGCGGTGGAGATGGCGCCCCTCCTCTGTCGCTGACCCCTCTGATGAGGCGCCCCTCTCCGACTTTGTTTCGCTTGACGGGCGTGATGTCCTTCCACTTCGGACTGTCCTGGGTGCCGTCCGATTCTATCCGATCCTGCCCCTCTTAATACGTTCACTGTTGCTGCTGTCGCTGACTATGTTGGCCCATTGATCCGTAGAGTCCGTCCTCCACCACCTAGACATTATCATTATCATGCCCTCCACGGTTCGGGTGAGGGGGTAAGGGAGGAGGAGCAGGAGTCGAAGGCGGAGGGGGAGGGAGAGAAGGAAGAAGAAGTGGATGGGCGGGAGGAAGGACAACGAGCGGGGGCAGGAGGGATATGAGTGGGATTCGGAAGGATGGGGGATGAGTACAGCAGGAGGAAGCAATGGTGGACGGGATAGCAACAGTGGAATGGAGTGGCAGGGGCAAGAGGAGAAGCAGCAGCAGCCAACCAAGGGAGGCCGGAAGGTGGACTAGCAAGGAGGGGGCGTGGACACAGAAGAGGATGGAGGCGGAAGCGGATGTGTGGAGAAGACCGAGGAGGACAATTACCTCCCTTGCTTCTCACCTGAGCTTGCAGGTCCAGTAGGTCTGTGCTTCTGGCGTAGCCGCGGAGCTTCATGCACGTCTCCACGAATCTCTGGAGGGACACCTATGGCACGTTGGACGCCGTCCCCCCGAACACTGGAGTACGGATCGCTGCCGCGACGAGCGAATAGCACGCTGCTCTTCTTACACAGGTGGAGGAGGACCACGTGGAGGAAGAGGAACAGGAGGAGGACGGCCTTTGGCTGGACGACAGAGGCAGGCCAGGGGAAGGTGGTGGAGCAGAGCAGGAGGAGGACAACATGAGAAGGAGGCGGAGGAGGATGATGAGGAAGACAAAGAGGAGGAGGACGAGGAGGAGGAGGAGAAGAGGGAAGAGGAGGAGCAGGGCGAGGAGGAGGAGGACAAGGAGGAGAAGGTAGGCGCGCGCGCCCGAACTCGCAACCGCCGCACAGGGCGAACGGACGGCGCCACGGCGTGGCCTGGGCCATGGAGGACTCGGGGTCAGCGAACAAGTCCGTCGCCGCCAACGGAACAAGTGGACTTACTCAACGAGGCACCTTCCGGCAAGCCCCACACCAGACCTCTGCCGAGACCCAGTCGCGCTGCGCAGCGCTGGGTGGGCTTCGCCAACAGGACGGGCGGCAGCATCTGAATGAAAGGCGTCATCAATATCATGAGTGCGAGAACGACACAGGCCACTGGAAACTTGTAGGGGGTGCTGCAGAGCGACCTCGGCTCCCCTAAAGCACCGTGAGCCACTGCATGGGGAACGTGAGTAGAGAGTTTGCAGAGCCACCTCGGCTCCCCGAGAGCACCATGCCAGACAATCAGAGACAGACGAACTCGACTCTCCGGAGGGAAGCCATCGCCTTGGCCCCCGCCGCTGATTGCGCGCCGAATATTTCGACCCGTATCTCGAGCGTCACCGCGTTGAGATAAGACATGTTGCAGGGCTTCCAGTTCACCATGGGCGAACTCCAGTCGCGCCGAACAACATCGACATACCAGCAGCAGGACATCAGTGGCTATGACGACGGGGCCGCGACCCCATATCCCACTAGCTGCGGCGACCCTACATCGCCCGTCCGCCGCCGACCCCGCGCAGGACAACCTCGCGAAGGCCGCCGAGACTGCTGTCGGAGTCCAAGCAGCAGTCGCCCGCCAGCGCGAATCCCGCGTCGCCTGAGGTGAGGGGTGGGCTCGCAACGCCGAGGGCGACGCGAAGGAGGCCGCTGCTGCTGGCTGCCTGGAGACATCCGACCAGCCGCCGCCAGCCGCCGCGCCTGCCGCAGGCCGCCCCTGCCGAGCGGACCGCGCCGCGGCCAGTCGCCGACGTACCCCCTTGGGTGCCCCCGGCGTCCACCGCTAGGAGTAGGCGGAGGAGGAGGAGGAGGAGGAGGAGGAGGAGGAGGAGGAGGAGGAGGAGGAGGAGGAGGAGGAGGAGGAGGAGGAGGAGGAGGAGGAGGAGGAGGAGGAGGAGGAGGAGGAGATGGATGGGATCAATGACGTAGTCATTTTTTATATTCTAAAAAACATAAACCCCACACTGCCAGGGCATGTGCAGTGTGTCGGGAGAAACCTAGTGCACCTCGGCCGCTCCAAACCTGAAACGGCCAAGGAGGGGAGGGGACGACTCAGAGGTGCACGCGCACGTCCAACGCCTCCAGGACCGGCCCCCCCCGAGGGGAGGGGGCCCCCCTGCCACCCGCCAGGCACTCCAGGCACTGGCCGGGGACACAGGACACCCTTTGCCACCAGGCGGGGCACCTGGTGCGAGTCTCGGGGCGGGTACCCTGGCCTGCTCCCCCCAGCAGTCCCCTTGCCCAAGGGGGACAGAGCAGGACTCCCCATGAGCCTGGCCGAAGCCAGACCCCCCCTCCACACCCTGGCGCGACCGGGGACTCGCTGGCGCTGGGCCAAAACAGTGGAGGGGACCCGACCCGGCCGTAGCCGAAACGGGATTACCCTTTAGGCCCGAAGGCCGGGGTCGGAGCCCCCACTGCCGAAACCACCCACCCACCCACGGCAGTGGCGCAACCCCCATACAGGCCACGACTAAGCGGGTTTCAGTTCCCCCGGACGCCGGGAGGTGCCGCCCACACCAACCGGCTGCCCGCCCGGGGGCGGAGGAGGAGGAGGAGGAGGAGGAGGAGGAGGAGGAGGAGGAGGAGGAGGAGGAGAGAAAGGAGGAGGCGGAAGGGGAGGAAGCCTGGCGGGCCAAAGGCGCGCCGGGCCCTGCTCGCCGATCCGGACCCCAGGGCCCGCACGGACCGACGCGGCCCCGGAAGGTGGCGCGAGATTGTGGGCTCGGGGGCTCCGTCCGTGCGTGCCCACGGCGCCACGATGCGTCTCGGCTGTGGGTTCTCGGGGGTACGGGGAGAAACAGGACATCCCGTCCCCCGGCGGTGCAAGGGACGCGCAAGCCGCTTCGGAGAGCCCGGTTCCCGAAAGCCTGGGAGCAACAGCAACATCAATGGCACACCGCTGTGGGGAATCGATCACCGTGCTGCCGGTGAAAAACTATCAAAGCCTATGGACACGATCGAAAGAGCAGCATGCTGACAGGCTCCAGACGGCAGCGTGTCATTGGTATTATTTCCCCTATCAGTCAGCATCGAATCGGGGAACGGGAACGAATCGACATGTGCGTCGGTTCGGGTTTCGTCGGCACGGAGTGGGAAACGAGTCGGGTCGGTTGCGCCAACATGCGCAACAACGCTACGCATGCATCGCGCCGCACGCATCCGCTGGCTTCGCCAACGGCAAATTTCGCCCAGTTTGTTTCTCCCGGCCGGTTTGGCCGCCCAGCGAAACCAACTGAACAGCTGCCGTCGGCGAAACTGCCCGATCCGACCCGACCCGCTAAGGTCCGCCCGTTCGACCCGACCCACCCGCTAGGGTCCGCCCGCCCGACACGACCCACCCGGTAGGGTTCGCGCGTGTTCGGTCGAGCGCGCCCCGCACTTTCATGTCCCGCCCTCCCGACCCGACCCGCCCGTTAGGGTCCGACCGCCCGGCCCGACTCGACCAGCCCGCTCAGGTCCGCCCGCCCGACCCGACCTGCCCGCTCGAGTCCGACGCCCGACGCCCGACGCCCGACGCCCGACGACGACGACGACGACGACGACGACGACGACGACGACGCCGACAGCGGGGGCGGCGACGGCGACGGCGACGGCGACGACGGCGTCGGCCGGCGCCTGCGAAACAAGCGGGGCGAAGCCAGCGGGGCGAAACCAGCGCGGCGAAACCAGCGCTGGCAAAACCAGCGCCGGCGAAACCGGCGCCGGCGAAACCAGCCGTCGGCGGAACCAGCGGGTCGAAACAAGCGCCGGCGAAACCAAGTCATGCCGCGCCGCATCGGGCCCTCGGAATACCGAGATCGAATCGGATCGGGCCGGCCGAAAAAGAGATCGAATCGGGGAACCGGAACGATTCGACATGTGCGTCGGATCGGGCTTCGTCGGCACAGAATGGAAAACAGATCGGGTCGGTGGCGCCAAGATGCACAGAAGCGCTACGCAAACATCGCGCCGCATCGGGCCCTCGGAATACCGAGATCGAATCGAATCGGACCGGCCGAAACCGAGATCGAATCACATCGACCAGATCAGTATGGATGTCTGGCTCGTCCCTGCATCGGAATCACCTGAAATATCATTCGCTTTGCCAATGTCAACCAAAACGCCACGGAAATGGTGCACAGGAACTCCCTCCAGCGCATGCAACGGATCACGAGTGGTGGAGGAGCGGAGGAACATGAGCGTGCCCTGGTAAGTGAAAGCGGCAGCGGTTTTGCGTGTATGCCCTTGGCGACCCCACGCGGCCAGTACTAACGTCCAACCCGCTGGCGGTAGGAAGGCGCCACGGGGGCTAGCGCAGCAGAGTCTGGGCCACTCGCAGCCTGGAGATCACTATGCCGGCGCGGCCTTGCGCAACACGTCGGACAAAACCCGGGTCCTGCTTCCCTGCCCGTCGGCAATTGCTGAAAACCGCGAACAAGAGATCACAAGCAATAGTTCGATCAGGGGATCGACTACAGAATTGGTTTACGTACCCCCAAATTGATTAGTTCGTCGAAGCTGCAATCGAAAGCGCGGAATGTTCGTCGATCTGCGATCATTAGCCGAAATTTTCTGGATATCCGACGAGCATTTCAACTTTGGTGTACCTCAATTGTATAGCCGACCTCCTACTCGAATGCTCAACGCATGCCTTTACTCTGGCTAGCCCCAAAAAACCGAGAGGACCTGAGGTTGGAAGGCCAGAAACATTAGACGAAGGAATGGGTTCTTCTCTGCAAGCGAATCGAACTAAACCGGCAAGATCTGGTATCCCTTATCCGAAGACGGACGCGGACCTCAATGAGGCCGCGTCTTCATCGCATTCGTAAGGTTCGGAGGTCGTTTCTGCTCGACGATATCCAGAAGCTGCAGAGCAAGAGGTGGGAGGGCGAGGGAGGAGGGAAGGAGGAGAAGGGGCCGCGCCAGGCCGCTGCACTGCGCGGCGAACCCCCGAGCTGGACGCCAGGGCGAAGGGGGGGCCGACCTCTGCCCCCGCGAGCTTCCGGCCCCACCCTGTGCGCCCGCCCCTGCCCGCTCCGCGCCGCTCCGCTCCGCTCCGGCCCCGCCTGCCCGCGCCGAGCCCTCCGCGGGGCCCCCCGCCGTCGACGGGACCGTCGAGCCCTCGATCCCTCGAGGAGGCTCCCTTTACCTTTCTGGGGGGTTTTCGAGAGCGCTGAAAGCTGCTGGCTTCCCAGCTGATGGGAAGGGGACCCCGCCAAGCAGAAACTGCTGTGCATCCCGCCCTCCGCTGCAGAGCCAGCCGGCATCTGCGTCACAAAACTCGGCCCCAGCAAGCAGGTATCTGTCCCGGCCGCGTGGCCGATAGCCTGCTTTCCCAGATGATACGCAGGATCATCTCGGGCAGCGACGACAACCACGACGCCAAGCGGGCCCCCTTCCCCACCTATACTCTTAGCAAGACTCCCTTCGGCCTGGGCGGGCGGGAGACCTTTCCAAAGTCCTCCCTGGTGTGGGTTTGATGACATGTGATTACGTCTCCCCCTTGTCGTTGCATTACGAAAATCTCACTTTCGGCCACGTAGATTACATTATGACATTCTCCCCGCGTCGAACTGCAAGAGTAAAATCGGTCCCGGGCGACTTCTCACCGCGTTGGTCGGACATGCCTTGTGTACTCAAGAAGAACAACCCTTCGAAGCTGGAGCGCACGGTGTGCCGGACGGGAGCATCAGACCTCCAGATTCGCTACAAGGCAACCACCCTCGCCCCCACCAGGCTGCCACCCGCCCCGGGAAGCGGGGGGCCAGGTGGGAGGGGACTTACTCGCTGCGCTTCTCATGCGAGACGTCCTGGCGATCGGGGCCCGAAGAGCCCAGCCTCAAAGGGGGGAGGGGGCCAACCTCACAGGGGGGAGGGGGCCAAGCGGGCGTGGAGGTGCGTTTTGCTCCCCAAAGGTTGCCGGACTCTCCCCGCTTCGTACTCCCAGCACCTGCGGATCTGGAGCGACCTCATCACCCGTCTGGAGAGCGGCCTCTTCGGACATCTGCGTGAACAGCCTTTCCATGTTTCCCTCAATCCATATGGGGTCCGCCAACCCGTCGGGGTCACTCAGCGCGATGACGATGACAGATAGTTGTGGCGAACACGATGGGGCTTGTGAACGCAATGGCCCCTCACCCCATAAATTAGGGCTGATAGACTTTGAGAACACATGCCCGACATGCTCACCCGCATCCCATGCCGCTGCCGCAAAGCCCGAAGACCGCCGATGATCCCTAATATTCCGCCTCGCATCCTTCCTCGACAAATGACGATGGAACCGGTCCCGCATGTCGCAGCCGCCCGGAAACAAGACTTCCCGATGAACCCCGAACATCCCGCCTGACGTCTGCGACTCCTCGACAGATTGAAGACACTGAACAGGAGACATACCTGAATACATTACACCCATAACCGAAGCATCTACATATAATATAAGTACGTGTATAGACTACACACGTGAAGAACACATTTCGCTTCACCTGCATGAGCAATACAATGACAGGCCTCTGGAGCGCACACCAGCAAAACGCATACTGCCCAAGCGAACTGCCCTCTATAAACATGACCAGCAGGAGAACTACACCATGATTGAATGGCAGGGGTGGCGCTCGTAATATCCGTAAACTCCATGCTTTGATCGCAGGGGGGACGTAACCCGCACAGGCGGCACCCCTAAACTTCTCAAAACTTGATGCGCAGCGGACGAAACATCGGACGTGGAGACCGCAAGCGCATAGCATCTAGACGTCGTGTACTGGTCAGCGGCACCTGACACACACACACACACTCTCGTTACTCGTAGTCATATCACGCACACCGAACATACGAGAGCGCGTGCAGGAAACATGTTGCGTTTACACAAGTATGCATAGGCATACAAACCAGACGGGTATAGAGATGAGAGATCGTGAGGGGCCCGGGAGCCAAACTCGCGGAATTCCCGGGGTATGGTGCGTGACTCTCGAGGCGCGCCGCGTCACTCTTCCTGGAGCCAGCACTCCTTGTATCACGTTTTTTGACATACGCTCGGCCCAAAGGGGGGGCAACCAGAACTGGTCCCGCGAACCTTCCCTGCCAATTCTGCAAATTTCGATATGCCCAAAAAGGTCCCAACATTCTTCGGCGCATCCCTCCAGCCATACGGAAAGAATCGCGCGAACCCCGCGTCGGCGTGTACGAAGGGCTTGTCTGTTCGAATCGTCGTCTCGAACAACCGTCGTCTCCGTCGTCCCCTTCCCCTGCACCCTGCACCCCAAGCTTTTCAGCCAGAAGAATCGAGCAATGTCGCAATCCAGTCGAAAGGAAGCCCCTTCCCTTTGATCCCTCCCCCGCTTGGAGGGGCCGCCGGGCGGCCTCAGGAAGGACCCTGGGGGGGTCCCCGGGGGGGGTAGAGGGGGGGTCACATACGCATCCCCTGGACCCCCAGGGCCTCAGAAAGTACTAAGACACGCCAGAAGTGCCCCAAGAGACCCCAGAAACGGTTCAAGAGGATTTCCAATCGCCAAACGATCGGTCCCAAACGCACTCACGCCCTCCAGGGCGGCCTTCAAGACGCACCAAGAAGCCACTAAGACCACCCCGAGAAGACCCCAAGAGGCCAAACTCATTGATTGTCCTTCCATTTCGATCAAAAAGAAATTGGGCGTTCTCGCCTTTTCCACTTCTCGCCGCTCCAAGACGGCCCAGGAGGCCCCCGAGATCGCCCCCTCTGACTGCCCAGGAGGCCTCAAAGAGGTCCCCCAAACAGCCCAACCTGGCCCTTGAGACGTCCCAGAACGGCTCCAAGACGGCCCCAAGAACCCCCCCAACCAGCTCCAAGAGCGTGCCCAGACGGGGGATCCGAACGGACATTTCGCGCCGTCGGCCCCGAGAGGCTCTCCTCCAGCGGGGCCCTAAAAAACTCCTCCCGAAGCCCCCGAGAGCCGTTCGAACTGACCCCAACAAGCATACCTGAGGACTATGCCCCACGTCAGCGTCGTCGTCGCCGCCGCCGTTGTCGTCGTCGTTGTCTCCCTTCAGGATCAGCGGCGCCCGGCGTAAGGCCTTCGCAAACAGGGGGGCAAGCACAGCATCTTTTAAAACTGCCAGGATTGCCTGAGATGGCCTCACAAACGCCTCCACAATAGCCAAGATGCCAGCAATAAGCCCCAAGGTGGAAAATCTGCTTCCAAGGCGGCCCACAATGGCCCCTGGTGGCTCCAAGGCGGCCCAAGATTACCCCGAGACGGCCAACGAGACACCAAGAGGGCTCCAAGAGGACCTCGCCGCAATAAGACTGGCTGCCCTCCATGTTTTACGCTGGTTTGGGCGGTCTCGCCCTGTCGGGCCTCCGCCAGCCGAAGACAGCCCCAAAGGCTTCCAATGCAAACCGGCCCTAGAAGCCCACAGAACAGGTTCACGACGGGCAAAGCGGGCCCCCCGCAGACTTGCAAGACGGCCCTCAATCGACGCAGTAAGGCCCAAGGGCGACCCACTGCGGCCCCCAAGGCGGCCTCCAGCCCCCAGCCAAGGGTCTTGTTAGGGGCCCCAAAGGGCCCCCCTGAAAGCCCCCGGCTGGCTGCAGATGGCGGGGTCGCGGGGCGCAGCGCACTGGCTGCTAATGCCGCCGCACTCGCCTGAATAATATCACGATAAAACCTAAACCCGTCCAGAAAAACGATTGAAGGCCTGAGCAGACGGAGGCCCCCCAGGGAAGCGACTGCAAGGAATGTACGCGTTGCGGCCCAGCAGCTGGGCCAGGAGTTGAGGGCCCCCGAGGCGCGCGTCTCCCGGAAGCCCCTTTCAGGGCCCCGCCCCGCCGAAGCAAGGCCTTCACAGATCATGCGCGCAAGGCGCAGAATACCAAAAATACCATTGCAAACTTCGCGAACGTTCTCGGCAGCCAGGCCGGCCAAAAAAAAAACGCGCCGAGTTCACTGCCTTCCTGCCAGAGCCGCTACGAGGCAAATCTTCTCATCGGGGCGAGGGGGGCGCTGACGCCCGGGGAGGGGGGCAACGGGCTCGATCAGGCGCCAACTCGAGTAGGTCGAGGGCCCCGCTCGCTCGCTTCGATTGCCGAACCTCGCACGCCTGGCGGAGCACTCAACGAACTGAATGCGGGCGCAGCCGGGCGGGGCCACCCTGCAGGCCCCGAGGAAACCGCCGATGGGGACCGCCCACGGAATCCATGCGAAGCCTCAGAAGCGCAGCCGCGCAGGCCGAACAAGAGGCCAAATACTTGCTGCCAGGGCGCGCCTTGGTCGTCACATGCGCGCTCGCGCGCGTGAGTGATGCCTTGACTCATGGCGCGCTGCGGGAGCTAGCCTTGCTGCCGCGCTGTAACCATTGCGCAGACGGGCTCGGTCGCGGCTGAAGCAGCCGGCCAACTCGCCTCCCTGGGATCGTGATCAGACGGAAGGTGAGGGGGGTAGGAGAGGCAGTGATTTGACTTGCCACCGGCGCCTTAGCCCGCGCAGCTCCTGGTCATTATGCCCGCGGTGCTGCGGCCGTGTCCTACACTGGCCTCGACTGCGGCTTCGGCGCCTCTGGTCTGGAGACCACCTTGCGGCGCGAAGCTTTCCCCCCCAGAAGTAAAACAATAGAAAAAAAAACACAACAAAAACAAAACGAAAAAACGATGCGGCGACCTCGCGCATTTTCGGCGGCGGGCCGATCGCGCAAAGCACGCCTCGCAGCCCGGCGCCCCGACCTGGCGCCCACCCCCAGATCCCTCTCGGCGCGGGCGGGCCCATCGCAAAAGGCATTTTAACTTGGCGGCCCCAGTCTTCCTGGGCCCTGCAGAGCCCGCAAGAATCCCGGTCACATCCCGGACAACAACCGCATTTCCCTGGCCAAGCTGGGTGGCCAGAGCCCCCCAGCCGTGGCCGGCGCCCCCGTGGCTTCCCCCCCGGAACTTTCGAAAAGCTGCGCGCCGATCTCATCGGCGACCGTGGACAGGGCGACCCAGGGCTCGGCCCGACTCGGCTTCCCGCGCAGCGACGGCCCGATCGGGGGCGAGTTACAGCTTCACCGTCGCGAACACGCAACCGTCGAGCACGCCTTGCTCACCGTGCACTTGGGCGGGGACATGCGTGCCCATGCCCAAGATGCGAGGTTGCCAGTGCGAAGAGATGGCCAGAACAGATTGGCGCATACAAAAAAAACGCGCGCTCGCCTGCCTCGATGAGACGACGGCGCCTCGCCGCTTCGCAGCCAGTCTGGCGATCAACGAAGATGGCGTCTGAGGCAAGCCCCTAGTCGCGAGCACGCCCGGCCCGCGCCGCGCGCGCCCAGCCGCGCTTGCCCGCAGCTTCTCCTCGCGCGCCCCGCGCGAAGCCTCTGCAGTTGCGACGCAGCCACTCGTGAATCTCGACTGTTCTCAGACGGCAGAGGGCGCGAGCCAGCGCGCGCACAGGGGCCAAAGGCCAATGGGCCCCCAACCTGTTGGCCAGGACAAAACTATTGCACGCATGGTCGCCCACTCAAGCCGCGGCTCAATCTGGCGCTAGAGCTCGCGAGCGATCTCTAGGCCATCAGGGCTAAGTCATGTAAAACGAATAGATACTGCGCGACCGTGAATTGGGGGGGCACTTCCGACCCCGACAGGTCAGGCCGCGCGAGGGGGGGTGAGCCGCTAAAGCGCACCACCACGTATGCCTGCCCATCCGAAGCTGTCCAATCTGCTCTGCCGCGCCCATCGGCGCACCCAGCCGCGGCCTCATCGGGGGCCCATCCTGCAAGGGACTTGGCGGAGCTGAGAGGGGCAGAGGCACCATGGACATCAGTATGATCATCCGCCCAAGCCTCCAGATGGGCCCTCGCGGCCAGCTCAACTCGCCATTGCGCTGGGGCCCCAACGTAGCTGAGCCGCGCTGGATGCAGCGCCCCTGGGAGAAGCATGCGGCCGCGGGCCACTGCCGCGGGGCAACGACTCCGGGGGCGGGCAGGGCGACTGATTCCAGAAACGTCGGCGCGCGGCGACCTTTTTTATAGTTTGGATAATTATATATATATATATATATATATCTATATATAAACGCCCGCCCTCATTTGACGCGCTCGGCCCACATGGGCCCGTGGCACAGAGCTTCCCGCCGCGCCGTCCCAGGACTGCGAGCCGGAGGTGGCGCTCGACGCGTGCTGGCTTGTCGCGCGAATGTCTGCGTGACCTGCTGCGCTCCGCGCCGAAACCTGAAAGCGCCGGCTGGCCCACTGTCGGAAATGTTGATCAAATTGGACACCGCGGCTTCCGAGAAAGCGGCCCATGCGCAATTGACTGAAGCGCGCGTTTGCCTCTCGCATGGCTTTCCAACCTGGCTCTGGAAACTCTCTGGAACAATCGCTGGGCAGGCAGCGCGGGAACTTGCGCGGTCTGCGCACTTGCCGTGGCCGCGCCAGGCGATGCGGACTGGTCTCCACATCCTTGATAAAGTCGGCCTCGGCTCCCTGTGACATAAACTTGCTGGACGCGAAGAGGTCTTTCACTCTTTCAGATGGTCTGGCCGCGCTTTGCAGCGGTGCGACGATCTCCCCGGCAATTCCATCCATGCCGCCAGATCATTGCAAATCCTGGGGTGTGATTTGCCGATCCGCACTGGTGGCGACAGGGGGCCATACCATTTTGATGTGCTTTCCCATGCTGAACAATATTGGCAAATTTCTCAACCTCGAATCGCCTGAGTCGTGAAGATAGACAGTGCCAACCATGGTTCCGCCTGTGCTTTTATGAACCAAGTGAAGAGGGCAAGCGCGCGCCTGAATCATTGCCGATGGAGCTCCACATGTCTCGCAGGCGCGGCGATCATCGCTCCTCTCGTGAGCCCATCCAAGCTGCGACTGCCATCGCCACGGTCACGTGGCAGGGCAGCAGCTACAAGGCCGCCCCTCCAATCGACCCTTTTCGAGATCTGATCGTGTGCTTCCTGTTCGAAATACGGTCTCTTATGTTCCTGCGCCAGGCTGGAACGCTGTTTGCCCACGCACCTGACGACGAAGCTGGCTCGTGACGCTCGCCGCGGTGATTTGTAGCCGTCTCTCTTTTTTTTGTTCTCTCTCCCTCTCTCTTTTTTTTTTTCTCTCTCTCTCTCTCTCTCTTTCTCTGCCGAAGCTGCAATGGATACACCAAAGATGGCGGTGCCCAAATATCGCCCATCTTATATTTTTGGTGACGTTCCGCCTTTCGCTGCGCTGCAGCCTCTGGCCCGAACTGCACAGGGCTCCACCTGGACGGGGGCCACAGGCAGCAAGCTGGGTAGCAGCTGCGGGGCCAGCCTCCCCTGCCGCGGCGGCAGAGGTGCCCGTGGCGCCTGCGGTGGCGGTTGGGGGCAGTGCGAACTGCTGCTCACGAAGCTGCCCCCTTTGCTGCTCCTATTCCCGTCGCTGGGTTTCCACGGTGGTGGCCCGCACCTCTGCTATGACGCTGGCCAGATTCGCCGTGAGGTCGACAGAGCCGGAATATGGTTTTGCTGGAGGGGCTGCCTGGCAGGATCACCGTCACCCCCTGCTTCTTGGCTGCCTCCGACACCACCTGCTGCACCTCCACAGGCTGCAAGTGCACTGGCAACACGATCGGCCACATCCCTCTGCGTCCTGCTTCGCACTGACTTTCCCCGGCCTGTCTTCGCAATCCGAAAAGGTACGCTGCTGCTTTATGGAGGTGGTTCACTGATGGGTATTGCATGGGCTTGGCCTTGCTAGCTAACGCCGTGTCTTGTTCCAGTTCCCTCTGTGCAGCTCTCGGTACCATGGCCAAGTCTCCTGAGCGCAGACAGCGAAGGTGCTGAACCCGCCCCGACGCTAATTGACCCAATAGTGACTGCAACGAGGGAATCGATGACTCACCCATATTGGCCATGATTGCAACTGCTCATCAAACGTCTGTGCATGATGCGCCTGCTGCTGATCCTTCCCCCAAGGCGCGCGAAGAAACGGCGATGGTCCCTCGGTTCATTTCCAGCAAAGATGTTTTGGCGACGCGCCACCGCTCGGGCCTCCCTTGGAACAGTTACACAGCAGACATCGGTCCCCCCAATCATAGTAGGTCCGAAACCCATACTTCTTGGTTGGACAAAGCCCTGTCATCTGCCACACTGCCAAAAGAGAGGGGTTAGACATCAACGAATGCTGTGGGGAGAAGCCGCTGCTGAGGTGGAGCAGCAACGACTCAGCCATGGGCTGACCTGGCGAATGGATGTTCCCTGGCCGCGCAACAGCAGTGCCCAAAGGGTTCACACACTAACTTCGAAACTTGAGCCAAAATGGCTACGGTCCTCCTCCTCTCCCTCGTCGTCCTCCTCCCGCCTCCTCCCGCCTCCTCCTCCTCGTATTCCTCCTCCTCCCTTTCTTCCTGTTACTCCTCCTCCTCCTCCGCCTCCTCCTCCTCCTCCTCATCATCACCATCACCATCATCATCATCATCATCATCATCATCATCATCATCATCATCATCATCATCATCATCATCATCATCCTTATCCTCCTCCTCCTCCTCCTCCCCCTCCTTCTCCTCCTCCTCCTACTCCTTGTCCCCCCCAAGTGTTCACCCATGGGGGTTCGCAACGGCTCGGCGAGAACATATAGTCCATTAGTGTGGCCAATACTTGTACCAACGCTTGGCTAGATAGGCGCTTCCAGCAATGGAGAGGCGGCGGTGGATCGCCCTAGGCGTCTTTGACGCACTTTACCTCTGTACGTTTACATGTGTGCGTCGCAGGAGAAGTGTGTAAGGGGATGGTTTTCAGGTGGCGGGTATGTCAGAATGTACGTGCAGCTGCCCGCATGTGAGACATCCACAGATCTATGGTATAGTCTGTGGACACATGTGTATGTCTGTCGACGAAGGATCGACATCGCAACGACGGTGCCCATTCCCCAGCCAATTCAATCTATCGCGCAAAGAGCGGCCCTATGGGCAGGGGGCAGCGCCAGTCCTGCCTGGCGCCGCATCTCGCCAGAGGTGCAGAGGAGGCGCGGAAGGCCGCAAGGCAGCCCGGATCGATTCCCAGGAAGCTGAGGTAGTTGGCGAGGGTGCCTGAGGTGGGGGAGGGGGAGGAGAAGGACTGAGGGGCTCTCGTTGAGAGCAGCCTGTTCAAACATTCCCCTTCCTCCTCTCTGCTGGCCTCCCCTGCGCCCTCGGCCACTGGACCCCCTGTCTCCTCCTCCTCCTCCTCCTCCTCCTCCTCCTCCTTCTCTTCCTTCGCCCTCCTCCTCCTCCTCCTCCTCCTCCTCCTCCTCCCCTCCTCCTTCTCCTTTTCCCCCCCTCCTCATCCTCGCCCTCCGAATCCTCCTCCTCCTCCTCCTCCTCCTCCTCTTCCTCCTTCTCCTTCTTCTCCTCGCCCTCCTTTTCCTTCTCCTCATCCTCCTTCTCATGCCGCACCCCCTCCTAACCCCCCTCCTGTTTCCCCCTTCCCCAGTTCCTCCTCCCTCGCAGACCGCCCTCCAAACTCACCCTGCCCGACTGCTTGTCATCGACCCTCCTCCCACCTCTCCCCCTCCCTCCAATCCTCCTTCCTCACCCTTTGCCACCTGATCGCAGCAATGGCATCCGGACGGCCATGCATCGCATGCGGCTCAACTACGAAAGAATGCCAGGCTGTCCACACACGGAGGCAGCGGCATCTGGGGACTCTGCGACCAACGCGCAACTGTCGCACCAACTTCTGGAGCGCAGGGATCTGTGGAAACCCAGGGAAGTACCGATACCGCTCCCCCTCGGACCTCTCCGGGGGCGTTCTGACCACAATGTCGAGGCGAATGCAGGGGTGGTCACGAGGGCACCCCCAGGAGGCCCAAGAAGGGTGAACTCGGAGGAAGGTTTGCGGAATCGGCACCCATTCCTCCTCTGATCTGCACCTCTCGCCATGTTCCCCCACAGGTTTCATCACGCAGCCTCCTCCCCCCGCGCTCCTGTCCCTCCGCCCTCCCCATCTCGCCCGACCTGGAGAAGAGGGGGACGCCCAACAAGGAGGGGGGAGGGAGGTTAGCTTGCCATCGCTCGGACGTCAACTCCCTGGGCATTTTCCGGTTTCACACAAATGTTTTCCGCAAGGTGATTCAGCATGCTCCTCGAAAATCCGCACACGTTCGAGCGATTCCCAGCTGGAAGGAGCTGGGCGGGGTAGGACTGGGATGAACAAGCAGGAGGCTACGAGGGGTGGGGGGAAGGTGAAGAGAAGGATAGGGAAGCGGATAGCTTAGGTTCGGGAACCCGTGGAGAACAGGTCAAGCCTGGGTACGCTTCACATTCGAACCACAGGAAAGCGACCACCGCTCTTGGGCTCTTGGGGGGAGGCCCCCGCACAAACGAGAGAGCAGCTCCCTCCCAGCTCTGGCAGGAGGTGGAGAGGGAAGTGGACGGGAGGGGGGCGGGACTGGGAGGGCGAGAAGCGCATTCGGGAGAGGGGAGACTCGGTGTGGGCGGGTTGAACAGGGTTCCCTGGCTCCCTCTTGCAGCAAGGTCTGGAACTCCTCCCTGCTCAGTGTCCGGTTGTGGTCCTCAGCGTAGGAGAGAAGTAGTAGGGAGGACGGAGGAGGGGGAGGAGGAGGAGGAGGAGGAGGAGGAGGAGGAGGAGGAGGAGGAGGAAGAAGAGGAGAAGAGGAGGAGGAGGAGGAGGAGGAGGAGGAGGAGGAGGAGGAGGAGGAGGAGGAGGAGAGGAGAGAGGAGAGAGGAGGAGGAGGGAAAAGGAGGAGGAGGAGGAGGAGGAAGAGTAGGGCGGCATATCGGATCGCACCTCCGAAGGAAGCGTTCGGAAGCCTCATGCGTGGTAGCCTTTTCGCAAGGGGCGCTGGAGCCTGGGGGGCTCCGTAGAGGCCCCGCGGCGACCAGGCTGAGCCGCCATGCTACTCCGCGGGGGCTGAGGAAAGAAAGGAGAGATGGTGAGACCAGGGTCCTTCTCTCCAGCTCCGCCCCGACCCTGGTTTGCAGCAAACCCGCACGAAATGGTCCGCTAGAATGAGAACGGTCAGATCCGAGAGTGCCAGGAGGGCGCTCTGCGATCGGAGCTCTTTTGCATGACCTACTTTCCAAAGCCCCATCAACGCACGACACACGTGCGAGACTTGGCGTGTTGATGGGTAGGAAGAATGACAAAGGGAGGGAAGGGGGGGAGAAGAACCCAGACATCCGGCCAATCGATTTGTTCGAGACACAAGGACCCAGACATCCGGCCTATCGATTTGTTCGAGACACGGGCACCCCGACTTCTCGACCACTACCCCGGCCCATTTTTTTGTCTCGATACGTTCTTTGACGGTCCCGAGGCCCCGTGACGGACCCTTGAGGCTGGAAGCTGTGAACAACTTCCGTCCCCCCTTTCATATCCTTCCCCTGTTGCCTCTGCCCTCGGAAAACTTCGGAACCCGTAGAACCCAAACCCAGAACCAATGAAAGATCTGCGAAAGCTTCAACATATAATCCTCCTCTGCCCCGCCTCTTCTGCCTCCTCCTCCTCCTCCTCTCCCTCATCGATTGTCAATCCTGCTCGTCCTATCCTGGCCCCGACGCTGCAACCACTCACCACTCGGACATGTACACTCCTCGGGTAGACCAGCCTGTTTTACGGGCGCAGCACGAAATTTGACTGTGGCAAGATCACTGAACTGAATTGCGCCAAATTGAACTGACTGGGTCACTCGAGCCGTTAGCTAGCAACTCTATCTCCGGAGCGGTGGATATTCCGAAGACAGTTTTGGAACAGGAGGTGCGTTTGTCAATTTGCGGCAAGGGAGAAAGATACTGTGCAGACAGCTTGAAGCTAGGGAGAAAGGACATTTCGCTGCCATTGTTTCGGCCAGGGGCGCACATATATAATATACATATACACGTATATATGTGTACACACGTTTGAAATGCCTATACATACGGATTTATATGTAAAGCAGCATAAGTATATATATATATATATATGTATGTATGTACTTCAACATACGGATGTCGGTGTACATCTATATATATATATATATATGTGTGTGTAGATCCATATGTGTGCATGGAACTGTATACAAAGGGTGACACCCATGTGTATCCATGCATGCACATCTACATCTGTACAAAGTTGCATGTTCACGCGTAGCGGAATCTACAGACGCATTCCCCGGTGTGTGCTTGCACGTCGGGGCTCCCCTTTGTCTCGCTCAAGTACTTGGCTGGGTGTGGCGCGTTTTCGCCACGTTGCCACCAGTGCCGCCCAGTGGGCGCCTCGCACTTGGGGGGGGGGGCGGGGGGCGGCATGCAGGGCGCTCGCAAAAAACCTTCCGCCCGTGCCGCCTCGCGGGCGCCTCGTGGCCGCCCCGCACTTGGGGTGGCACGCTGGCTCTCCACCGCGCTGCCACCCCGGGCGCGCCTCGTGGGCGCCCCGTTGCCACCTCGTGGGCGCCGCGCCCGCTCCCCGCGCTTGCGGAGCATGTTCCGTTCGCGCCACGCTGCCGCCACGCTGCCGCCCCGTGCGCGCTTCGCGGGCACCCCGCACGTGGGGGGCAAGTTGGGTGTTCGCCACGTTGCCGCCTCGTGCGCGCCTCGTGGGCGCCTCGCTGGCGCCTCAGCTTACACCACATAGTTACAGCTGACACCACAAAGCTCACACCACGTCGCTAACACCACACAGCCCACACCGATCAGCTTACACCACATAGCGTATACCAGATAGCTTGCACCAGAGATTTTAGACAATTCGTTGGCAGGTGTAGGCCAGGGAGGTGAGGATGTTTTGCGTACGATATTGAAACAGGATTTGAGTCTGAGGATGTTTCACGTGCAGTTCTCTGCCAGAGAAGTTGGGACGCTTCGCTGGCAATGTTTAGGCCAGGGGGTGAGGATATGTCGCTGGCAGTTTGAGGCCGGGGGGTGAGGATGCTTCGCTGGCAGTTTCTAAGTCACGGGTGTGAGGATAGATCGATGGCATCTTAAAACTAGGTGGGTGGGAATCTTTCGCTGGCAGCGTTAAGTCAGGAGGGGATGATCTGTCGCTGGCTTCTTTTCGCGCAGATGCGAAGACATATGGCTGGCAGCTCTAGGCCAGGCCGTGAGGATACTTCGCTGGCAGCTTTAGGCAAAAGGGGTGAGGATACTCCACTGGAATTTTTCAAGCCAAGCGGGGGAAGATCATGTCGCTGGCAATTTCAGGCAGGTCTGGCAATTTCAGGCAGGTTTGGGAGGATGATTCACTGGAAGTTTTCGGCCAGGGAGTGATGACCTCTCGGTGGCAGTTTCAAGGCAGGGGGGAAAATGTTTCCCTGGCAGTTTGAGGCCATGGGGTTGAAAAGAATTCGCTGGCAGGCTTACGCTCGCAGTTTTAGGCCAGGGGGCGAGGATTATTCCGATTGATGGAGGAGGAAGGAGGAGGAAGTGGAGGAGGAGGAGGAGGGAAGGAGGGAGAATGAAGAAAAGAAATGAAGAGGAGGGAGGTGGGAGGAGGTGAGATGAACTATTCTGATTGCTGGCATTCAGACGCCGCGTGATGCAGTATTGGCTCGTCGCCAGGTGGGTCCTGCCGAGGGCTTCTCCCTCATATGCACGCGCCTTGGCGTTGGGCTGGTCGTGGGCAAAAATGCAATCTGCCCAATGATTGAATACGTGTGGTGCAATATGTATTCCTTCCGGGCCTGTGGTGCCAATGAACAATTCCGGTCGCCCGCTCTCGTCCACCCTCTGGAGCATCTCCCCCGCCTGCACCCCCACTTCCTGCCTCCTCGTCCTCGCGCCCCGGCTCTTCAAGCACACCACAGGTCGGGAGGCCACTGGACTGGAGCAGCCTACCGAAGCCGCGGTCCCCTCGAGAGACCCCAAACAAGACCCGCGACCTGTGCCACTTCCACTCGGCATCGCTCGGACGTCCACTCCCCATGCATTTTTCGATTTCGTGCGTGTAGTTTTGTTTTGTTTTCACAGGGTGATCCGAGATGCCCCTCGATGGTCCTCGTCAAAAAATGCACACGCTGGAGAAATGCCAAGTTCCACGCACTCCTCCTGCTCCCGCTTTCCTTGTCCGCCTTCAGCAGCAGCCTCTTGAGCCCCTCAGCGTACTCACGCTTGTGATTGATCTCCTCCTGGGCCTTCGTGTGAACGTCGGGCTCCGCGATCTTGAGCGCGCTCTCGACGAAAATCCCAGTGACCTCTCATTGTCGTGTATTTTTCGAACATGAGGTCTTCCCTCTTCCTCGTCTCCTCGTCCTCCTCATCCTCCTCTTCGTCCTCCTCTTACCCTCCTGCTATCTTAATGGTCAGCCTGCGAATCATCTCCTCCTCCGCCTCATCTCCCTCCTTCGCATGCTCCTTCCCTCCATTTCCTGATATCTCATTTCCCTCATTGTCGCATCATTCTTCGCTTCCCCCCTGATTCTCAACAGAATCTCCATCCTCAATCTCAACATAAGTTTGATCCCACTGACGATGTTGAGAAGGGCAATGTGGCTGAACGCAACGAAGAAGCAGTACACCATTCCCGCCGCTCCCATAGGCTGTAAGATGAAGTAGAACGTGTTCCAGTCGTCGCCTCCTGTGATGGTCATGAAGAGCGTCCGCCCACAAGTGGTCACTGATCCGAAGAACTCCTCTATGCCTTCGATGTCAGCACTACCACCGCTGTCCTGGAGGTATGCGACTACTGATGAAGTGAAATATAACGAAAATAACAAGAACAGCAAGGCCAACACGGCTACGCTCCAGAAGAGAGACAAAAACGATCCAACGATGCAGGTAACGATCAAGTGCAATTGCGTGAAGAATTTGATGACACGCAGAATGCGCAATACTTTGGCGACCCTGAACAGGCGAAGCGTACGCATCCAAGTAGCACTTGTACCACGACCGCCCCCCATTAGTGGAGTCAGGATCGTTTCGGTCAAGCTCTGAATGATAAGAAGGAAATCCAACCAATTCCATTTCGCGTCCTCGTTCCAGAAGTAGTACAGTCGGTGCACCACTAGCTTGCAGACGAGTTCGATCATATCCGCCACCGCGCCTGCGCAGTGAAAATGGGGCGTCCGAATACTGGCATATTGTCTGGTAGCGTTTCTGTATTTGTCCAAGGTCCAGCCCTCCCTCGTCGCGACAGCCGTCCGACAATCGTCACCCACCTCTCTTCGGCCTCTAGACGGCCTGAAAGCAGCAACCGACCACTTCGAAATAATTACCGTATGCCCGAAGACCAATTGAAGACGGCCCAGCAAACTACCCAGTGCTCCAAGAAGTCATATTTCGGCCCAAAGGGCCTCACATAAGACCCAAGATATGCCGAAGAGGGTCTCCCACGAGAGCCTGAGAAAACAACAAATGCCAACCGAATCCTAACATTACATGCGTTTTGCTTTCAATGTTGTTGAGATTCAGGTCGATCCAGGAAACCAGCACAAAGCCCCACGGAGAGCCCAAGACGCACAACACGGCCCATCCCAATAGGTCCTGGGTACAGTCCCAAGACCCGCCGAGACATTCCCCCGATGGTTCAACCAACACCTTCGGGAGAACTCGGTCAAAACCGTCGCGCCCAACACGCTCCGAGCCGGGCCCCCAGCAGGCCCCGAGCGCTTACCTGGAGGCCCTCAAGAGGCCCTTCATAAGCACACAGCAGGCCCCCAATGGGAAGACACAGGGGAGAAACTGGGCTGCAGACAGGGAGAAGGTGCTCAGACGATCCGCGCCAGTCCAGACAGGGCACTGAATTAGAACGGGCTTCAGACTCAAACTCATTCCTGCTGCTCTGCTGCGCTGCTGCGTGGTGGGGGTGGCCGCAGGCAAGTGGATAAAGACTCAAGAAGACAATCTCGGCGCGCGCTGCAAAGACATGCTGGTTATGAAACTGAACTTCAGCATTCGCACCACCTAATTTTCCGATTTGCTCCTCCATTTCCGCGTCCGCTAAATACACCATGACAGCCGCGTTAGCGAAGATGACCAGCGCAAAGAACGCCTGAAAACTGCCTCCTTGCACGAAGCGCGCGAAACATCCATCCCGTTTCTCTTCCCGCAGCTCCAAGAATGTGTCGATGGCCGGGTGGGCAGCAACAGTGGTGCAACCAAGAAGAGGGCAAGCGGGAACGCACGAGAAGGGCCCCGGCGCGACATGGAGTGGCCCTGGACCGCCATCCCGCGTCCAAAGAACGATGGAAACGTGCATCATGGATCACACATGGCGGGTTCTGGAAACCCTGCGGGGACAGCGATCGACCACAACCACGTCGAGGACACACCCTGGGGGATGTCCTGCACATGCCAACAATCGTCAGGACACCGAAGCCAGCTAAGTGCTGCTTCTGGTCGATGTGGCGTCCCAGGAAGGCCAAATCGAACACAACCACGACCAAAATGTTCATGTCGCGGTCGGCGGATACTTTCCCGAAGGGCCACCCCGAAAAACCAATGTAGTTGTGGTTGCGGTCCTTTGTTGTGCCCAGATGCCCTGAACCCAACAACATTGCCATCTCTTGAAGACAAAAGCTTGCTCCCGCCTGTTTCCGACGGCTTTCCGCTGGCTACCGCGGGCGGGTGCGGCCCAGTGTCGGAGGCGAGCGAGGGGGGGAAGCTAGAAGGAGGAGGCCTTCTCAGAAGGTAGCGGGACTTCTCAGAAGCCCCCGCGCGTTCCGAGAAGTCCCCTGCGTCTCCGGAGAAGGCTTACAACACTTCTCAGGAGGTCAGGGGGCTTCCGAGCATTCTGAGAAGGCCTTCTCCTTCTGAATAGGCCTCCTAGATGGGGTCCGACTAATTCGATGGGGAAGGAGGATCTCGCCGCATCGCCGACACATCGGCGATGCATCGCCGATGCTTCGGCGATTCATCAGCCATGCACAGGCGACATCGACGATACATCGGCGACGTCGGCGTGGAAAAAGTGGGCCCCAAATCGAGCCGCATCTCTCACGCATCGCCGATGCATCGGCGACGCATCGCGATCCTACGACCCCATCTACTCCGACCCCATCGAAGATGCCTAGATTCTCACGATTCCCCCCCCAGGCTCGCCGCCAACCTTCAACCGGCCTGTTGCCGAGGAAGCGATGCCGACCCCTTCGATGCCTCGACGGCGAGGGCCCTCCCGGAACGCCCCCCCCACCCCCCGAAAAAACCTCTCGCCTCGCGCCGCGCTATGCGCGATCGCCCTCGAGCCCTGGCGCCGCTGGAGGAGACCAACTTCCAGCCCGGACCGCGAATCCCGACGCACTGCCATATTGGCGCCCCTGTGGATGACACCAGAGCGCTTCGCCCAGAACGTGTGCAACATCGATCCCTGAACCCTTGCAGGGTCCGTCCTGCACAGTTCTCGAGGATTTGGGGGAGGGGTGGGGAGTCCATGCTTCCGACTTGTCGTAGGTCGTAGGCTATCCTTGGCCACGTTCGAAACCCTGCAATGCCAGCCCCTGAGGCCGACATCATGAAAAGCACATGCGCTGATGATTTCCGCATGCGCGCCTCTGTCGCTAGTCGAAGCGTCCATCCCAAGAAGGTCAACAAGAGAGCCCCAAGACAGTTCCCGAAGATCCTCAAAGGGGGGCCCAAGAGGCCGTGCCCCAAACCACTACGGGGAGAAAAGAAGAGGCACTCGGAGCTCCTGCGTCGGGCGCGGACAGCCTGTACTACTTCGGGGGCCCGCGACACAGCCAGCGGGCCCCTCAGAGGCCCCCTAATAGGCCTCTGGGGCGCCCCAGAAGATGCGTCGCCCAGGTCTCCGAAATGTGTGGAAGATTCCACAGCAGGCATCCATGAAGGGGCCCAGGGACACAAACACAGAAATAGACAGAAATCCCAGGATTCACCCCCACCCTTCCAGTATTTCCCGAGATTTCCCAGGAATCGGCGATTATGTGTCTGTCTGTTTTTCCCCTCCTGAATCCAGTATGCCCCATGTCCACCACCCATGCAAGGTGGCGGGAAGGGCGCACTGCCACCGGATGTTGAACCAAAAACACGGCCCTGCACGCTCGGTCGTCTGACCACCGCCGCTGACCACCCGAGATGGGGCCGACTGCTTTCCACAAGAACTGCGGCATGCTGGGCCACATGGCACCTGCCATGCGCGACAGTGCACCACCTGGCTCGTCGAAGTCCCCGTACATGACGGCGGACATTCTCCTGCAGCGCAGAGAAAGAGACGACACCGCCACAAAAGAATCGGCATGCCGCCCACTGCGGATAAGAGAGAGGGGATGCGTGGGGGGCGGGCGGTATACATAGTCCCCCTGTACTGGGCCCCCTGTTAGTGTTGTCCCCTCGTGCGGTCCCTGGGCAGTCGCACCAGCCGCCTCTCATGCACAACCATGAGCAAGCAACGCGCAACCCTTCACGTGGCGCTCCTGTTTTCGGCGCCAAGAGTAGGACACCCCCTGACTCTGAGCTGCGATCCACGATCGCGACTGGTCCTGATGGCAGCCACGGTTCCCCTGTCCGTCTTTCGCCTCCACCCTTCATCCTTCCCTTCTGGGCGCTGGGGCCGCAAGGGCCTCCGATGTCATCGCCAGATCAGACGTGCATCGGGCTGTCCTGCGCTCTCGATCCTTCCCCCCCTCCCTCTGCCCCCTCCCCACGGGCTCCCAGCCTGCCGTCTTCCCTCTGCCCCCCACCCCTTGGCTGCCCGCCCGCCCGTTCCGACCCGCCGACCCTGGCCTCCCCCCTCATCCCTCCTGCCTCTGTTCCTCTCTCCCTCCGCTCATCCCTCCTGCGGCTCTGCCTCTCCCTCACCCTCTCTCTCACACTCACTCTCTCTCTCACTCTCTCTCTCTCTCTCTCTCTCTCCTGCTCCCTCTCTCCCTCTCCCTCTCTATACATGCATGGATGAATTGATAAGTACGTGCGTGCATACACAAAGAGATTATTACATGATTAAGTATAAAGATACACGTGTATGTTTATAGCCATCTCCGTCTCTGCCTCGGCGTGCAACACCGCCTGCCCGACGGAGCCAATGCTCCAGCGCGTGCGGGTGCAGCGGCCATTACCGAGAGCCTTCCACTACTCGCAGAGTGCCTACCATCAAACGTCCGAACGTGCACACATCCTTGCCTCGATGTAATGGAGCGTAAATCCCCCGCGGCGTATCCAGGCCATCTGTGAGCAGTTACTTTGCGAGTAGTGCAACGCGCTGGTCTAGGCAAGCACGCTACTGGGAGGGAGTCCCCTCCTCGCCTTGCGCCCCGTCTCCCCGCCCTGGGAGGGATGAGGGTGCTGATTCTTCGCCAGGTCTCCTTGAGGACTTGCCAGTGTCTAGCAAGGCCTGGGTGACCTGCGCGTCCCTCCCGTGCAACCGCGGCGACAGGTTATCCTTGCCGGCGGAAGGTGGGAAAGAGAACGTGGACCACAGAGGTGGGGCGAGGGACAGACGCTGCAGCCGTACAGCTAGCTGGGCCAAGCAAAACAAATATCCTGGCGAAAGACCCAACCATATGAAATTGTGGGTACCGCAATTGTGAACATCTTTTTCGGTGAAGCCCCCCATGGGGCCACGAAGCGCTGCGCTGGGCGGGGGGGAACGAATGTGGGCGGTAGCACTGGGGCCGTCGGTGAAGCTCCCTATGAGGCCACGAAGCGCTGCACTGGGTGGGTGAAAATACCAAATTAGGCGTGCGGGAAGCATGCGGGCGGTCCCATTGGGGGCTTCGGTGGAACTCCCCATGGGGCCGCGAAGCGTTCCCTATGGAGTCACGATGCGCTGTACTGGGTGGGTGAAAATGCCAAATTGAGCGTGGGGGGCGCATGCGGGCGGTCCCAGTGGAGGTTTCGGTGGAGCTCCCGATGGGGCCACGAAACGCTGTGCTGGCTGGGTGAAAATGCCAAATTGGGTGTGGGGGACGCATGCGGGCGGTCCCACTGAGGGCTTCGGTGGAGCTCCCTATGGGGCCACGAAACGCTGTGCTGGGTGGGTGAAACGCATGGAAGAAGGAGGACGGAAGGGGAGGAGGAGGAGTAGGAGAGGAGGAGCGCGGGGCGACGTCTCTTCAAAACGAGGATCCAACACCACAGGATGGTTGGGAACAGTACAGGGCGAAGTGACCAACCCCATGCAATTGCGTGTAGCGCAGGGCGTCGCCGTATCTGTCTATGATGTAAACCGCGGTGCAGTGACGGTAGGGGGCTGCAGCGCAGCCGCCCAAGGGCGCGCTGAACTCTCTGTGGGGCACCATCTGCTTGCGGCTTTGTCGCATTGAGCGGAGGCCCGGAACTCTCTGCGAGGCACGATCCGCGCGAGGGGTGTGCCAGATTGGGCGGAGGCACGCCCGACGAAGTGGGCCACTGGTGTAGGTGGAGCTCGCTGTGGGGCAAGAGCCGCGTGACGGGTGCGCCGAACTGGGCGGGGGGTCGCATGCGAACCTGGACGCAGGCGCAGCACATGGACCTCCCTGTGGGGCACGATCTGCGCAAGGGGTGTGCCGAAATGGGAGGGGGGATCCATGCGAACTTGGCTACTGGGGGGGCAGCTGGAGCTCCGCGAGGGAGCTCAGTCCACGTGAGTGGTGACGACTTGGGTGGTGGTAACTCGTGCGGAACCCCCGACAACAGGATGCGCCGAGATAGCCGAGGGCAGGAGGAGGAGGAAGAGGAGGACTAGTGCAAACCCACGGGTTACCAACGACGACGGAATGAACCCTCCCTCCAAGCTCCCTCTTCTTAGGCCTCATACAACGGTTCATTTCCATTGAGGGAACTGCCTCGTTGGAAGACAACAGTTCGAAGTTCGCGGGACTTCCACGCCACGGATCAACCTGACTGCTGCGTCCTGACGAACTGAGATCCTGCCGGAACGCCGTTTTTGGGACTTCAACAGCGCGAATCAACATAACTGTTGCGCCCGCACAATCCTAAATCCTTCCAGAACGCAATTTCTGGTACGATGATGCTGGGTATCCGTGAACATCTGGCAGACCTTTGAAAACGAATATACGCGGCGCTGAGGCGAGAGCCACATTTTGAAAAACCACCCGCTCTCAAACCGTGAACCTCTTGCAAACTGTTCCAGAGAATGTGCGCGGCGCGAAGGCGAGACCCACATTTTGAAAACGACCCACCCTCAACCCGTGAAGCTCTTGCAGTTGTTTAGAACGAGTGTGCGCGTCGCTAAGGCAAGGGCCACACTTTGAAAACCACCCGCCCACCATCGGTGAAGTTGCTGCCATTCTTAAGCTTCGGCATCATCAATGGTGAGGAGGTCTCAAGCGAAACGCATGGCCCGCCCTAACAACTGGTTTCGGGTGCGGCAGGGAGAAATTATGTATAAGGAAATGGAAGGGAAGAGGAGGAAGCGAAGCGAAGCGAAGCGCGCAAGTCCGCCAGAGCGGGACCATTGAAGGTCGGCGCGGGCGGGCAGGGGCCCTTACACCGTGGTGCTGGAGATGTTCATACAGAAGCCGTCGCATGCGCGTTACATTGTCCCTCCAATCTGTGCCACACACAAGTGTCTGTGTCGTCCACCAATTTGTGCGAAATCAACAAGCTGACGATATCATGATCCCATCTTTTCCGCTGTCCTCCGTGTTTCCTCTGTACGGGTCGTTTGTCATGTACTGGGGGTTCCCAGACGGCGGCACGTTGTGACTAGCGGTCAGTAGATTGATTTGCTACGCGGCAAGCCCACCGCCACCTCTTTTTGAAATAAACGGTTGTCCAAGATTCGACCTGAGCTCGTTTGGCGTGGGCGTTAGCAGTGTGCGTTGCTCTCCGGACGAAGTCGATCCAGGATTCCGTGGTGCAGATGTCAGATGCGCTTCCGTTGTCGCTGTCGTCGTTGTCTTGGATGCTGCCGTTGGAGTCGCTCTCAAGCGTTGTGGTCTCTATATTTGTTTTCTCCACGTGCTCGGAATTGCTGGCCTGATGGTTCATTTGGTCGTTGTTATCAGGGGGTCTTTTCGCGCGCCTCCTGCTGGTGCCAACTATTATTATGATAATTTCGCGTTGTGTCCGCTGTAGTGCAATGAGCATGTCTCTAGTAAGAACCCAAGAAGTGCATCCGCACCTGACAGCAGGCGTCACATTCCCGTTGAAAAGCCGTAAGCGGCTAGCGAAAGGATCGTGTTTGCAAGTCAGTTCCTGCCTCAGCTGGTTGAACTTGCGCCATCCAGAAGCAATTCTACAATTGAGCTCCTTTGCGTGGAAGCCGTGGAACGTGAATGCTCTGCCTAAGTACTTCGTGCTCTGCTCCGCTTCCAAGAACTCAACTTTGTCCCCGTCGTAAAGAGGAGAAGGAGGAGGAGGAGGAGGCGGAGGAGGAGGAGGAGAGGAGGGGGAGGCGGAGAAGGAGGAGGAGGGAAGCGGAGAGGATCTGGGGCGCGGCGCTGCACATTCACAGCGAAAGCCTTCTTCCACAGGATGGTTTGGGGAAAAGAGGTGAGGAGGCGGAGGAAGAGAAGGAGCATGAAGGTGGCGGCGGCAGGCAGAAATGGAATGGGGGGCAGGTGGAAGGCGAGAAGAGAGTGCAGAGAAGGATCACTGCTATTACTACGGAGGGAGGAGGGGGGCAGGGAGGCAGGGAGTGATGCGGAGCAAGATGAGAAGGAAGAGGAGGAGGAGGAAGAGGAAGAGGAGAAGGAGGAGGAAGGGGAAAGAGGGGGGGAACGGGAAAGGAGGGGAGAGGTAGGGGGAGGAAGATAATAGGGGGGACGAGTGTGCCGACGAGGCGCCCAAGGGCGGCCGCACACGTGACGCTCACGAAGCGCCCGCGGGCGGCAATGCGAAACCCTGCCACGCCCACCGACCGCACGGGGTGCTCGCAGGGCGTGGCAATCAACCGGGCACCAGGCGAGCAAGCACTGCCTGGGGAACGCACATCAAAGATTGGAGCCCTGCGCGCGAGCGGTGGCCCGCTTCAAACTGTCGGGGACGGGGAGAAGAGGGACGGCCGTGCCCCAAACCCCCTCTGAAGCAGTCCGCGGCGAGCAGCGTTCAATGTCCAATGCCCCCCCATCACCGTTCCTACGCCCCCCTCCCCTCAGCCTCCCAATCTGCTGGAGGAAGAGCGAGTTCCCCTCCCCAATGAATCATTAGCCCTGCTCCCCTGGCTGACTCGGCTGGCTCGGCTGCCCCCTCCCCACCCCCACAACACCATGCCATCCTGCCACAGAGGAGGGATGAGGGGGTGTCAAAGAGGGGGTTCATCCATCCGGCCTCCCCCATCCCCTGCGTCACCCTGCTATTCCTCCTCATCTCCGCAAGTCCCTGCCTCGTCGTCGTCGTCGTCCTCCTCCTCCTCCTCTTCCTGCTCCTGCTCCTGCTCCTGCTCCTGCTCCTGCTCCTGCTCCTGCTCCTCCTCCTCCTCCTCCTCCTCCTCCTCCTCCTCCTCCTCCTCTGGCCGATGGGGGACGCAAGCGTTACGTCGTCTGGCCGCGAGTGGGGTCCGCTGGCGCGGCGGGGGCAGACCTGGTTATGAGCGGGATGCAGAGCAACAAAAGGACACAAGCAGAAGGAGACATTATGAAGCCCGAAGGAGACAGCAGAAGAACCCAGCCGAGGGGATGGGAGCGGAGAGCGGAAGATGAGACCTCTAGAGGGAGGGGAGAGGGCCCGCAGAGCGAGAGAGGAGATAGAAGGGCGGAGAGAGAGGAGGGACGAAGAGCACGTAGGCATGAAGGAGGGAGGATGGTAAGGAGGAGGGAGGAAGGAGGAGGAGGAGGAGGAGGAGGAGGAAGAGGAGGAGGAGGAGGAGGAGGGAGGAGGAAGGAGGAAGGAGGATGGAGGCGAAGGGGTGGATGGAGGAGGAGGAGGAGGAGGAGGAGGAGGAGGAGGAGGAGGAGGAGGAGGAGGAGGAGGGGATGGAATTCGCTGGAATTCGCTGGTATCCACGAAGCGGTAGCGACTTCGCCAACGAGGACCCCGGGCGGCGGCCCACGGAGGGATCCTCCCGCTCGACAGTACCCAGCTCTCTGGCCAGAGACGCCTTGGGCGGACCCAAGTGGCAGGGGAATCGCCCGAGGAGGAGGAGGAGGAGGAGGAGGAGGAAGGAGGAGGAGGAGGAGGACGAGGAGGTGTCGAAGGAGAACGGAGGAGGAGGAGCACGAGGAGGAGGAGAGGGAGGAGGAGGAGGAGGAGGAGGAGGAGGATTTTTTTCCTCTGCAATCCCAGAGGGCAGGACCGATGCGAATGACTTAGCGGCCGCGACTGCGGCTGCGAGAAACATCTCGCGGGGCTGCTGCCCTCGCAGCAGCCCCACGTGCCTGAATACGTGCCACGAGTGCAAGCATGCCTGGCGTCCGAGGCAGGGACTCCATCCCGCGTAGAGGCTGGCGAACTTCAGGCGGAGGTGGCAGAGCCGCCGCATGCTGCATGTAGGCAGAACCTCGACGGCTCGACACGCTGAGACGTGACCTCCCCTCCCTATAATGAGGGTGCTGGCCTTCAAAGATACGACGGAGGGTCGTAGGGGCCCCCGCAAGTTTGCGCAGCGGACAGTCACGGCCTAGAAGGTAGCACCTCTTGGCAGTGTAGGCTCCACAAGTAGTACAGAAAAACATAGTGGACTCAACCTCGTCTTTGGTCACACGCGTATGAGCGAGCGTGTGGCCTCTACTGAAGTCGAGGACCCCCCGCCAGGTCTTGCTGGGACCAGGACAGCCGATCATGGGCCTGGTGGAAGGGTCTTTCCAAAAGGCAAGGCATCTCAAGCAACGCGCTCGTCCTTCCTCTAGGGGTTCCCACGCGTGCCAACCCCCTGATTTGAGGAAGCGTGCGCGAGGGCCCGAAGGAGAGCGTTCAAACCGTTCGACCCCGAAAACGCACAAAACTTTGGCCAAAACTCTGGCGGCAAACTTCAGCTTGGCTAAATTCGAATCGATGATGTCCGAATCCATATTCGAGGGACGGGGGTGGAGAGAGAGGGCGTGCTTGGCGAGCGAGTCGGCGAGACTGTTGCCAACGGCGATCCTCTTGTCCACGGGCGAGAGCGAATCGATAACCTCTTTCGACCGATGCGCTGGTGTGTGCTGCACAACAATGTCATGATCACGTTTTTCATGAAGCAACGCCCCTCGTCGCATTCCTGCGTGACGGTGCTTGGCCGACGTCTGGTGCGTCGGGCTGGAGAGGCAGAGCTTGACCACAGTCATGCAATCGCTGATATGTGTACCCGTGTGCTCTACATAGATGGGCAGGCAGGCCATGGCTTGGTGCTCGGCTGCCGGCGGCGTCTGGGGAAGAACGTCCCACGCGGTTCCTTTAGCGTAGGCCACAATCGTTTCACCTGGGCCTAGAAACACCCAGGCATAAGAAGCGCGGCTAAGTTCGCGCACCTCGTGACGGAGACAGGATCCGTCCATGCAAACTTCGCGCCCTCGCAGGTCGACGGACCCCCACGCCGTCTCGGCCCCCTCGGCCGAGTAGAGGGTGGGGGCGGGGTTGTTAGACGGAGGAGGGTGGAGGGTTTCGGGGTGCTCGAGTTTAAGCTCATCCCATAAAAACCTATCTTCACTTTCCAGGGCCTCCTGTAACAGCTCTAGCTGTTCTCCCACAGCTTCGGCACGATCAGCCCGTGCAGTCTCGTGCTGACAAAGCCGCCCGCGGTGTCTGATGCTGTCGACCTCACCGCACAAGGGGCATCTACCATCGCTCTGGTATCCTGCGGCGCGAGCTCGCGCGCGGGTCCAAACTCCGCTACAAAAAACTGAGCTGGCAAGGTATTTTTCCCGATCGCTTAAAACCTTGGACTTGGGCCCCAGGAGTTTTTGCAGCGGGTCAAGGGTCACGCGGGGGCCAGGAACATTCAGGAGGTCCGAAGCCAGCTTCCGTTCAAAACTGCGCTGGGTGGCCAACCTAAGCAAATGACTCACCATGCTGGGGGAGTTGAAACCTAGGTGCACTTCACGACCGTAGTCATCCTCCCAAGTGAGAGCAGACGTGGCGCACCAGCCCACACGAAACAAGCACAAATGCATTCTCTGAATGGGCCCCCTCGAGCTCTTCCAACTCACATCTTGGTCGAACGGCACTCGGCACCACATCTGACAAACTTCCTTGACCGAATAATACGAGGTCGAGGGAGAAGTGATGGCCGTCCAAACGATAGTGGCCCAATGAACCGCAGGTGCCACACTCGCACGATCAACGGGGTCTCCGTGCAAGGCAAGTTTGGCCGTGAGGGAGCACCCGCGGTGTTAGGGGGGTTTGTAGGAGAGGAGGACGCGTCTGGCCTGGGACAGTTCCCAGTCGCTCAATCCAACAACTGACGAGCCGAAAGTAGCGGCAGGAGCCACGCCTGCAACATAAATCTTCCCTATGCGACCCTTCTGTCGTGGAAGTTGGCTCCTCATCTTCTGCAACTTCTTATGGCGCTTGAACATGGAACCAAAACGAGCACGGCGTTTCCAAAGAGCGTTACGAGCCGACCGCTCCTGACCAGGGGCAAGATCAGTGCCGAGAGACACGGTGCTGTTCGTGACGAGACCAGCCTTCTGGCCGAGAAGAGTGCCGAGCTTTCTGGCCAGCGAAAGAGAGCTTCCGAAGGTGGTTAATTTATCCGCCTGGAGGCCGACCTTCAAACTGTCGCGGAAAATAACGTACATGTGCGCACACGCCTGGACCATACGACTGAGGGCCTCCTGTTCCGTATCCGCCTGCGTCGTCATCGCATCGTCATCGACGTAGGAGGAGAGGGGGACGAGGGGGTTGGCAAGCGTGTAGCCGTCGAAGGCCTCGAGGCTGTACACACGGACAAACAGGTCGTTAAATCCATCGCCAGCGGGCAGGCCCGACGTGGCGAAGTAGGGGATCGTGCCATACATGCTGCCAAGCCTAACGATTCGGGGTCCTCGCCAGAAGTTAAACGTGGTTTTAACGATGACTTCCTGGAATCCAAACTTGAGCGCACGATCCCTGAGCAAAACTAAATCGAAACTTTCGTAGTATTTGGTGCCGTCCCAAATGACTCCGAGGGAGACTTGGCCCGTCTGGGCCGCCACTTCGCAGGCGGCCGCCTGATGCCACACGGCATCTTCGGGGCTGCGGCCAGGACCGAAGGCCCAAACACGTCGGGGGAAACGATCGTTAAAGTCGGTAAGCCAGGGCCTGCGAAGCCGCTCCCAGACACGAACGGGCCCAGCGCATAACAGTATGGGGCGGAGCCCACCTTTGGGTTTCTCCAACAAGGGAAAGAGTAACCAGAACAACTGTTTGGGGAACAGTCCCAACGATTCAATAGCCTGGACGAGGGCGCCGAAGGTGTCGAGGGCCGCATCGGAGACCAGAGAGAGCTGCCGCGGGTGCAGCCCGTCGAGCGACTGCGAGGTGCGCGCCGAGAAGCTGGCGCTGGCGCTGCGGATATCTCCTGCCGTCGGCCGCGGAAGATGATTCCTATTGGGAACCCACACGGTGGACGGCGCAGTGCTGGCATGCCAAAATTTAGCCAGCGCCTCGCTTTCAGCCTCGAGCAGGTCCCGGGGGTTGGCCGAGAAAATGCCAGGGTGACTTTCGATCGTGGTAGGGGTCCACCGACGTTTCAGTTTGGTAAGGCGATGCGTCGCCCGAGCACCTCCCCTTAAAGCCTTCTCCTGCCATTCGTCCCATGAGTCCTGCCTCCCCTTCTGGATGGCCTTGACAGCCTCATCGTAGTCGTCCTCCCAAGACTGGAGGAACTCGTCTAGGTCGGTCAGCCACGTGGCTGAAGAGGCGGACCCTCGGCGCACTAGCTCACGAGCCTGTGCAATCGTGCTGTCCAAGCGCGCGCTGAGTCCCTCTCCAGGGCACGGCTGAGCAACAACAAGTTGCATCTGCTGGTTCACGTCCTGACACAATTGATCGAGCTTAGTAGGGTCCTGACCTATTCCATGCTCCGCCTCCTTGAAGCGGCGACAGGCCCCGAGGGTTTCACGGAGCTGCTGGGCCAACCATTCCCAACCGACGTGGACCAGGTTCGTAGCGTTACCTTTGGGACGAGAGAAGATGGGAATCCAACGCGCCTTCAACCTTGAACCCTTGTGGCCCTTGCTGGTAACTGGAACACCCGTAAAAGACTCGAGCTCAAGCTCAAGGGTGTTAGAGATGTAAACCCACGCTTGGCTCAAAAGTTCCCAAGCCTCGCCGACGGGGGCCGAGGTAGCCGCGTCGGCCGCACATTCAGCGATGTCGCGAGCCATGCTCCAATTCTGCGGGCAGGGGGACGGTCCCACAGGCAGCTCACAGGGCAGTCGTTGGTGCGACCTGTAAGTAAACTGGTACAACGAAATAGCACGATCACGAAGCTGCAACTGAACTGGCCTGTGGGGCCGCCCCGTCCAGGTTAACGCAGCCTCCACGCCCTCGACCGCCCTCGAGAAACTGTTCGAGGCCAAGAAATAGTCTAAGGTAGTGAGGGAGAAGGGGCTGACACACGTGTGTTCCTTAGGCACGAACAAGACCGCCTCAAGGCGGCGGGGGAGGCCAGTGGACTCGATACGGCTAGGAGCCAAATTCCAGTCTCCGCCCGCCAAAAAGAGGTGCTCGTGTTGTAAAGCCTGTCCGGTTTTCTTAAGTAACTTCAGGTTGAGCTCACAAAGCCCAGTGCCTGATTTCAGGTAAACCGACAACGCAACGAGGGGGGGCCAGGACGGAATGTCGACGATGACTTTAAGGACCCGACCGTGCTCAACGATGCCAGATCCGTCCGCAGGCCACCTGAGGCCCAAATGCTGTCGGACCAAGACGGCCGCTCCCCACTTTGGTTTCCCAGACAATCCTGGAACAGCAGGTGCTGCAAGCATGCGCCAGCCCAGCTTCCCTACTGCGTCGCACTTGCCACCCTCCTCGTCAAGGGTGAATCCGATCTCCTGTGCCAACACAATAAGAGCGGAAGTGGTAGTCAACCGTTCTCGCAATGTGGGCCAAGAGTTTCCGTTGTACGTCTCAAAGAGCTCGCTGCCCGTCGTGCCCAAAGAGGAGTCCGAAGGAGGAGGGGGAGGAGGCACTGGAAGGCCAAACCTAGACAGGGGCAGGCCGCAGCACAGAGGCATCACTTCACTACTACTGCTAGGAGCGCCGCTGGCGCTTGGCCAGGATCTCCTGCAACTTGATGCCCCACTCCCGCTTCTCAATGCGCTGGGCGCTGAAAAAGAGCTCCTGCACGTCTGGATCGTCCTCGTCGGCAGGCTCGGGTTCATCGGATGCGTCCGCCCATTCGTTATTGGCGAAGGGTGATCGAGCTTGTGGTGGTGCTTGTGGTTGCTGAGCCTGAGGCATAGCTGCATCACCAGCACCATCAAAGGGAGAGGAAGCCGCCGTGGTCGTCGCCGCCGATGCCGCTCTGACCTGCTGCTCCTCGAAAAACTGCTTGTACTTCTGGAAAACGTCTGACTGGAGCATGGCCGAGACCGCATCCTTATCAGCACCTGGTTGAACTTCTTCGAGATTGAGTGAAGCATGACCCAGATTACCAGGAAGATTGAGCACAAGCTGACGGTTGAGCTCTTTGATCTCTTTGTCACACGCCGTTTGTTGTGCTCGGATCGAATCAAGCTTCTCCTGTGCCTGCTGCAACAACTGAAGCTGTTCGGTCTCGTCCTGTCCGAGCTGCTTGCGCTTCGCCACCATGCGTGCCAACTTGTGGCCCGTGTTGGTGTGCTGCGTGAGCGCCGGCTTGCACTCCGAGAGGGCCTTCCTGGCCTCCTGAAGCTGCGTCTCCAGGGAGGCCTTGGCCGCGCCGCCACCGTCGCTGAGCTTGCCCACAGCCTTGATGGCGGTCTCGAGGTCTTTGATACTGTCACGAATCTGCTTTTCTTTGCGTCCTCCTTGGGCTCGTCTCCAGCACCGCCTGCTGGGGCTGCTGTGGAGGTCGTAGAGGACGCCAGCTTGTCGCACTTTTTCTGGAGGGCGTCAAGCTGTCTCTGCAGCTTGTCATTGTTGCCGCCTCCGACACCAGGGCTACGACGCCCAGCAGGAGGAGACCGCCCATTCCCGTTGCCATCATTATTCTTCGCATTCTGCTTCGCGGCTGACGCCACCCGCTGGGGGGCTGACTTGCCGCACCTGCACTGGATCCGCGAGGCCCAGTTGGTGTTGAGGCCACATCCTCCGCATGCCCAGAACGGTTGCTTCGGGCCAGGGAGCACGGGCCCCTCATTGCTCATCTGCCCCCGAGGGGGCTCGCTGACTGCTCCAGCAGGAGCTCACCTGAAGAAAGAAAGGCTCGCAGCAGCACGTGGCCGCTCTGAAGAGGTATGCTGCTG